>PVKU01000020.1:392575-709559 GCA_004027475.1 Anoura caudifer
AAAGAAAGAAAGGGAAGGGAAGGGAAGGGAAGGGAAGGGAAGGGAAGGGAAGGGAAGGGAAGGGAAGGGAAGGGAAGGGAAGGGAAGGGAAGAGGGAAGAAGTTTCTCCCTCATTTACGAGGCCTCAAAGGGAGGTGATTGCTTTTGAACCCATGATAGGTGATTGAATATTTCCCAGATTGTAGTGGCAGCCTCAGTGTCCACAAAAAGCAGCTTGTCCTGCAGAAGATCAAAGACTCATGCACACCTTCACGGGGGTGTGGGGCAGGTAGTGAGTTCCCATCTCACATCAGCTGCCATCAACTAGGCGTGCTTACCTTAGCTTTCTGAGACTCTACCCAAAGAGCACAGAAGAGTGAGGCAAGCTATTGGTGATGTCTGCCATGCAAGTTGGTGGTGAGAATGGTGGAGTGAGCACCATGAATTTACTATGCCTGATCTAGACCTTGAGCTGATCAGAGGAATGAATTCAGCATGTATGTGTGTGCTAGGAAGTACCGGGTGTTTAGAAGGGCCATGGCCATAAATAGCTGATGTTGGTTGCACTGTTCTGAGTCCAATTCATTTAGTCCTGCATTAGCCCATTTTTACAGATAAGAGGACTGATAGGCAGAAATAATCAGTCAGTTGGTCAGTAAGGGTACAGTGAAAGGGAGTCTGCACCTGTAACCACTTACCTCCTGGACTTCTGTGAGATGGGAGGAAATGCTACTGGCTTTGAATGGACACACCTGGGTTTGATTCCTAGTGCTGCTGTTTGTCAGAGAGGTAAGTGATTAAGGGCTCTCAAAAACAATCTGTCCTAGCCCCAGATGTAGACTGAATATTAATGTTTCCACTTTATCATACGAGGTTCCGAGAAAGAAAGTGATCTGTCCAAGGTCACACAGTTTGGGAGAGAAAAATTCAGGTCTAGGATGTAGGGCTTTTGTCTGCACTAACTATGCTCTTTCCTCCACACTACATGAGGACACTCTTATCGTGTGTGACCAAGGACAGGAAACCAGAACCAGTCCCAAGAATGAGCCACAAAACCAAGCAATGTGACCCTTCCCTGAAAACAGGAAACTCTGATTCTCACAGCAGCAGGTTCCCAAATAGTCCTCCCCATGTCCATGGGCTTCCACGTTTTCCAGTGGCTGTCAGAAGAGATGCAGACACCCTGGACCACACCAGCACAGCTGGTGAATGGTATTCCCAGTCCAGTTGGGAAAAGGAACTAGCGCAAACCTCAAGAGAGAGCCTGTTCTCATGAAATCCACAGCCTGGCTGGGCTGCTGGGAGTGGGAAGGGAAGTTCAGTCTAATTTCACATTCTCTTATCTGCTGACTTACTTGGCCCTGTCTCCAGCTAGTCTTCAGCCCCACGAGAAAGGATCTGGCACAAAATGCGAGACAACACACACGGATTGAATAAAGGAGTGATCAAAAGCTGAATTCCAAGGTCTTTACCTAGAGACCATTGTCATGGCTTCTTGACCTCTGTTTTGGGGGTTCATGAAAGGCTCTTCTCTGGAGGAACACAGCTGCTGGGTCTCCTAAAAGCTGTGTCTGCAACCTGTAGGGGTCATTGCTAGATGCTGCCATTCCTGGGTGATTTCCTCTCATTTCTGAGCGCCCTCAAATCTGAGTGGTGGGAAGTTTTTCATGGCGATCCCTGGAGCTCCTGGCTGACCTCTACAACAGCACCCAGATCTCAGCAGCCAGGGAGCCTGTCACAGACTCTGTGAAATGGCTTCCTTCTGGGCAGCACAAACCACAGCACCTGTGTAAGTCAGATGTGGAAAACCCTTGTGCCAAACACACCACTGCAAAGAGGAGCCCGCCCCAGGGTGCACCCACATCCTCACAGACACTTCCCTGTCCTTACAGATTTACATTTCTTAAATGGTAAACTATAAACCTTAATTCCAAAAATCCAAACTATTCAAAAAATGTATATTTGGAAGATGCATTCCCTCCCATATCTGTTTCACAAATTCCTACTCTCTGTGGGTATCAATCTCTCCAATTATTTCTAGTTTATCCTCCTTGTTTTTGTTTTGGGAGAGAACTATTTTATATATAAATATACACACATATACATACATACATATGTGTCTGTGTGTGTATAAGAAACATACATAATCAAAACCTCCCATGTATCTGGTTTTTGCACTTAGGTTTGGGGTTTTTTTCTGTTTGTTTTTTTTTGTTTGTTTGTTTGTTTTGCTTAACATTGTATCCTTGATTCACCCCATATCGGTTCAAGTGAAATGTTCTCCTTCCTTCTCGCAGCTTATAGGGCTCTATTATGTGCATGTGCCAGAATTTATTCAACCAGATATCCTAGCTGTGGGCATTGTGGTAATGCCCGATATTTTGCAATGACAGGTCAGGTTGCAATGAAGGGTCTGTACACCAGTGCTTCCTGTTAGGGACAGCATTTGCCATGCGATGCAGGCCTGAGTGTCAGAGTTGTTGAGTATGGTACATTAAAGAGCACAGACACTGGGGCCCCACCGCTTTAGCTGTGCTCTGCCACTTGTTAACTCTCTGATTTATCCTTCACAAATCACCTGGCCTCTCAGTGCCTCTGTCTCGTTTGTAAATGGAGATGATCAACAGTATTCTCCCCATGGGGTCATTGTCAGGATTAAGTGAGCTCATGTGTGCTTAGGACAGTACCTGGCACACAGAAAATACCCAGTAAGCTTTGCTATGTGCATCTGTACCAGACAACATCAGCGGTCCCCCAAGGCTGGTAAGTGTTTACCAATAGGCTCTCCCTACCTACCCCCCACCAAAAAAGTCCTGACTTGTAGCATTTGCCAATGTCTATGGTCTAAACACAGTAAGTCCTTATTTAATGTCATCGGTATGTTCTTCAAGTGAAATGACATACATATAATGAAACCAATTTATCATAATTGATATAAACAAGAGTTAAGTGTATAATTTCATCAATGTTTTAATGAAATGACATTGAACAAAAGGACATTATGACTGACCTGAGGACCTACTGTACTCCCAGAGGGCTGAGTTCAAGATAAATCAATGGTCATCATTCAGCGTGGAGCTGGGAAGCTGATCTGGCATGTGCCGTCCTGACACATGCCCCACAAGCCCTCCAACCTCCTGACCTATTGTGTGCCCACTGGCTGCCCAACAGCCAGCACTGCTGGCCAAGACTTTGCTTGAAGCCTCACCCTTGCCTGGCTTCCTCCCTTTTCACTCCCAGGTCCTCTCTCCTCCACCTGCCTTTCCTGATAAACCACTTTCACACATGTCCTTGTCCAGGGTCTGCTTCTAGGGAGCTTCATCTCAAGACATTTTTCCCTAAATTGCATTTAGTTTTGAAATAGTTTTGTACTCCATCATACTCAACAGGCTTGCAAGTTCTCTTTTCTATTAACTCTGCTGTAAACTTCTCTGGTGTTTCATCACTGTCTATGCCCTAAGGTGTATCTGTTCATGGGTCCTGACTCATGCAGCAAGGTCCTCTCCACTGACTCAGCTCTCCCGTTTCCTGCCCACAACCTTCTAGAACTCTTGCACTTTTGACACAATGGAGACCAGCCCATCCCTGATTCACCAGCTCAGTTTTCTGTCACATCCTGTGCTTTCCCTGAGGATTTTTCTGTTCTCTTTCTGACCAAGGCTGACGCCAAAGAGCCCACAAGCACCAGAGAACAAAAATGTGGCCAGGCAAACGCCAGTATGGTTCAAAAGAAAGAGGCAAACACAGAAGGTCAGGAGGCCCTTCTCACGTTGGAATTGAAGTCACTATGTTGAAATGCACATGGTGTATGAGGTCCCTTCCTGATTTTCCCCCAAAAGGCCATGGCAGAGGCCCAGATGGCACTCAATGTGTCAGAAACGTGACCTAATCGCCTGCCAGCAAGTGTAATCATTCTGGAAGTAGTTCAGAATATTCATGTGTTTTGTAATTTTTCCCCAAGTAAATAAGGTAGAAACAAATCAAAAAAGAGTCAAAGATTTCTATAAAAATCCAGACCACACAGGGAAAATCCTGCATTGATGTGGCTCACCCTTGTGAACAATTTCTCCATGAGCCTAGCATGGATCTCTATTTAGGAGAAGACATCTTAGGATCTGATAATGGGAAAAGTGAGAGGGGCTGCCATAAAATGACCCCTTCCAGAATCCAGTGAAAATAGCTCAATCAAAACAAGCAAAATATAACCAAAGACACTGAAATTGAGAACAGGCTGACAGTCACCAGAGGGGAGAGGGGAGGGAAGATCAGGGGAAAAGGGGAAGGGTTTACAGGAACAAGTATAAAGGACACATGGATAAAAACTACGGGGGTGGGGGGTGGAAAAGGGAGGGAGGTGGGGAGGGCTGGGGGTGGGCTGGGATGAGAATAAAAGACAGAAAACTACTTGAACAACAATTAAAATAAAAAATAATAAAAAATAGTAATTATAAAACAGCTCAATCAACAAGGCAATGACTTGGAAAACCTTTCCAAGTGATGTCCTGAACTGTACATGACCATCAGCTTATACAGATCCTTCTCTTTGCTTCTGAAAACATTTGGCTCAGGATGACTTCTCATATTCCATATGGTTGATCTGTACACTTAGAAACCTACTTCATGGTGAAATTAAGTTATTGTTGTTCTTATTGCTTTTTATAGAGCCCAATAATATAGTATTTTTTAAGAGTTTATTTTTTAGTTTTGGAGAGAGAGGAAGAGAGGGAGAAAGAGAAGGAGAAAAACGTCAGTTGGTTGCCTCTTGAACGTCCCCAATTGAGGATCTGGCCTGCAACCCAGACATGATCCCTGACTGGGAATTGAACCAGTGACCTTTTGGTTTGTGGGATGATGCCCAACCCACTGAGCCACACTAGTCAAGGCTATAAGTATTTTAATGTCTAAGACTAGATGACATGTTCATATTAGTCATGAAATCATCACAGTGCTCAATAGTGTAGACAAAGCATACTTCTTGCAGAGAACTCTGTTAATAATTCCAAACTATGTTAACCAGAGTATTTTGAGTCAGAATTCTGAACTTAAATGGATTATCTCCTATTAAACTAATTTTTTTAAATGTGTGACTCATTTTAGGTAACATATTTCCACTTGATTTTTTTTTAAATTTTATTTATGTACTTTTAGAGAGAAGGGAAGGGAGGGAGGTAGAAAGGGAGAGAAACATTGAGTGGATGCCTCTTGTGTACCCCAACCAGGGACCTGGCCCACAACCCAGACTTGTGCCCTGACCGGGAATCAAACCAGTGACTTTTCGGTTTGCAACCCAATGCTCAATCCAATGAGCCACACCAGCCAGGGCATAAACTAATTTTTAAATAGAACAAAACAGACTCAAAAAAAAAATAAAACAAGAAAATTTTAAATACCCTGTCTGCCTAACAAAATAAAGTACTAGCAGTTTGGAGATGAATATGAGCATTGTTGACCTCTAATCAAGAACATACAAATCCCAAATTACTTTTACTTAAATCACCTGAGTTTTCATATTCAAAATGGTAGAAGAGGGATGCATTCTCAGTTTCATTTTCTTGCAAAGAATCTTCCAGATCCACGAATAAAGTGAAATGAATAGGAGCACATACTTTGGACTCAAAACCCTGAGTGTAAATCTTCAGTCTGCTGCTTACAACATGTGTAACATGTGAAGTGCAAATGCTTTCCCCTCTTTCAGCCTTGGCTGGTCACCTTGCATGGCAGTTGTAGAGGTGATAAGGCACAAGGCGCAGAGAAGTGCTCACTGTGTTATCGTTTGCCTGTAGAGCTCAATCCGTGGCAACTATGATTACTCTTGTTTTCTTCATTTGCCCCCTATTTGAAATGGCTTAGTTATTTAAACATTGAGTTTGTGTCTCCATAACTTCATAGTAATGCAGAATAATTCGACATTCTGTACACATGTGTGTGAACGTGTGCACGCGCATGCACACACACACACACACACATCTTTAGAAGGATAATTTTCTCCAAACCACATTTTAAAGGCCTGTGTGATTTGGGCAAGGATACTTGCTGCTGCTTTCCCAGCAAATAAAGTTGTCCAAATCTGTTTACTCTCAAATTTATATAAAGAGCTTCATTAGCAACAGTCATGGATTAAATGGCCGCCACATGGCACACAGAGACAGTCTTAGGATGTTGGTTTACCCAATTTTGCAGAGTGATTTGTTTTTAATGAATTATGCACAGTGATCATAGGCTCTGCTCAAAGGCTCATTTACTCTGGAAATTCCTGGAATTGCTATTCATTTTTCCAAGTTCTTTTTTTTCCCCTTGAAAGTTCACAAACATCCTCTGAAAAAGAAAAGTATTAACATACATATTTTTGTAGGTTAGGAAATACAGATGACTTGATAGAAAGCAGGTTCAGGGTGAAATATTTATGATAATGAATAGGCTCTCTGGCTTTCTTTTTTAATTTATAGAAACCCTAATAGCAAAGAAACTTTGATTAAATAAATCCACAGTAGACTCAAGACTGTTCAAGGGCCAGGGACTTAAACTTCTCTGGAATAACTCATGGTGCTGAATAAAGGCTCAATAAATATGTGCAACTGAATTAATAAAATCAAGAATAATTAATAATAACTCCCAAACAAGATCTTCAGAAAATCTAGCAAGGAATTGCCCTTTTTCTTAGGCATCATGGCATGAAGCCTGCCATCTCAATGGTTCAGATCCGCTCTGAGATTCTGTCATAGGAAACCAGTTTTTCTTTCTGGTGGATCATCAGACAATTGAAGAATTTGTAGATTATGGTTTCTGCATGGCTTGCAGCTGGGAGACCTCGAATGTAGTGTACACAGAGAGGGTTCAATGCTAACCAGCATTCACAGAGGGGTGAGAAAACACCCAGCGTACCAGGTCTATCCCTGCCTCAAAGACCACAGGAACGAGGTATTCAGAACACCAGGAGGTGAGCACTTGGCTGGAAATACAACAATATGGACTCAATGGTTCCATTAAAAAACATTGTTGAATGCCACCAACAGACAAGGCAAAAATCCAATTTAGCTGTTCAGGAAACATTACTTTTCCTTTGGGTCTCAGTTTCCTCATCTGTATAATGGGGATTTTGAAAGCAGCACCCAATATTGGGGGATTAAATGAATTGCTATCTTCCAACTGCTTAGAACAGCACATAATGGTGCCAAGGGCTAGTTCAGGTTCCATCAGGTGTTACCTGGGAGCTCTTAGGCAAATAACTGGACATCCTCAATGTGAACTTGATGTTTTTACAAAATGGATGTAAGAAAGCTCCTCCCAGACAGTGGCAATGAGGTGTGAGGAAACCACATGCCTCTCTGGATAAGACATTACTCTCTTTCCTTTGGCTGCCACCACCCTAGTCCAAACCTCCCCCCCCCCCGCTTAGATTAAACAACCTCCTGACCCATTTCCCAGCATGTACTCTCCCCCAACACACCTCCCCTTGCCCACCCCATCTGGTCTCTACTGAGCAGCAAGGGTGACTACAGATAGGGCTCCATCCAGAAACTTCCAAGGGCTCCATCCTTCCTAGGCGAAGAGTGAAGTGTGCACCACTGCCTGCAAAGCATGGAGTGGCGTCCCCTGCTGCCCACCCAGCCCTGTCCACCCTCCCAAACCAACCCAGGCTGCTTTCTACCTCAGTCTAGAATGTTCTCCACCTGACCAACTCTACATCCTTCATTTCTAAACTTAAATGTGGCTTTCCAGAAAAGCCTTCTCTGCCCCCAGTAACCTCCCCTTCATGAGCCTTGCAACTTCCCTTCATTTCCTCACGTGTTTATCACAGTTCATGCCCTCACACTCTGATGGATGCCCTGCTCCTTTGCTATGTGAAAGCAGCCAAGACAGAGACTGTGACTGTCTGGTTGACTGCAGCCTCCCAGCCTATGCCTGCACTCAGTAGGTGCTCAATAAGTATGTACTAAATGGGCAGGAGGAAAGATGGAAGGAGGAGTATATTCATAAGTAAGTAAAGATGCCCAGCACAGTACATGGTGCAAAACACAGCACATGTTCTGAAGGAGGGCTCAAAACTTGCCACTTCCATTTCTCCACAACTTCCCTCCCTGTGGATCTCCAGTCACTAAGACAAAGAACCAGAACTCAAACCACATCTTCTGTCACAGACTATTCTGTTTACCTGTTTCCTAAGTGCCTCAAATAATGTCTGGCACATAGTAGGTGCTCAGTAAATCTTACAGCATAGAATCAATCCTGTGTGCTCAGCACCATACCCACTCAAAGTTATGCAATGCATACTGTGTGTCTGTAAATCAGTAAAGCAAACATATTTACAATGAGTACCCAAATGAGTTATGCTCTAGACAGGGTTTCTCAAAGTGATTCACTGATACACTCAGAAGGTCTGAGGGAACAAAACTATATTCATGATAATATTAAGACATTATTGGCCTGTTTTATAGAGTTGGTCTTTGCACTGATGAATCAAATGCAGTAGGAAGTAAAACTGCTGGGGTTTTGAGGTGAATAAGGGCAACGATGCCAGCTGAACCACAGCCAATGTATTCTTCCCTGCCAGGTACTCTCATTAAAAACTCAAAAAGCCAGCACCGGCCAGGTGGATCAGTTAATTGGAACATCACCCCATAAACCAAAAGGCTTTGGGTTCTATTCCTAGTCAGGGCACATAACCTAGTTTGCGGGTTCGATCCCCAGTCAGGGAGCAACTAATGAATGTCTCTCTCACATCCATGTTTCTCTCTTTCTCTCCCTTACAACCAATAAACATATCCTTGGGTGAGGAATAAAAATAATTAAAAAGCCAATTTCATTTCAGAATGTCTTAGATGAAGAGTAGAAACTATTAGACTTCCAGCCAAAATGGAGGCGTAAGTGGATACCATGTGCCTCCTCACACAACCAAAATTAAGGACAACAAAGATTTAGAAACAAGAAAACAATCAGAACTGATAGAAAAATCAAACTGGACGGAAGTCCAACAACCATTCATCCAGACCAGTAAGAGGGGTGGAGTTGTGGCAGGAAAAAGTGGAGGTTAGCAGACCTGGGCACGCAGGCAGCAGTAGCTGGCAGATCCCAGGCATGCAGGTGGCGGCTAGCAGACCCCAGGCACATAGGCGGCGGCTAGCAGACCCTGGGTACAGCGTGGCAACTGTGCAGACCCAGTGAGGCCGTACAAGGTGGCTGGCTGACCAGGTGGTCCCACATTCCTGTGCAGATAATCCAGGCAAAGGGGAAGTGGCGGAAGGGACTGGAATCCAAGAGAGAGGGGAGCAAGCACCGTTGTTCCCTCTCAGACCCTGCCCCCACATACAGCGTCACTACCCAGAGACTGGGCTGCCCCGCCCTGGGGAACACCTAAGTCTCCACCCCTCACTACCTAACAGCTGTGCCTAGACAAAAAAAACAAACAACAACAAAAAAAAAAACCAGAAACAAAAATGGCTCAAACTGGAGAACAAATCAAAGCCCCAGAGCCAATGCATCTAAGCAACAAAGAGATGCACAGTTCAAAGCCCTGGTGATCAGGATGCTCACAGAATTGGTTGATTTTGCTCACAAATTAGATGAAAAAATGAAGACTACAATAAATGAAATGAAGAAAAATGCACAGGGAACCAATAGAGATGGGAGGAAAACTGGGACTCAAATCAATGGAGTGGACCAGAAGGAAGAAAGAAACAACCAAACAGAAAACAAGGAAGAAACAAGAATTCAAAAAAAAAAATGAGGAGAGGATTAGGAACCTCCAGGACATCTTCAAATGTCCCAACATCTGAATTATAGGGGTACCAGAAGGGGAAGAAGAACAAAAACAATTGGAAAACTTATTTGAACAAATAATAAAGGAGAACTTCCGCAATCTGGCAAAGGAAATAGAGTTCCAGGAAGTCCAGGAAGCTCAGAGTCCCAAAGAAGGTGGACCCAAGGAGGAACACACCAAGGCACATCATAATTACATTAGCCAAGATTAAAATGAAGGAGAGAATTCTAGAAGCAGCAAGGAATAAGGGGACAGTCACCTACAAAGGAGTTCCCATCAGACTGTCAGCTGATTTCTCAAAAGAGACCTTCCAGGTTAGAAGGGGCTGGAAAGAAGTATTTGAAGTCTTGAAAGGCAAGGAACTACATCCAAGATTGCTCTATCCAGCAAAGCTGTCATTTAGAATGGAAGGGAAGATAAAGTGCTTCTCGGATAAGGTCAACTTAAAGGAGTTCATCATCACCAAGCCCTTATTATATGAAATGTTAAAGGGACTTATCTAAGAATAAGAAGATAAAAAATATGACAGTAAAAAGACAGCAAACTCACAGATATTAACAACCACTCCTAAAACAAAAGCAAAGTAAGCAAACAGCTAGAACAGGAACAGAAACACAGAAATGGAGATCACATGGAGGGTTAGCAACAAGGGAATGGGAGGAGGAGAGAGGGGGAAAAGGTACAGAGAATAAGTAGCACAGACGGTGGGTAGAAAATAGACAGGGGGAGGGCAAGGATAGTGTGGGAAATGTAGAAGCTAAAGAACTTATGACACATGGACATGAACTAAAGGAGGGGAATGTGGGTGGGAGGGGGTGTGCAGGGTGGAGGGGAATGATGGGGGAGAAATGGGATAACTGTAATAGCATAATCAATAAAATATATTTTAAAAATACAAAAAAGAGTATAAACTATTAATTTTATTAAATTTCAACCCTCAGGTACATATAAAATCTTTTTAATATTCTGAGTGATAAAATAGGAAGTAAGTAACCAAACACCTCTGCTGGGCACTGAAGTACCATGGTTAACTCAAGGAGAAGCACATTTGCAAGCTGGGTTGTGAGCTGAAAAAGCCTTTTTTTTTTTTTATGTGACACCATTTTTTTCTCGAAAGAATAAGTGATGGAAAAACCATATTCAGTTCTGAATATTTGGAAGGCATCTTCTTGAAACTAACAAACTGAACCTGCTCTACCTTCAGAGAAAACAATGGATAATTTGTTGCCCATGACAAAATTTGAACTTTCAAGTAAAAATTTCAATTTTGGAATATTTGTATTCACCACTGCAAGCTTGGTAGCTGCCCAATTCTTCAAGAATTTCTAATGATATCCATTGGTGATATTATTGAATGTAATTTTAAAAATATGTATAATCCAAAAGTGTCAACTTTGGAATATTTGAGCCAATATTTGACAAATGACCAGTGCATGATGTTACAAAAGCATCCATGTGTAAAGGATCCACTTAAAGTGCCAGAACAACCAATTGGATTTTAATGAAACAGAGAATGAGAAGCTCATTGATATGGTATCACAGTCTAGCCTTTAAGGAACCACTACTTGCTGAATTTTGGTGTAGTATCAAAGATGAAAAGCTACAATCAACTGGAAAAGCTTATCAAAATACTCCCTTTTTCAACTACGTATCTGTGTGCAGTTGATTTTTTTCATATGCTCTACTTCAATCAAAACATATTGCAACAGCCATGGCTGGATCGCTAAGTTGCTTGGAGCATCATCCAACATGCCAAAGGGTTGCAGGTTCGATCCTAGGTCAGGGCACATAACTAGATTGCAAGTTCATTCCCTGGTCAGGGCACATCCAGAAGGCAACCAATTGATGTTTCTCTTTCATATTGATGTCTCTCTCTCTCTCTCCCTCTTTCTGTCTCTCTCCTTTCCTCTCTCTCTAAGAATCAATTTTTTAAAAAGCATATCCTCAGGTGAAGATTAAAAACAAAAAACATATTGCAATAGACTGAAGTCCAAAGCAGGTATAAAAATTATTTTGTCTTCTATTATGCACACATTAAAAAAGAGTTGCAAAAATATAACATAATGCTATTCTTCTGACTGATTTTTTAACACATTGTTATTTTTCATTTAAAAAATTACTTATTTAGGTATGGATATATTTGTTGTTTTTAAATAAGTGAATAAATATTCTAAATTTTTCTCATTTTAAACTCTAAAGCAATGAATAATAGACATAACCCACACGGACCAACTCTTTGGGACTCCTCATCATTTTTAAGATTGCAAAGGGGTTCTGAGACCAAAAAGTTTGAGAACCACTTGCTTTCCTGCAATTTTCCCC
Organism: Anoura caudifer; assembly: GCA_004027475.1. NCBI lineage: Eukaryota > Metazoa > Chordata > Mammalia > Chiroptera > Phyllostomidae > Anoura > Anoura caudifer. The sequence goes on from PVKU01000020.1 coordinate 404,634, forward strand.
CAAACTAAACTCTACCTGGGAGTGGCTTCCAAGAGAGCTGGAGAAGTTTAGATGCATGATCATACAGCCTTTGAGTTCTTAGGAAAAAGGCCTTCCACAGGACTGTTCTTGCTCTGTGGATCTCCATTTTCTGAGCATTTCACACCCTTACTGAAATTATTTGCAGAAATTCTTAAAACTATAAAAAGGGACAAGACAAAATGGGCCCATTATTCAGAGGAGAAAATAGAGGTGAGAAGTTGAGACATTTCAAAAAGCAAATCCGTCCATCTCCAGGCTGTCATAGGGTGAGAAAGAACCTACTTCTCCAAGTTTCCCTGGAGCTGTATAGCAGGGGAAATGGTGCAAGACTCTTCTTTTCTCATGACACATCCATGGCTTGGCCTGTGGTCTGAGCTGCAGTTATCATGGGAATAGCTTGTAGTGTTCTGGCCCCTGTTCATTTCCGTCACCATTGAAAGCAGGAATTATCCAAGTGGGTGGAAAAGGAGAATGAGAACAATTTCAGAAACACGACATTAGATGTAAACAAGAGCCTGGCCACCCTCTGTTTGCTTCTCTCCCAATTTGTTTCCACCACCGTGTTGCTCATCTGAGGAGTGATGGGGACCCAGGCTTGAAATACAGGGATGATTTAAAGTGACAGTTGGGGCCCCTTTCACTGCAGTCTGCAAAACCCCACCTCCCTGAACTGACCCCATTCCAGCCCCTGCTCAATTTCCCACACAGGGCACTGAAAAATGACTCCAAACACCAGACCGCAAGGGGCTTTTTATCTGAGCTGTCAGCCTGAAATACATTCAGAACTCAAAGCAATTATGGAAACATTTGGGTCTCCTGAACTTTTCTCTGGTGGGTTTCTCTCCCAAATAAAATGAAATGAAGCTTAGTTCTTTGGGGATTAATATAAATAAAAATCATAAAGGCATCTAGTGAACAGGGTTCGGGGACAGAGATCACAGGCTGTGAATGAACAACTAACTTCGCTTGCATTCAACACAGGAGTGTCATGCACCGTAGGGCAGTGGGGGCTTTGGGGGAGGGCCTCGCCATGAATATGGTTAATTGCAGCCCAGGAAAATGTTGTTTCAGCTCCCCCCACCTCACTCTGTCAATCTACATCTTGAATGTCCTGAATAGTATCAAATGCAAATATCCCTTAAAAAAAAAAGGAGGTGGTCAGAGGCTCTAGAGGGAAGAAGGGATTTTTGAAGTGTGCACTAAGTCAACAGACCCGTGAGCAGTGGGACAGCACAATTTCACAGCTAGGCTTTGATCTGGATTTCAGAAAAATGAAGCCATAAATGCAGAATGTTTTATGAACCCCAAAATAAGAAACTCTTTGTCTTTTATCTAAAATGTCTTCTGAGAAAAATCAAAGGATTATCTAAACGTTGAGCTCATTATATTTTATTTGTGGCAGGGTAAAGAGAGAGCACAAAAATATTTACCAAGGTTTATTTTAACTCTAAATAAACTAAACATTGTTTTAAAGTATATATAAAAATATATATCTCATATATATGTGTGTATATATGATATATATGTATATATACATATATTTCAAATGGGTTTCAGTGGCCAAATACATCAGCCCAAATAGGCAGAAATGAATGCCTTTTCTTGCTGAAACTGAAATTTCCCCTCGGAAACTGCCAGGACCTCAATGAAAGTTTTGTCTGTTGTTAGCTCCGCAGGTGAAAATGCTCTCTCCACGTTGCTACCTAAGTGCTAGGCTAGGAGTCCTGGTTGATATTTCTGGACTTCAGTTGCCTGGTTTGCTCACTGAGAGCACTGAGCGAATGAACTCAAGGCCCCTTCTACCTGGAGTTTCTGTGCTCTCAAATGTCTTCTGTTTAAAGAGGGAGTGGGAGAGAGAAAGAAACTTCTGGTACAGATTGCTCTCCTTAAAAGAGGGGGGCAACCTTCACCCGCCGACAGAGAGAGGAGCTGAGGAGCTACCTGCCTTCTCAGCTGTGTCTCACCTGAGCCAGGAGGCAGGAAAGAAAGAAGCTGCCAGGTGAGCCTCCAGTGGTCCACAGCTGAATTCATGTCTCAGCTCCACTGCTATGGAGAAGCTAGCTCACCTCTCCATGATGCAGCCTCCTCATCTGAGAAGGGAATGCTAAGGGCACCCACCTCAAGGCACTGCTGAGAGCATCAGTCAGGTGAGGCTGGGCCTATGGCGGTGCCGGGCAAATGGGGCGGTGCCCCATCAACAGTGGCACAGCATTTGGTCCCTCATTGAGGTCCACTCCAGCTTTTCCTGCCCTCCATCAGATATGGGGAAATAGATATCTTAAGCTGCCAGGATGTGAGGCTGCTCTCCTCAGAGCGCAGAGCCACTTTTAGGTGAGATCGCTCAGAGAAAGCAGAAAATCCTGTGAACGAACACAGTGCCTGCCCAGCCTGCTTTCCTGAAGAATGGCTGGGGGCTCAGATGTTTGTAACAAAAATGACCCTGCTGTTCACAGCCAGCCCATGAAGCACACAGGCCATCAGGAGAACCTCGTTCATGGAGGAGGAAACAGGCTGGGGATGCCGCGTGTCTTGTCCCAGCTCCAGCCACGCTGAGTCTCGAATGCAAAGCTTGGGATTCCAAAACTCATTCCAAAATCCTCAGGGTTTTATTTGCTTTCTTTGCCTAAAATGTTGTGGTCTCCTCCCTGGTGAAAACCAAAGCACCCACTTTCTGAAAAGTCTTGCACATTTTATGTTTGATTATTCTGCTATTTTGGCAAATAAAGGGAACTTATTTTCTAAGTTTCATGTCTTCACTTAATATCCTTTCAACATCAGTTGATATTATCAATGTTTGGTAATATCAAAAGTTAGGAGTGGTACTTGTGGTATTTTCATTTATTTTTAATTAAATATTAATGATTAAAAGATCCATCAATGAGAATCTCTTGCAGTCACTAACTTCTTACACAATTACAATCATTTTTACTAAAAAAAAGTCCTTATATTTCTGCCCCTTGTGTTAACTGGGATATTATCTGATATTTTGTAAGTTATTCCCAAATCTTCAAGGATCCAATGATCTAATAATAATGGTGACCGACATGCACGTGATAGATACCATCACAATCCAAAAGCCATCTGCACCATAAGTCCATCATCTCTTTCACCCTCTCGGAACCCAGGGCCTGTTTTAGTACCTGCCGCACAACGGATGCTCAAAAACACCTGGCTCTTGTCACTGGAGTTCAGTCCTCACTGGACAGACACCACTGGGCCCATTTTATAGGCGAGCAAACCTGAGAATAGGAGAGTTTACATAACTTCCTCAGGGTCACACAGCCAAGATTTAAGCCCATTCTTTCCATGTCACTTGTTGCCTATAAAATTAGCACAGAGATGATGAGTAGAGTGAAAGCAGATCCAAGGAAGATGAAAATACTACCAGAAAAATGGAAAAGAGAGAAGGGGTGACCTGAACAAATTGCACAGAGGAGGATGGGATCCTTAGTCCCAGGTACCTCCTTCTCTGCACACTTCAGCTTGAGCTTATAAAATATGCCAACTTGGCTTTGAGATTGGAAAGGCAGACACCTGAATTCTTGGGGATGCTTTGATCCTGCCGGGTACAAGGTCAATGCCTCTCCTGTTGAGAATTCACCTCCACAGAACCCTCCCAGCCTAGATGCACCTGGCTTTCATCTCCCCATGGACTCCAAGCAGCCTCAGAACAGGCCCTGTGAAGACCTGCGCCCCCTGTCAGTCCTGCACTGGTGCTATTTGGCATTTTTCCACAATCATCCCACCTGCTAGGGTAGGTTGCTTCCTTCTACCTCCTTTCTCAAAGAGCTTTCCTGGTGGGTGGATTGTTTCCAGGCACTCTACTCCTGCAAGTCATAACACACCAGTGAGTCACAAAGTCAGTGTAATGGGCGATAACCATCTTTTAAAAGGATAGGATAGGATAGGATAGGATAGGATAGGATAGGATAGGAAGACATTTCATGTAGTAAGAAGAGGCATTACTTTTTAAACATTTGTGTCCGTGTGTGTGCATGCATTTTGTGTGCATGCATGGGTGTGTGTGAGTGTATATCCTGGGCACATTAGTCAGGGAATATACTGTGATAAAGAGACCCAAAATATCATGGCTCAACACGATAGAATTTTATCTCCCTCTTCTGTACCAGTCCAGAAGTGGGCAGATGGCCATTGTTAGTGCATGGCTCTACTCTGTGGGATAATCTAGACACTCAGATTCTTCCTATCTTGTTCCTCCTCTTCTGGGTGTTACCCCATCAGCATGGCCTGAGCTGACTCACACCCTCAGGGCTGCATACAGCCCATGGGAGAGCAATGAAGAGGAAGTGGAAGGCAAGCACTTTCCTTTTCTCAGGACGTGACCAGATCCTTACACAGGCCTCCTCTCATATCCTATTGGCCAGAACTTCATCTCAAGATCACACCTACTTGCTTAGAAAGACTGATGGGAAATGTAGTCTTCCAGCTGAGCAATCAGGTGCCTGCTAAAACTTAGGAGGTGCTATTATTATTAAAAGCAAGAAAGGGGGAATGGAGGCCAGTTAACATTCTCCACCTATGCCCCACCACTCCACCGGATAACCAAGTAAACTGACTTCTTATTGAGGATGTATTTTAAGTATTTGAAAGCCACTACCTTATGACATTCTTTCTAGTCCTTTAAGAAAACCCACAAGATGCTTTACCTGGTTAAAAAAAAAGTTAGGAAAATTAGATTGTCTTTCTAGGAAAGTTAGATTGTCATCCTAGCTATCACTAACCGATGGCATGTACTTATGCAGACCCCTCACCTCCTGCCCCTCCATATTTTCAGCAGTAAGATGAGGATATGGTACCCAAATCCCTCCTGCTCAGTGCACCTTGGAGTCTGAGATGAGATCAGGAATGTGAACCGTCTTAACAAAGTGAAGGATGTCCTCTCAAAGTAAGACAGGGTTATTCTCTTCAACTTCCCCCTCTGCTGTTAATTAACCACAAACACGAGGGTGAGTTTCTTCCCCTCCAGGTCTCAGCCTTAACACAGGAGAGAACTGCATTCAGTGGTCTTTAAGGATCTGACATTTTTGAGTCTCCTTTTTCTATCCCTACCCTGACTGAGTCTTCTCAACCTGTTTAAGCTAGTTAACTATGTCTAAGTTCAAACAGGTGAGCTGGAATATTATCAGAATATTGCTGTCTTTACCAAAAAATGCACTGGAGAGCAAGAACACCTATTGAGGGACACGTTGGTGTTTTAACACCATCACAATAGGGCCTGGTTTGTAGCTCATTTTGCTGATATGGAGTCACCAAGGGGGAAATAAAAACACTAAAATATATTTTTTTAACTTGCTCATTAGGTCACTGTGTCAGAGGACCTCATTTCTAGCATCCAAGCTCCAATAGTGTTTAAAAAGATATTGGAGTGACTTTTTAAACAAAATTACCATGTGTTAAGAATGCTTTCTTGCCAATCCCTTTCTACCTATCTCCAAGGTCATCTACCAGAGCCAGTCCAAGATCAATTAAGCAAAGAGCCACCAACCAACATTTCTAACAAAAGGCAATGACTTTGGTTTCTATGCCATATCATCATACCTTGAAATTGAGCTCTTGACATGCTGTTCTTGAAATACACAACTTTTAGCTAATTAGAAAGCTAAAAAAATGCAACTTAATGAATTCAAGACTTGTTTATGCTAACCTGCCAAGGCGTTTGGCAATGAAAAAGTGTGATTTGGTGAACATCTGATTACAGGCCGTGTGGAATTCCACATGCAGAGAGGCTGGGTTGGATCCGACTTTTATTGAACTATTGTCTAGAATGTGAACTAATTTCCGACTACCTCATAAGGACTTCTAAGCAGGGTTGACAAAGGATTTATCATAATTATTGCTCTGGCCAGCACATTGATTATAAGTGATACATGTGTAAATTGTGTTTATAAAGTTTGCGAGTCACAATTAAAACATGCTGTAATTTTTCTCCCTTTTCCCTTTTTTCTTCCCAGTGATGACTTGCCTTAGAAAACTTCCTTTTTTTCCCCTCCTTTAAATTAATACCTGCCAGAGATTTCCTTTGGATAGAACAGACTCCCAGCACATACTCACACATATTCTAAAGAAGCTTTGATCTGCCATTTTTTAAAACCTGCCCCTTAGAAGGTAGTTTAACTATCAATACTTTACATAGCCCTTCTTTTCAAAACCACAAACTGAAAGTAATTTGTAAATGCCATTCAATGCTCCATTTTTTTCTTGCTTACTGCCATGCAATTTTAAAATCACAGAGTACATTGAGAACATGTCTTTGAAAAAAAACAAAATGGGGTTCAGGAAGATGGGAAGAAAAAGGATTATGTGTTCAGAGCAGGGATAAAAATATTGCCAAAAAATGTGTACCATTTGTTGGGTGTGAAGTCCTACCAGAACGAACTTAGTTATGATGTTATCCATAACCCCCACATACATGTTATTGTTATCTGTTTGCGTTCTCGTGGTCCAAAAGGGTGTGTTAAAAAACTTCAACTAGTGAACACTTGATGATTTACCTATTTCTCCTCATAATGCTGTTTAGTATGTATTTATTGGTAGAACCATTATACAGTCATACATTTTTTAAAGAAAATAAATTACTTAAAAAGACAAAATATGTAAGAAAAGCAAGACCCAGAAAGAGGAAGTAACAGTCGTAGAATCAGGCGGCACTAGTGACCCGGATCCTGACACCCCTGAGCCCCTTAAGGGCAGCACTGGGCGTCCACCTCCACCACCACAGCTCCCTGGCCATATATGATTGGTCCAGGGCCTGCAGATCAAGAGCAGCCCTGGATTCATCAGCTTCCCAGTAGCCAATGATGCGACTCAACACCGGAGGGCGGGCTGGACCAATCAGAAGCCCTCTCTGAGGAACGTGGCTATACTCCTGCATGATGCCTCAGCAGGTGGCGCTGAAGCAAGGGGGCAGGGAGGGGAGCAGGGCAGGGTGGTGGTGATAGAGAGGGATGCAGGCGTCTTCCCATAGACCATGAATCTTCATGTTAGAAACCCCAAGGGTTTGGGAAAGCCAAAGCCTGGAGGAAGCAGAAACCCGTGAGGCAAAGAAAAGACACCCACAGTAGAGTGGGAGGACAACAGAAAGAGAAAGTCACCCAGACCCCAATCCTGGCACCGCCGACACCTGCAGAGAGACTCACAGTAGCCAGGGCCTGCAGCTTCCTCTGGCTTCTCCATGCAGCCCTTCCAGCACCCTCTTGTCCCAGGTCACATGTAGCATTAAAGGGAACTCCTTTCCATAAAGTGTTCCCAATGAGCCCCTACTCCTACACCAAGGAGCCGAACACAGACCAATGGCAGAGACTCCGACTTGTGCCCCGCTCCTTTTCCCACACTGCGTATGCCCTTCTCCCCATCGCTCCTGTGGCCCCAGAGACACTCAAGAAGAGCATCAGGGAACTCCACTACTTGAGAGGGCATGACGCCATGCAGAGAGGCTCCAGCCCCCACTACCCAGAAAAAAGATAAAGAAGTGAGTTACATACCGTTTTTACCCTAGAACACAGTCCTGAAGCCCTTTACCTAAGAGATGCCTTCCAGTCCTGCAGCGGCCAGCACTCCTCACCCGCCTTTGTCTTCCTGGCTCACCGTGCCACCTACCAATGGTGTAATCTTATAGAGGGTCAGCACCAGTTCTCACCAAGCAAAACTTCTCCCAGCTGAAATGAGCCCAGCACTGCCCTTCTGGTGCCTGGCTTCCAGTAGGAGGTAAAATGTATGTATACAGCACGAAGGTTGAGTTTCCTCTAAAGTAAGTGGTCATACATGAGGGGCTCTCAGTAAATGGGAATCTTCACTGGCCAAGATTCAGAATTAGTCTCTGCTGCCCTGGCCAAGTGGCTCAGTTGGTTGGAGTGTCATCCAAACACCAAAAGGTTTCGGGTTTCATCCCCAGTTGGGCCCTGGATGAGCATGTACCAATCAACGTTTCTCTCATACATCAATGCTTCTCTAGCTCTCTCTTTCCCTTTATCTCTCTCTAAAATCAATGAACATACCCTTCAGTGACGGTTTTTTATAAAAAACACTAGCATCTGCTTAGGGGATCTTAAGCTGCAAATGTGCCTATTCAGCGAGTATTTCTGTGTGTGTTAGTCCCCTCCCTCCCAAACCTGATATGTGGTCAAGCTCCATGAGGGTAGGCACTCCGTCTGTTTAGCTCAGCATCACATTCCAAGTGCCCAGGAGAGGGACTGATACTTATCAAGAGCTCAATAAGTATTTGTTGAATAAATGGATGAGCAAAAAATAAATACAAGTCAGCACTTTGCAAGGTATAGGTATCATGAGGGGTAAAAGGGAATATAGTCAAATCAATCTGAAAAATGACTTCTTCTTTTTTTAAATTTGAGAAGTGTACCTCAGCATTATTGAAATATAATTGCCACATAATATTGTGTGAGTTTAAAGTGCAGAACTCACTGATTTGATACATTTATATATTACAAAATGATTTCCACCATAGCTGCTAACAGCTCCGTTTCATCACAGTTGCCAGTTTCTCTGCTGTGGTGAGAGCGTTTAAACTCTACTCTCTTAGCAACATCCAAGTAGTGTTCACTGTGATCACTGTGCTGTACATTAGATTCCCAAATATGTTCATCTTTTAACTGGAAGTTTGCACCCTTTGAAGTGTCTTCTTCACCACAGGGCTTCTCTGAACCCTTCACACTCTAAGGAGCATTTTGAATCTTTCTGGGTTTTTCTGAAACATCTCTTGGGAGGATAACTCCAAAGGACACACTGTGAGGAATGAGCTAACTCTGGAGGCATCTTGAAAACTACTCTGTATTTCCATCCTGAGGAAGGCTGGTGTCTCCCCAGTGATCAGTCATCAGCTGTTCTTATACCCTTGGTCAGCACCGGTCACTGAATACACACTGTTAACTCTTGGACCTTGGACACAAGATTGCCTGAAAGGTTTGAGACCTTCGGTTTTAAAGGAAAAAATGGGATTTTAGAGATTATGTGGCTTGTCCCTTTCATTGTACATTAGAAAACACTGCACTGGTCAACCCTCCCCCAAGAATGTGGGCTCTGAGCCTGATTGCTTGAGTTCAAATCCCAGTTCCACTGCTTCTTAGCTGAGTGACCTTGGGGAAGTCACTTAACCTCTCTAAACTTTACTTTCCTTATTTGTAAAAACAAGAAAATAAAAAACAGCACCAGATACATGGTTTGCTGTAGGATTTCCTGGATGGGAAAGCCACAGAATGCATCTATCATAGCGCCTGGCACTTAATAACCACTCTGTAAATATTAGCTATTATAGTTGCTTTTCTTTATTACATTTTGCTGGGACTAAGAATAAAGCTGAGGCTGGGTGGTCTAGTGGTTTCATATTTGAATTTCTAAGCCAAACCACCTGGGTTCGAGTCTCAGTTTGCAACTAACCAGCTGTGTAACCTTTGGCAATTTATTTAACCTTGATGTGCCTGTTTCTTTATGCCTCACATGGGGAGAACATAGCACCTAGGTAATGGGGTTGTTAAAATTCAGTAAGTTAATATCCGTAAGTGTACTCAATGCAGTGCCTGGCACAAGGTTTACACTCAGTAAGTATTGCTGGTAATGTGTCCTCTTGCTCTCTTCATAGCATAGCAGAAGGCAGATTGAACGACCTCTGCAGGCTCAGTTATTCCAGAAATGATGCTTTTCCCAGGAAGCTCCCTCCCTGAGGCCTGGCACCATGCCTCCTGCTTTTCTATACCCCAGCTCCTGGCCCCATGCTGGCCCCAGAGAGGTACTCAGGTGGGATAGGTAACCAAGTGTGCCATCCCCTGGGTCTAGGAGTCATGCTGTTCCTGTGGGCCCCTGGCCATGCTTGTCAGAGGACAGACTTGCCATCCATCACACTCACATGGTGCCTGTCGCCAAACACTGAAGCCCAGAGGCGCAGGGTGCTCAGCACCGGGGAGCTTGCTAAGTGGCAAAGTCTGCAATAGCCAATGCCTCCAATGGAAGTCCTGAGGTTGAGCATGCCGAGTCCCCATCTGGAATGTCCAGTGGTGAGAGGAGATGAACCTGGCCTTTCCTCCTCAGTGTCCTGCTGTCTGGGCCATGTCTGAGAAGCCAAAGGACAAAGCTTGGCCCCTGGGACCTCCGCTGAGCCATCCACTCTGACCCGTTGGCACTGAGCCCTCCTCCTGCCGGAAGGATAAGGAGAGCAGCTGTCAGTGACGTGCCAGGTTCTAACTGGTGGCATGGGTGCCCTCAACAGCTAAAGGGTCACCTCTGGGTGGAGTACTTCTTGGAGCTGTCCCACCAAAGGGCCAGGAAACTGGGGTGTGTACCCAAGACTCCTGTCCCCTCTGAGGGCATTGGCTCCATGGCCCTTTGACCTATCTTGTGCATGGGCAGAGAATGTCCTCAGACAGTCCAAGAAATGGCTGCAGGCAGCCATTGACATGTGCGGGCCTGTCTGTCTCTGACCTTCAGGTGCACTCTTCCTGTCACGCCCAGCATGCCCACTGGAAAGGGCTTCAGCTGCCCACAGTGGTAAACCACTCATGAATGAACCCTTTATTGCCTTTCCTGCTCCCGTCTCACTTCCAACAGAGCACCTGCACAAGTCCATGGCTCAGGCTCTGCTTTGGGAGGTCTAAACTAAGACAGGGCTGAACCTAGAGCCTTTAGGAGCAAAAACTATGCATCCCAAAGTCCGATCTGAATGTGACTTTCCTCTCAGATTTTAGTAATGTGACCTTGGGCAGTGAAGTAGCTTAACCACATTTCTTCATTTGTAAAATGATTATACTAATGGCACCTCTCTCCTGGTGTCGTTTCAGGATCGACTTGAGTCCAAATACAAAAAGGGTTCAGAGCACACGTGTCCAGGAACCGAGCAGCACACACAAGCCAGCCGCTATTTTTTGTGCATTTAGCCAGTTGAAGCCTCAGTTTGCATATCTGTAAAATAGGAGAATAATCAGTGACAAGTGCCAATAGAACACGCTGAGAACGCACACAGAGAAGGAGCTCATTAAGCTGCCATTACAAGAATGCTAACTGAGCCCTGGCCAGGTGGTTCAGTTGGTTGGAATGTCATTCCCTGAACCAAAGGCCTTGAATCTGATTCCCAGTCAAGGCACATGCCTGGGTTGTGGGTTCAGTCCCTGGGTGGGGTGCATACAAGAAGTAACCAATCAATGTTTCTTTCTCACCTGGATGTTTCTTTCCCTTTCTCTCTCCTTCCCATCCCCTGTCTCTCAAAATCTATATGTCCTCAGTTGAGGATTTTTTTAAAAAGGATGCTTATTGATAGTAATATTAATCTTTGTATCATGCATGACTGACCTCCAGAAATGTCCAGTAATGCTGCTGAATAAAAGCAAAACATGGAGCTGAGCAGAAGTGGCCCAGAGGCTGCACAGATTTCCTGCTTCCTGTCCCAAGCAGATGCCAAGGCAGTGAGTCGTTGCAGTGAGCCATCATTCCCAAGTGTCCCCATTAGTGCAGGAGCTATGGCCAAATTGCTCAGGGCACCTGGAAGTGATGATCTTGAAGTATTCCTATGCTCTAGCCCCTTCTATATTTGCCTTCTGAGCATGAGCTCAGAGAGCTTTGGGTCAAGCTGGAGTCATTACTGCTACTTCTAAATGAACCCAAGGCAGCCCTGGGTACTGAGTGGGTGAGACCCCTGGCAGAGGCCATGCTGAGCAGGGGTGATGGGAGTCTCTCCACCTGAGGACACAGGCTATAAGGAAGAGGGCACTCTTTACAATGCAAAACCGCCCCTGCAAGGGGCACAGGCAGGGCCCATGCTCCAGGTCCTGTTGCATCAGTCCTGCCGAAGAGACCTACTTCTCTGTCGGGCAGCTGCCCCAAGAACCCAGGGTCCTGGCATCGCCCACCTCACTGACCCAGAGCCCTCACTCCTCTCCTTCGTCAGGAAAACAAACCCACTTTAGGTACTTCCTCCAGCTGGAGTTGAATGGAGGGTTTTGGTTACTCAACTGATAAGAGCTGAGCTAAGAACTGAGAAGCCATGGAGGAGCTGTGTGCAGCCTAGACATCAAGAGCAGCCAGCAGCGACCACCGCTGAGGCGGGGTTCCTCTGCCCAGAGCCAGGGCATCCAGGTGGAGCAAGGACCTTGATGTGTCGGCCAGCAGGAGCAGGACCATGGAGGAAAGGGCTGGAAGCACAGAGGCTCAGATGCAGGAAAGTGAGCTGGAGAGAGTTTCTTCCACTGCCCACCCCCCTCTCCGGTCTTGGCCAGGGAGACACTGGGCAAAGCTGTGGCAGTAGCCAGGGGCAAGGACCCCCAGAGGTGTCTTCAGAGAGGAGCAGGGAGGAGCCAGGGCTGTCTCTGAGGAGTGCTACATCCTCTCCTCCCAAGCACTACTCCCCACTGCCCCCTCGTTGTCAAAAAAGAAGTCCCTTTTCTCCATGGGTAGCTAGGGGTCTTCAGGGACACCTTCCCCTCACTGTCCCTTTCTAGGAAAGGCTCCTCTGCCCCTCCCTACCCTGCAGCAAAGGTGGCAACTTCCTTCTCTCAAGCGGAAGGGGAATTCCAGAGCACATTGACTCTCACTGCAGGATAAAACACCAGATTATTTCCTCCAGATTAGTCCGACCATTTCCTGCCAAGTCACTTCCTTCTTCCATAATGTTTAGCCACTTACCAGAAACATGGATAAGACCACTTCAAGCCACAAGAAAACCTGCACAGTAATCCCACAATCCCCCAGATCGGGCTGCAGAGATCATGTGTGTGCCATGAATGGACCACCAACTTACCCAGAAGGCTTGGGCGAGCCATCAGTGACGGGACAAGGCCACCAGGCAGCGCTCCACTGGGCCCATAACTCCGTCTCCTCTTCTTCCCTCTTCTTCCCCAGCCCGCTCTCCCCCTTCTTGCACAGCTTGGAAGTCGACTTCCCTGGATAGGGTTCAAACATCTATACATTTTTATCAGCTTTTTAAAAGTGGAAGTTAAAAGTCTAATGGGATTGCTGAGTAGAGATTGAACGGTTTCAGGGGAGGAAGTAATATGGGATAAAAAGGGGGTGTTCAGTTTCAAAGTCTTCTAATGGAACGTCAGAGAAGGCTTGCATAGAAAGCACTTGTCTCCGAGTGCCAGATTTTATTATGGATATCTGGTCAGAAAAAAAAAGTGAAAATGTCAAGTAGAAGAAGAAATTAGGGTGACCGAGGACTTTCATGGTGGGAGGAAATGTTTAACTAAGTGCATTATTCATTTTTCATTGACTTAAATGCCAGGGGCTTTAGCTCATAGTGTGGGGCTGGCAGTAGTGTCCAGGCCCGACAAAGCTATGCAGTTACACTGTTTTTCCCTTTTGTAATCTCTGTTAAAGAGTGCTGGTCTTGAGGGGTCTTTGGCTGAGGGCAAATGTTCTGTCTCCTCTAGGGAAACTGCCTTTTTACTTGACAGAAAAATGGAAATGGTAACCTAATAGAACTTGTGTTTCTCTGGTTACCAGGACCTAGTGAGCCTTTAATCTCCATTGAATTATCCAGTCCCCTGGGATTGGGTGGGAGGTCTCTGAGTCAGTGAAAAGTTCACTGTGGTTTTGAAGTGGGCCTGCTATTTCTTGTGTCTCCATCAGGGGCTTGGTGAGTGAGCCATTCTTGAAATCAGACAGAAATGCTTCCCTTTTTATTTCTGACCGTGACATACAACAGCAATTTCTCCTTCTTATCTGATAGGTTTCAAATGCTGTAGTTACTGCAAACTATTTCCCTAATTGATCCAGAATGCAAGCTAATTCCCATGCCCTGAATTGGAAGTTTATTTGTCCCAAATTTGAAAATCGTTTGATACATTTAAGACTAGTCTTGTGAGGACTGCAATTAGAGTTGTGTTTAATAAACAGAAAGGTCCCACTCCCCGCTGAAAAAAGTAGAGGAAGACTATGAACTCTGACTCAATTATAAATGTGTTTTTAAAATCTTACAAACATTGCAGTAATAATCATGATATTGACACATAAAAAAAGTAGAAGAAACATTTATTGAGACAGTATCTCCCAGGTACCATACTGAATATTTTACATGCAGAAGGATTGGATTTTCCTAATCATTCACGTAAGAGGTACAGATAAGTTCACAGAGGTGTACAGAAGGGCCATAGCTTGTTCAAGTTGACAGACAAGAAGAGATGGACCCAGGACAAAGTTCTTTTTGGTTGGGATTTTACTGTCCATTCTGGGTATAGAAATTATGGGTATCCATCCAGAGGCACTATTTCATGCTATAACTGAGGCTGCAGCTTTATCATACCAAAACCTTCTAGTTAAGTAAAGAGTAAAAACTCAGCACCCAATTTGTTCTTCCCACTTATGCAACCCACAGACCTGTTCCATGGCTTCCTTTGGACATTGGACACACCACTTTCATTCATATCCCATTCGCCAGAAGTTAGTCACATGATCATGCATGAGAGGCTGGGAAATGTAGTTCTTAGCTGGGCAGCCATGTCCCCAGCTAAAACACTAAGATTTTACTATAAAGGAAAAGGGGACAAATGAATATGGGATGACAATTGGCTGTGTCTGCCACAATCCTTATTCATTTGTATGTCCCCAGCATCTATACCGATCTGTAGTACATAAGTCCTGAATAAATAAACTCACCTGTCACAGATTGCCAACCTCTGATAAGAACTCCAACTATTATTTCAAGGTTCTAGAAGTCCCAACATTAAATGGGAAAATTCTCTTATCAGAATAAGGAGAATGTTGGCATTCCCATTTATAGTTGAGGGTTTAATATCCATGCTCCCCTATTTCCTTATCTATAAGACCCTAATTTTAGCCATAACTCTTCCTTACACAAGAATTCTAAATAATGTATATAAATGCTCTCCACTCCAGGAAGTGGAGCTTAATCCTGCCCTTGGGTATGAGCTGCACTAAATGCCTCTAATGAATAAAGAATAATAGGAACCTTCTAGTGGAGAAACCTGGAAGACACTACGTTAACCAGGTGATCAAGGGAACCTCCCAGTGCAAAGTCACGTGGATATGATGCTTCCTGCCTCAATGTCATGTAACAAGAAGGGCACCTCATCTCTGATGTTTCCCCTTTCCCCTGAACACATAACTCATCTGATCAGGAGAAAAACCCAAGTTGACAGACAAATCCAAGTCAAGGGACATTCTACAAACCACCTGACCAGTCCTCTTAGAAACTGTCAAGATCGTGAAAAACAAGGAAAGTCCGGGAAATTGTCACAGTTCAGAAGAGGCTAAGGAGATATACACACTAACTTCAATATGTGATCCTGGGACAGAAAGAGGACTTTAGTGGGACAACTGGTGAAATCCAAATACTCTGGAGAAACAGTAATGTACTCATGCTGGTTTCTTACTTTTGAAAATGTGTCATGGTCATAGAAGATAGCGACATAAAAGGAAACTGGGTGAAGTGTATACAGGAACACTGCACTGTCTCTGCAACTTTTCTGTAAATCTAAAATTGTTCCAAAGTAAAGCATCTATTAAAATTAAAAATACCCAGCATCCCTTGCAGTTAGGATTAGCCAAATGACCCTTTACAACCAGGGAAATGCAAACAAGATGTCTGTCCACAGAATTGGTTTCTGGGAAAGCTATTGTGTGTGTGCATGGTATTTTATTTTTTCTAAATAAAATCTTGGCACAGCCCTCTTTCCCTTTCTCTTATCACCTCCTCCATGTCTGAAATGGAGACTTAACACATGTGCTAAAGATGGGAGGGCAGCAAGCCAAAAGGAGACCCAGTTCCTAACAAGTTCCTTTAGCAACTACAATGTGTCCATCTTCAGAATTCTTGCCACACAAGAAAACCAAGCCTCATGGCTTGACCTCATTTGGTCAAGCACTGGGTCAAGTTCCTATGATATGCAACCATGCTCACCCCTAATTTATATTGGGTGGGACCATAAGGAGTTGACAATATTTTATTGTTTTCACCTACAAAAAATGGCAATTTTGCAAAGTTTGACCTAACATGGGTATTTTTTTTCTGAAATGTCATTGAACCATCTTCACTGACTACAAATCTAAATAAGAAGTAGCAAACTGCCCCTCTCCAGCATTTTTTCAGGGGTGAGGATTTTACCTCTTAAGAACTATAGCACTAGGTTTCAAATATTGTTTTACCTGGTGTTCTATCACTTCTTGATGCTTCTGGTGACTTAGTAAAAGAGATTCTTAGCCTCTTACTCTTGCATGCATTCAACAGCATTGAAAAACACACTGTTAGTGGTTTTCAAAAATACTTACTTTCCCAGCAATTTCACTCCAAGGTATATATTCAAAAGAATTACAAACAAGGACTCAAACAAATACTTGGGCATGAATGTCCATAGCAACACTATTCATAATGGCCAAAAAGTGGAAACACTCAAATGTCCAGAAACTGATGATGGATAAACCAAAGGTTATCAGTTCTTACAATGAACATTACTCAGCCATGAAAAGGAATGGAGTCCTGATACATGCTACAACCAGGGTGAACCCTGAGAACACCGTGCGAAGTGGAAGAAGCCAGACACAAAAGTCCAGATATGTGTGATTCCATCATGTGAAATGTTCAGAATACGTGACCCAAAAGAGAAGAGTACAGATAGACGGCTGCTGAGAGCTGGAGCAGGGGAATGGGAAACAACTGCTAAGTGAATGCAGAGTTTTGTTTGGAGCGATGCAAACATTTTGGAACTCCGTAAAGGTGGTGGTTGCACAACATTGTGAAACTACTAACTTCCACTGAATTGTACACTTTTAAATGGTTACTTTTATATTTTGTGAATTTCACCCCTGATTTAAAAAACTTTTCCTCAATACTTAAAAATACATGATAAAAGCAAAATAATTATCCTGCAAAATAACTTATGATTGAGATGAAAGAAAATAAGATCCAGCTAGCCAAGGGCTAAGCCCTCCATGCATAGTTTGCACTGAGTGCTCCAGCTGTCTCCTGTTACACAAGAAAGCACTCCAAAATGCAGTGACCAAAAACAATGACACTTCTTTGCTGGCAGATTCACACCTCGTGCAGAGTTCAGCAGGGATGTTTCATCTCTGCTCCACTCAGCATCATCAAAGACTCCTCAAGGTGGAAACTGGAGACAGCTAAAGATCCTTTGGCACTTGACTAGCGGTCAGTGTGAGGACCTCAGTAACGTCTGTGATCAGGACACCTACACGTGGCCTTTCCATGCAGCCATTGGCTTCCTTACACTATGGCACCTGGGTTCCAAAGATGAGCATCCCCAGAGGTCCAGGTGGGCACTGCATCGCCTTCCCCGACCTAGCCTCAGCTGTCACGTGGCATGGCTGACTCCACATTCACAGGCCTGGGCAGATGCAAGAGGTGGGAGGGGCGTCAGTGTAAGAAGAGCGGCGGCTCGATAGACTGGTGCAGCCATTTGGAAAGTACAATCTGTCACATCCATCATGCTACAGGTCTTTATACTCTTTCATGAAAAGGACTGAAATAGGAAATGCTAGGAAGAAGCCTAGTTAATAATATGTAAGTAGAAATCTAACGGTAGTTTGGGATTGATGATGGAGGCGGTCTCTGGGTTTTCAGCATAGAACTTAGCAGTCGCTCCTCTGCACCCTTGTTGATGTTAAAGGATCGTGGGGAAACATCCAGCAAATGCTGTACGCCACTGAACCCCGTCATTTGAACGGCAAAACTCTCTCACCAGCAGCCTCTCATTTATGGCTGTAATGAACAACCCCTGGGCTCAGATTTGCCCAAAGATACTTTGTGCACTCCACATACACTGCAAACTGATTTAAAACATTAAGCACATCTGTGTTTATCCAATCAATAACTTTTCTCTTCCAAAAAAGAGAGAGGAAAAGGAAGAAGAAAAAAATCTACCCAAAGTTCTTTGGGTTAAATGCCAGCGTTTTCAACTTAGGGATGAAAACCACTTACTCCTATGACCAGACTTTCTTCAAACATGCCCTTAGGTCAGCTGGTAAACGTTTAGGAAGCAGAGGAACCCCCACTGCTCAGTCTTACCCCATAACTCAGCATCCTTCTGAGGCACCCCTATGCATAAAGTGGACTTACTCCTCTCTCAGGATCCCCCCGATTTCTGTAACCTCCTGAGTGGGACCCCACAAATCATAGGGAGCCTAGATAAGAGAGGAGGTGGAGGACTGTCAGCAATTCTCCTTGAGTGGCAAATGCAGAGTAATTCCCGTGATGCCCAGATCGACCAGCCCTCCTGTCCCATCTGCCCTCTCTTTCTTTAAACATACCCACTTCTCTCTTTAAACAACAGTGTGTGCATTTTTCACAGAAAGAAGTGGAAGGCTTCTGTAGGTATGAAGAGAGACAAGTCAAAGCCTACTGCTCTCAGTACTGATTAAGGAAAACATGATCCACTTTGTACTATTTGGTGGAGAGGTGAGAGGTCAAATGGGGCTGTGACTCACAGTGCACACTCTCCAGCCCACCACCCCACCTTATAGCACAGAAAATGCGAAGCAAAGATCTCCCACATGTAAACCGATCTTCTAACAAAAATTGGAATTGTAAGTCCTATGTGGTACATGTTTCTCATCACGATGTAAAGACCTGCGATTCTTATATGGTTGGTATTATCATCGTGTTAGTCCCCAGTCTTTACCGGAGAGGTGTTTTCAAAACTGTGAGAGCAAAGCTGACACCGAACTCTTGAATGATTAAAGATAGTGAAGCATCCTGTGTCTGTGCCGAGCATCCCCCGGCCCCACCAAGCGGGCTGGCTGCTGATTACATGGCGGGCCTCATGAGAGATAGGCAACTACTTGGAGAATGAACGCATGTTGCTTGGTGCCTCCACCCCCTTTTCACTTCAGTGGGGTGACGTGTTCGTCAGACCCATCCGGAGTGACTGTACTTCCTGTGAGAGACACGTACCCAGAGCTCAGGTGCTGGCTCTCAGATGGGTCCCTAATACAGAAGAGAAAAAGGATGCAGTCTCCCGAGTCCGCCTCTGTGGCACTTCCCAGCCCTTTAATCTGCCCCACACAGCCATCTGGGTTCATTCTCAATGTTTGCATCAGTCCCCCCACCAGCTCCTGGGTTATTCCTCACCTGCAACTTTACTTTCCAGGTTGGAGATTGGAGGGCCTGCAGCCAACTCAAGCCACTGGGTTCTGAGCCACTGAGCCCCCAAGTCTGTCATCTGCTCAGTTCCAAGTTCGTCCTGAACACTGATGTGCCTACACTGAGCTAGCACGTGGTGGAGAAGGGTGAGCGAGGCAGATGCAGTCCTGGACTCCATAGTCCATGACCTAGTGAGTCACACACTACAAGCCACATAGAGATTCACTCATGGGCTGAGGCATGAGCAGGAACCTGAGCAGCCAAGGAAAGGGCTAGATCTAGATGATACAGGCAGAGAAAACAGTGGTGGAAGCATGGATCTCTTTAAGTCCTGGCACCAGCTTCTCACCTGGAAAATGGAGAAGGTAGTTACCTGGTCTTGACCCCTCCACGTGAGCCCTGTAGGCTCTGCTCACGGCATATGGTCTAGACCAGGGATGTCAAACACATTTTCGTCAGGGGCCATGTCAGCCTCACGGCTGCCTTCAAATGATGGAATGTAATTTTAGGACTGTATAAATGTAACTACTCGTTAACAGTTAAGCGAGAGCTCGGTGCTGCCACCGGGTAGAAACAAGGTGCCAGGCCAGATAAAACAAGGTGGAGGGCCTGATTCGGCCCGCAGGCCTGTGTTTGCCACCTGAGCTCTAGAGTGATTCTTTTAAACCTGAGTCACATGTTCTTCTGCTCAAAAGCCTCCAGTGACTTCCCACTTCACTTTGAATTAATAAAGTCTTTGCAAGATCCACAGACTGTGGCTCCTCTCACCCACCTCTCCAACCTCCTCTTCACACCCCCACTCTGCCCTGTGTGCTGCAACCACACTCGGCCTCGGGTGTTTGCAAACAAAGACGCCTGCCTCGGGGCATTCGCACTGGCTGTTCCTTTCCCGCTGACAAGAAGTTCTTTGCCTGACACCCTCCTACCACACACCCTCCTTCCACACGCCCCTTAGAACTCTTTTAAGAGATCACAGCTGATCTGAGAGATACAAACTCTTTTCTTAAATAGTGCTATATATATCGGGTGCACAGGTTCAAGGTCATGACTAACTGCACGTTTGTACATGACTAATGTTAATCCATAATGCTTAAGCCACCAGTTTAGTTACAACATATGTTCCGTAAGGGTGTGTATTTCTTAGATACACGTGACCTACACTGTAATTTTTTTTGACCATGACCTCCGCAGGGTTAAATGACTTCCTCTGAGAGGCTATCCCTATCCCCTTGTGTGAGTGACATCACTGTTTCCTCTCCCCCATCCTGGACCTGGCTATATTTGCCTTGGTGGTACTTTCTGCCCCTTGGTACAAGCTATCTTTTTCTATTCAGTGTTAGTTCTCCTCAAGTTTGTTCACAGCAGTATCCCCACACATAGTCCAGTGCCTGGAACATAGTAAGGACCTCCAAGATGGCCTTTAGTGGCCCATGATTTGTCTGGCCCTCATGGAATCGGGACTGTTCTTAGGCGACCAGTAGACTACCAGGAAGTGATGCAGGTGACTTCTGAGACTAAGCCACAAAAGGCCTCATGGCTTCCTCTGTGGGCTCTCAGAACACCTGACCAGGAGCCCTGAGCTACCATGTACAAAATCCAGAGTGACCCCGTGGAGGGCCTACGTGGAGAGAGACAGATGCTTGCTCCGTGCCTTCCACGCATCCAGATAAGGCCTCGGGCAACATGGAGCAGAGGCAAGGGATCCCTGTGAGCCCTGCCCTAATCTCAGATTTGTATGCAAAAGAAAAGATTCCTATTGTTTTGGAGTCATTTGTTACAAAGCAATGGTTAACCAGAATGTCTGCCAGATAAATCCTTACCATGGGGTCGGCTCCTGGGGGACGCCACCCCAACTAGTTGTGAGGGTCAAATGAACAAGTATGCATAGTGTCTGCCCTCCTACACATCCGCCAGGGGCTCACTGTCCATGCTGTGCGTCAACCTACCCTTAGAAGCTTTACAGACACACGCACAACACTTTAGTTCAGTGCACCACATGGCGTCTGTGCGGCCCAGAGGGAGTGGAGACATTGGCAGCTAGGAGGGCGCAGGGAGAGTGGGGAGAGTGGCTTGAACCAGGCCTTCGCAAGATGCTCGGTGTTTCTCTTGGACCAGAGTCAGTAATTAAAATGTAACCAGAGGTACGTATTACTCACATGAAATGATGCTTTGTACAAGGTCACAGAAAATTGAAATCACCTGGCAGGAGGACCCTGGGGTGAGGGGAAGGTGCCTGTGTCGGGGGACCACAGATGGCGGCTCAACTCAGCCCCCCACCCTAGCAACGGAGCCTCCACAGAAGTGAGCTACAAATGTGGGGAGTAGGGGGCCCAGCCTTTAAAAGAGGCCAAAGTCAGGATTCCAACCTGGAATGGACAGACACACAGCAGGGGAGCTCCCAGGATGGAGAGTGATTAGGTTTTTTGATGGGAGTCTCCAGAGGAGACAGCGAGATCAAAAGAGGCCCCTCGGTCACAGGCCTGCAATCTCCACCCAGACCAACGCTCTGTCTCTGGCTTCCAGGGCAGCCCAGGAACTGGGGTTTTCCTGCCCCATGACAGCCTCTTCTGAGACCACTTGGGAGGTTGGGACACATTCCCCATCGTGGAAAGGCTGTAGTCGCAGAAGGCTCATGCCATGCCTCCCAGACTCCACGCTCAGCATTTCCTATTAATCATCTCATGTTTTTTAAAGACTTTATTTACTTATTTTTTTAGTGAGAGGGGAAGGGAGGGACAAAGAGAGGAAGAGAAATATCGATGTGCAAGAGAAAAACATAGATCAGCTGCCTCTCGTGCGTGCCCCAGCTGGGAACAGAACCCACAACCCAGGCATGTGCCCTGACCAGGAATAGAACCAGCGACCCATTGTTTTTCCATACAACACCCAACCAACTGAGCCACACGGGTCAGGGCTGAATCATCTCATTTAACCCCCACCACACCTTTAGCATCCCCATTCTCCAGAGGGGCAAAGCAAGCCCAAGAGGCTCAGCCAACTGCGCAAGGTTCACCACTAATGGAGACAGCTCTTAACTCACACACCCAGATCTGTCTGTCACCAAAGCCCATTTTTTTAATCAAATTTTTGAAATGTTATTTACATATAATAAAAGGCACATGTTTTACATGTACAGCTTGATAAATTTTGACATGGGGCCCACCAAGTGACCACCATCCTGACTGAGAGAGAGAGCATTCCCACAATCCCAGTGAATCTTTGTGCCCCTTTGCCGTTCACTCACACCCTCCCCACCCTGGCCCTAGGCAGTCACTACTGATTACTCTTTTTGTCCTAGAATCATCACCCAGCATAAACTCTCCGGTCTCACTCTGCTCACTCAGTGCAGTAGAGCTGTGCTGTTAGGGAAGTCCTCCTTGTCACATGCATCAGCACTAAGTGCTGCCCCTTTGGCTGGGTGTACCCATCGCATGTATCCATTCAGCCGTGGTTGGGCATTGGGGTTTTTTCCAGGGTGTGCTGCTAGGAATAAACCTACCATGAACATTTTAACACAAGTCTGTGTGACTATGTCTCCATTCCCCTTGGGTAAATACCAGGAGTAAAATGGCTGGATTAACTTCATGAGAGATTGTCACACTGATCTCCAAAGCAGCTGGGCAGCGTCACACTCTTATGTGTGTGACTTCTATGCCTCAGGCCAGTCTCAGAGACCCGGATCATCGTCCTTCCTCTGCCGTGGCCTTTGGCCACTGACTGCATTTCTTAGGATGGGGCTGCCCTCCTCTTGGAACCCATGTTTGGACCCATCCCACACAAACTGAAGGTGAGTTCCTGGGGCTCCAGAGGTGCCCCTTACTTCCTTGATGCGCTGCAGTTGAGCTGAGCCACTCCTTCCACTGCACAAACAGGTTCACAAACACTTGGCTTTGAATCCCAGCTTAGGCCATTTCATCCCACAGCTGTGGTGCCTCGATGAGCCCCTTTGTTCTATGAGCCTCAGCTTTCCTGCTTGTGAAGTGGGGGTGGTGTGTGTGTATGTGTGTGTGTGTGTGTGTGTGTGTGTGTGTGTGTGTGTGTGTGTATGCGCGCGCCGTGGGCCCTCACTGGGACTCAGACTTGGCCAAGTGGTCTGATGAGCAAGTGGCCACCAGCCTTTGCTCCCCTGGGAGAAGATGCATGGGGAGCAGCCTAAGCAGATGCAGTTCTTACAGCACTTAAAGTTCAGGTTTGTGTGAGAGGGGGAACTCAGTGACACAGAGGTCCATTCCCAGCCTGGCCTTGTGCAGAGGGTCCTTGTCCCATAGCATCTGGGGGCGGCAGAGTCCTACCAGGATCTGCCCCGGGCTCTGCATTTCCCCTACCCCTGGGTGTCCCAGGGCCTTGCTACCTAGGAAGAAAGTGGGTCTACTGAACAATCAATTTCTTCAGAGCTTTGGAATCAAAAGACTTAGGCTCAAACCCCAGCCCTGCTGTGTGACTTTGGTCAAGTGACTTAACCTTTCTGGGCCCCCTTCTTCATCTTGTAAAACAGGAATAATAAGGAACCCTCTAAGGATATTGTGAGGATAAAAAGAGGCATTATATGCACCAAACAAATATCATTATCTTGAATTGTGGTGGCTTTAAGGAAATATATGTTAAGGAATGGGTAGAATTTTGAGGGAAGGTTAAAATTTTTTTTGAAAAATCAAAAGGAAAAATAGTTTTAACTTTTCAGAAAACACCCAAATTCTCTCAGTGGAAATCTATTTTCCAACTGTAACAGCGCCACCCCTGGTCTTCCAGTCTTAGTGGGAAACAGTTGCAACAGACCCTGAAAACTGTATCCAGGGTTGTCAGTGCAGAGATAGGCTCCCAGCCTCCAGGGAGGCGGGTTTCATCCAGTCTGAACAGACCTGGGGTGTTTTGCTGGGTGCTCAGGATTGTCTAGACGTGGCCTGGCTGTGTCCTAGCATGCGAAACTCTATTGTGGGGCTGACAGCTCCGTTTGGCAACATGCTGGGCTCAGTGATTGGCGCCAGGACTGCGAGGATGACGAAGTGCTGAAATCTCCCTGAGACAGTGTCATATCAGATTGTGCGGCTGCCAGCTCTGGGCCTGGTGCTCAGCAAGCGCATCCTCAGCAACCGATAGAGAGACAGGAGGGCCAATAATGACAGCCATCAGCCCTCGGACCTGGCCAGGAGGGTCCTCAGGGCTGGGTGAGTCGTCCTTCCCCAGGTAAGCCAGTGTGGGCGCGCTGGGATGGAGACCCGGACTGGGAGGAAGGCTTTATGTCACTGATGAGGGGATGGGAGAAACAGCTAAGCGATGAAAAATGAAGGCCCTGGTGTCATTTGCACTGCGTGGACCTTGCTTGTATCCTGACCTGGATGGATGGATGGATAGATAGATGGATGGATGGATATAGATAAATAGATAACATGGATGGATAGATAAGAGAGAAAGAATGGACATAGATGATAGACACGTTCAGGTGGTTGTGTGGATAGATAGATAACAGATGGGGGACAGGTGGAGAGAGACAATAGATGGTATAGATAATAGACAATATAGGTAGATAAAATAGAGATAGAGATAGAGATAATATAGGTAGACATATAGAAATTTTCAAATTTAAGCAATAACTGCATAGTTCACTATTTTGAAAAATTATTGCTTCATTTTTAGGTGTGAAATGGTACTGGACAGAGAGTGGGCCTGACCAATCAAAATCTTCATGAATTTAATGTACATTTGCTGAGGAGAAGTTTCTTCTACTTACCTCTTGGATCTCTAGGACGCACAAGTAGCAGGAAAGAGAAATAAATAATATCAGCTGGCGCAAGTGTGTTGTCTGCCAGATGCCCACCTTGGTGTGGGGAAACAAAGATGACCGAGGCAGGGCTGATGGCCCCAGGTTCCACTGTGTGACATGGCACCATCGGCCACAGGAAACTCTTTAAATCTGTCATTAAAAGTACATGAAATGAAAAATTCTGTTCCTCAGTCACTCCAGCCACACTTTCAAGTGCTCGACTAGCCAGCCACATGTGGCAGCTGCCCAGGACAGCACGGTTCTAGGACATCCTGTGGTTGCACAAAGTTCTCCTGGACAGCACTGTTCTAGGGAATCGTTGTCTGAGAGTAAACACAGCCCTGCCAGGGCGATGCACCAAGAGGTATGGCAAGGCAAGAAGGGAGTGAGGACAGTGAGCACTGTGCACACGGCAGCGGCGGCGGTGGAGATCAGACTCAGACTTGTGTTCGGGGAGCCTCCCCATTCTGTTCCCCTCAGAACTTATGCCTAACGTAGAAAGCAGGCGCTTCCCAGCTAACGTATTATATTCATTTATGCATGAAAGCAACTTCCTGTTGACCAGCCACTAGTGGCTTACCATTCACTGACTTTCCAAGTTAGAGCCACTGTGTCTGGAGGCTCTGGGTCTGCATCTGCATTTCCTCTTCAATCCACATTTCTGTGTGTATCCCATTGTCTCTCCCCAAGTTTCCATTCCCAGATGCCCACTTATTTATACCCAGTGTGCGAAGCAGGCCAGCAATGCCACTGATTTCCCTCTGGTGGCTGACAACCATAAATAACCTGAGCCTACAGCCCAATTACAGATCACCACTAACAACTCCAGACCCTCCCACCCATCAGCTTAGACGCAAGCCCTGACACCCAATGGCCTGCTTTCTGTCCATGACTCCATTCCCACATGACCTAGATCTAAACCATAGCATTTCATCGTTTCAGTATTTGCTGGTGACAGGAGGAAACCAAGGGTGGCCCTCTCTATGATGAACCACGGTGACACTGTGTCTCTTTCTAGGAGGAAAGGAATTTCTGCTCAGCGTGGACTCAACGCCCACATCCTGGGTTTCAGATCGACCTCAAATCCTTTGAGATTTAAGGTGGTTTTCCATTTTGGCTGCATGTTTATCCTAGATTTGATGGAAACTGGCTGCTTAAAATGAATTTTAAGGTGTCTAGGCTCCAAATGGCTGTCGGTAAAAGATGTACTGAGGACATGGTATGGTTCTGGATAATTCAGACTTCTAGTGACTCAGTTTCTCCACTCACCTGGTTGGTGTGGGTCTGGAAGAGGTAACATAAATGTTGATCCCAACACTAACATGATGAGGGCAGGGAAAGGCTGGGTTTGCTGGGACTGATTGCTGTGGGTAAAATAAATCAAACAGAGTCCCTAAGAAGGTCTTTTGGGGTGGGGATTGCAGGGGCAGAATGACCTCCAGTGGCTGGATGTCTGGTGACGCAGGTGCAGCTATGGAGACTGAGAGCACAGTGCTGGGCAGCAGGTGGTTGTCAGGGACCAGGAACTCCAGCAGGCGGGCAGGGTTCAGCCCAGGAGTGAGAGGACAGCAGCCAGAGACAGTGAGGCTGGGTACACCCCACAGGGTCTTCCGCGATGCCAGATTCAGGGAGAGGAGTCCAGGTCCTGGAAGGACTGAGGAAAGTCAAACAGAGCTCCAAGCCTGGGAGAGATGCAGAATCAGGGCATGACGTAGGCCCACAGTAACGAGGCAGAAAACCATACACTGAGACCGAAGGAACCCTGGTGGACCTGTGGTCATGAGGAAAAGGCTAATAGCCCAGTTGCTGGAACTTACTTGCACCAGAGATGAATTTAATGTACATATTTGCCCCAGAAAAAATCTGAAATGATTGTGGGTTCTACCCAAAGCCCCATGTGTGCCAGGCCCTTTACAAAGCAAGCCCTAGCCTGTTCCACACCCTGTGGGGCCCGCACTTCCCCATCATAACACCAAATGGACACATAATTGCTCTGCTCAATGACTCTTCCCACACTCAAAGCTCCATGGGTGAGGCCTAGCCTGTCTTGTTCCAAGGTGCATTCAGGCATTTGGGATCGGCAGCAGGCACCCAGTAAGGGTCTGTGGAGAAAGGGTGAAAAGGGAGGCATGAAAGGAGGGAGAGAGAAAAGGAAAGAAGGAGGGAAGCAGGAAGGAGGGGTGGAGAGACAGTAGGAGAAAGAGAAGATATGAATGGAAGGAAGAAAATGAGGAAGGAGGAAAGGAGGCCATGAGAAAGGGAGGTTCTAATCCCGAAGACAGTCTCAGCCATCTGTGCCACTGTGACGTATCTGAGCTTTCTTTGGCAGAGGGGCTGGGAACGTGTACACACTGGCACCTTAGGGAGCTGCTGGGAAAAGTGCAGAGCATTTAAAGAGAGTAAATGCCCTGACTGGTATGGCTCTGGGTTGGAGGGTTGTCCTGGTGCATTGAAAGTTTGCCCAGTTGGATTCCCACTCAGGGCATATGCTTCAGTTGTGGGTTTGATTCCCAGGTGGGGTACATGTGAGAGGTAGCCACTCTATTTCTCTCTCTTTCTCATGTAGATCTCTCTCCCTCCTCCCCCCACCGCCTCCTTTTCTTTCTCCAAAAAGCAATGAAACAATGTCCTCAGATGACGGAATAAAATTTTTTTTAAATAAAGCAAGTAGAGAAACGAGAGTAAGACAAGACTTTTCCCCTTCACCACACCGTCACATCCACCCTTGGAAACATGTCTTTCCCTCTGCGTTTCTCATAGCTTCAGTTTTTTCTGATTACAGAATTTGGACAGTTCAGCAATTTTAGAATACCAGGGAGGAAAATGGAAGCTATCATCACCACACTTGCTTCTCACCATCAGGTAAAAAAGGATGCTTTTCTAGGGTCTTATTATTTCATTACTTTAAAATGAGACTGTGTTTGTCCCAACAGTAGATAGAAAAAGGGACTCCCGAGTTCTCGAGAGTGGTGCAAACAAGAGAAACCAAGGAGCCCTCCGGTTATATTTGTAGCCTGGGAAGCCCTGGCAAAGTCGAGGCATTGGCAGAGCCACACTCTGGTTATGAGATTGGGATGAATGGTGCATTCCAGAGATGCTTTACCTGGCATGTGTGTGTAACAGGACACTCTGAATGTGGAGCACATATGAGAAGGGCTGTTGCTATATTTGTTCAATAGGGACAACAGCACCTAAAGTTAACTAGACACAGCCAAAAATTCTGTTTTAAAAACAGTTAGAAAACTATGAGTCATGGCAACTATGAAAGGTAAGGAATAAAGAAATCCATTTAGGAGTGGCAATTGGTTGGAACAACCTTTGTGAGAGGTGTCATGGTTATAGATAGCCAGTAAAAAAATTTTTTAAGTACCTATCTTTTGACTTAAAATTCTTCTTCAAGAAATGTACCCTGGGAAACACATTTATAAATGTGCCAAAATTACCGCACAAGGATTGTCACTGCAGCACCGTTTGTCATAGCAAATCACTAGGTGAAACCCTGACTTTGGCCAGTCAGGGATTGGTTAGACAAACTACCACCCAATAGACAACCACCCAGCCATTCTAGAGCAAAGGAGCCACGTGTATCAGCATGGAGAGAATGCCCAGTCTAGTGTGAAGTGACAAAAAAGTAATAAAACAGAAAGTAAGGTTCATTCCCATCTTTACTAAAAACACACAGCAGTGATGCATGCTGGGCGCGTGCGATTATGCCCCACAGTCTCTGAGTGCGGCTCTCTGAGAGCGGGAACTGCCCCTCCCCCCGCCCATCCTTTAGTGCGACTTAAATTTAAAAATAACTGTATGTCACTTGTTTGGTTAAGAACATATTTAAATAAAATATAAGTGGACAAAAATAATTACTATAAAATTACAGTTTAAAATCCCAGGGAGTTGAATAAAATTCTTAAAAAGTAAAATCTGCTATGCATCTGTGATGCTTGCATTTTTTTTTACAGATATATCTGAATTTTGTTGGGGCAGGGGGAGTTCTTAAATAAAGTAAACTACCCAAAATTTTTTGGAAACTCAGCTGCTAGTACTTTTGTAAACCTTTGGAGAAGTTTATTTTATTATTATTCTCCTGGATCCAGTTTCACTCTCTGCTAACAATAAGGTGTGGTAAATATTTGCATTCTCTTCACTCTAAAGAGAGCAAAACGAACATTCCAGATGTGCTCTCTAAGTGCTTTGAGTTTAAGGAAAGGAGTGCACCAAAATACTATCAGAGTTGATCACCTATGTGCTACTTTGTTTTCTAATTATTTTTATGAAAAATGATTAAGCCAGTTCTGGGAGGACACTCTTCTAGATTGCAGATGGCCACCTTCTTGTCGTGTCCTTATGGGGTCTCAGGAGCCAGGGATCTCTCTGGGCTCTTTCATAATGGCATTGATCCCATTCACAGGGGCTTTGTCCTCACTCTCTCTACTCACCTCCCAAAGACCCCCACCTCCTAATGCTGTCATGTTGGGGGGTAGGATTTCAACATATGCATTTGGGGGGAACACAACATTCAGACCATAACACTGTCTTTTAATACTGATTTTTTTCTCTGTTTGCTCTCCTGTCAGATAGGAAATGGCCTCATGGAGGCAGGATGGTTGCCTGAGCACCAGCCTTGCATTCTATCTCCCTGAGCTCCTCAGCCTGATAGAGAAATCCCTTTCCCAACAGTCCATAATTATTGTGCCTCTTAGATTTATATGGATCCCATATCTGTCCCTGACCCCAGTACTGTGTCAGGGGAGGGTGTGTTTGGTCAGCCTGAATCCCCAGGCCTCTCTGGACATAGAAGTAAAGTACTTCCACGGAAACTGGATGGACTGAGTGTGGAGGAGGGGTGGTGCCCACAGAAAATCATGGTGCTGCTGTCAGGAGACAGGGAAACAGGTACTAAGTAGGCAAAACAACAGATGTCAGTCTTGTCCTTGAGGTAGGACCGCACCACACTACACCCTCAGATCTCTGAGTATGCAGAGGTGGGCACTTGCTCACCCCTCCCCCCCATGGTGTTAGAAGCATTTGCTGGATATTGTTTGGGGGCTATCAACATTTATTCCCACCTCTTGTATTGCAGGGCTAGAAGACAGAGAACTGCACTTCTCCCAGACCCCTGGCCATTCTGTATACATTGCATGGAAGAGAAACTTTCATGCAAGTTCCGGTGGGCAGAAACCACTCTTGTTTCTCTGGTAGCCACAGAGGATGTGTGGGCTTTGGCAAATGGAAGTGTTTGTAGCCAATGCTGTGTGTCCTTGAAAGCCACCCAGCTCAGGACTGCGAGGCAGCCCTGTCAGCAGTGGTTTCCCACAGTTTTCTGACCTGTGGGCAATAGCACCAACTCATTGAGTCTTTGAATGACACTCAAAGTGACAAATCTGGAAGCTGTATACAGCCTCTCCTGCCTTCTCCCCCACAAGTTTTCTGAAGATTTGTAAACACCTAATTCCCTACATCCAGTCCCTTTCCTTTGAAATATCTAGTACGGTTTGTCTTCCTAACTTGACCCTGACTGTCATATTGTACTTTAGTGGAAATTTTTAAGAAGCTCTAATCCATCCAAACTTCTCCTTTTCTGATGAGAAAAGTGAGGCCCAGAGGGAAAAACAACCTGCCGTGTTCACCGTTTTGCAGAATTTCCCCCTAAGCCTGCACTGCCGGTACCACAGCCACCAGCCACTTGTGGCTACTGAAACTTAAATGATTTAAAACAAAGTCAAATTTAAAATTCATGTCTTCACTTGTTCTTGCCACACTTCAAGCGCTGAGTGCCACCTGTGGTCAGCAACCACCGTCTGCAAGAGCACACACCTGCGGTCTTACGGAACATTCCCATCGCCATAGAATGATCTGCTCCACGGGGCTGTTCTAAGCAATCATAGTATCAGTCTCTGACCCTCCTGACAGAATTTCTCCTTAATAAGTAGGAGCACTAGAAGAACAACTTGTCCAAATTCTTCGTGTTACAAATGGAGAAACTGAGACCCAGATTCAAAGAGTGACTCAAGTTGACCCAGTGACCCAACAAGGCCGTATCTCCACTGATCTGAGGCATCTGGTAGTTCAAAGCAAGGCTGCAGATATCTGAGTCACGCACGACAGACATGGCAAGAGAAAAAAAAGCAAACAAGTAGTTTTTCTTATAACTAACCCATTAACATTGATTTTTCAATGGATTCAGCTAACTGCTTTTTCAATAATACAGGGATTTTTTTTAATTCCCCAATATACCACACTTTGCATCTGACTCAGATTCCAAAATACTAAGTAGAATTTTAAGTGCGATCTGTGGGGGCATGTTCCCTGAGTCACCGAGTCAGGGCTCCTGCTGTAAATCGCAGAGCGTGACTGTTTCCTACAAGCTGGCCACTGGGGGACAAGACCCTGTCCAATAAAAGGACTTAACTGAGATTTCTCAACTCACTGTGGGAAAGCATTTTCTTACAAGGAACCATGAGTGTTTTAGAGGCAGAAATAATTATTTCTTAGAACACTTTTTCCTCTTTATGGCTTCTTGGACAGAATGCCCAGCTCTGGGCACCTGGGAGTCCAGGATGCGCCCCTTGGAGGCAGTGAGGAATACTGTGGGACATGGTGTCTGTGGCCTCTGCAATGAGAGAGTGAGGAGAACGATAAAGGAAAGCAATGTGCTTTCCTTCAACGTAAGGTTTCCTCCCCCCAAACAGCATCAGGGACTGTCGGAAGCTGGGCATCATTCCAAAGGTTAGAGACAGGGCCAAAACATATCATTTTAGCCTTTTCAGATGGTCACTTCTGTCTCTGAAATGTTAAATACTGTCTCACCACAGTTGCAAAAGTCCATCCCTCAAAACAGAGCCTGGCAGCAGAGCATGTGCCATCTACTTGGCACCCCGAACTATGATGTCCCCGCTCCTCACCAGGCTTCCGTGACCCAGCCCAACCTTCTCTCCAAACTTGTATGAGGCAAACTCTTCCTGTCTCAAAGTGGTCTCATGTTGTTTGAAATTGTGTGGCTCACTCCTTCTAACAACCCTAGGGGGCAAGGTTTATGATTCCCAATTTTCAAATGAGAGGGAAAGGCTCAAGGAGGTTAGGTGACTTGCCCAATGTCACACAGCTGGGAAATGTCAGGCCAGCAGCATCAGCCTGGGTCTCCTGGCTCCAGATCCAGTGCTCTGCCGCTCTGTCAAACACCACAGGAAAACCAGCCCTGAAACCTTGTGAGCCCTGTCACTGTGACCTACAACATATGGCAGTGAGTGAGTCAGGAGATGAAGCATTTATCTATATTTGTACTGCAGTCAAGTCAGCTGCCTCATCCTAGGGCAGCAGCTATACCATCAGAGTAGACACAACAAACTTTTAATAACTCTACGCAGCTTGAAACCAGAAGTATATTTTTACTCTTGTGAGTCACCCATTTATTTGTCAATAGAGGCCAGTAAAGGGAAAGGCCCCAGGGCCATTTATAAACAGACGATAGTCCTGGAGACATCCCTTGGGGAGCCAAGCTATTTAGGAATGTGCTTGTCCTGGAAAACAATGCCCGGGAACAGACAGGCTGCTGAGGGCTCTCTGGGAAATGGGTTGCTGGTATGTGCCAAAGGCAGAGAGGCCGCTCGGAGGCCTCAGGCAGATCCACAGCCTGTCTCTACTGTGTAGGAACTGTGGAGGCAAAGTGCCTCACTCCTCTGAGCCTCAGCTTCATTATCTGTGAAGTGGGCATGATGATGCCAGCCTTGCAGGGCTTTGCAAAGATTAAAGGAGATCAGTTATGTGATGATCGGTTCTCAGATGCCATCTGTGCTGGTGATGAGGATGCTGGCAGGACTGTGATGCTGACAGGAAGGGAGATTTGTTTGGTATTCAATCTCCAAAAATGAACTGCATTAGCTGAACACGTACTATGTGCCAGCTGCTTACCATGTGTTGAAAGAGAAGGGGGAAAAATGTGCGTAAATGTAGACTCTCTGAAAAGAGTAAATGGAGGAACAGCAGCTCTGCCTCACCAGGGTAGTGTTTGGCAGGATCTACCAAAGCTTCAAATGCAGGTACTCCATGACCAGCAGTTCCTTTTCTGGGTATATATCAAATAGAAATAGGGTTTATGTTCTTCAGGAAAGCATGTGCAAGAACGCACATAGCACTTGCCTCTTCACATCCAAGAACTGCAAACATCCCAAGCTTCTGTCAACAGTAGAATGAATAGATTGTGGTTTTCTCATAGAGGGGGATAGTATACTGTGATGAAAAATGATTGAATCACTGCCACACAGTCACATGAATGAGTTTCACATCACAATGCTGAGGAAAAGAAACCTGACACAGAAGAACGCATACTGCGTGATTCTGTCTATATGACTGTCCAGAGAAATGAACTAGTCTATGGTGGTAGAAGTCAAAGTAGGGTAGGGAAGGGCATGAAGGAACTTTCTGAGGTGATGAAAATATTCCACATCATAATCTGGGAGGTAATCAAAAGAGTATACTCATGTGTAAAATTTTATGTATGCTGTCCCTATGCTTTTTTTAAAAAGAGGACAATATAATCATGGAACTGTTGAGACCAGAAAATATCTGATTGCTGAGATCAGTTTGTGACCCAGGGGCCAGGAAAATAGTAAGAGTGGCTGACATGGACTAGGTGTAAGGCAGTAGGCCCTAGGATGCTCAGATTGCTAGCAAGGATAAGACCTGTGAGATACAATGTGCTTTAAAACATGTGTTATTGAACCAAAGAAAACAGCCAAGGCTGCAAGTCTGTGCCCTCTGTATTGAATGTTCATTTCACAGCTGGGCAACACAAAGGGATGTGCCCAAGCTGGCACAGTGACAGGAAGCAAACTAAGAGAAGTATCCCAGAGTGAGCTCTGTTCAGGCACTGCCAAATGGGCAGCAGGCTGCGGTGGGAGGACCCGGACTGGGAAGTTAAAGAAAAGGTGATGGAAGGAGACTTGGCTCAGGGTGGTGAACACACATACGATGCGCAGATGATGCGGTAAAGAGTGTACACCTAAAACCTGCATAATTTTATTAACCAATGTCACCCCAATAAGTTCAATTAAAATTAAAATAAAAAATAAAAAGATGCGGTCCCGCAGTGATGAGAACTCAGCCTTAGGCTGGTGTCCCACGGCCACAGGGGCGATGTCCTCGGCCACCAAAGCAGCCCATGCACATTGGCATTACCTTGACCTTTTCTATCTGTTGCACCAAATCATCCACTTTCATTTGTACTGTTCCTTCAAATAAACTAATTTGGTACCCACTCCCCCTCAAAAAAGATATTGTCCTACTCCTGCCTCCATCTGAAAGCCCAACGACTCCAGGGATAAGTCACTTAACCTCTTTTGGTGCCTCAGTTTCTTTACCAAATGGATAATGATTCTTGAATGCCACCTACTTGTACAAAGAAACTCCAACTCCATCTTTGCCATCCCCCCCAAGGTGCCCCACTCATGGAAGCTATGCAGAAAATGTTACTTGGTCAAATTAATTAATCAATTAATCATTCTCGATCATATCAAAAGGATGCTCTGAGAAATAAATAGTAACCGTGAAAGCACTTCATAAGGTTATCCAAGTGGTAGGTGCTAGGTGGGACAGTCTGTTACAGGAAGTCAGGCTAGGAATGCATCTTCTCTCTCCGGAACACTTTTGGTTGGCCATTGCAAGGCAGCGAGGCCCTTCTAATATCTGTTCGCAGCCTTGGCTGGTGTGGTTCAGTAGACTGAGCGCTGGCCTGCAGACCAAAATGTTGCCAGTTCAATTCTCAGGGCACATGCCTGGGTTGCAGGCCGGGTCCCCAGTTGGTGGCATGTGAGAGGCAACCAAATGTTGTATCTCTCACACATCAATGTTTCTCTCCCTTTCTTTCTCCCTCCCTTCCCCTCTCTCTAAAAACAAATAAACAAAATTAAAAAATAATATCTCTTTGCAGACATCCTGTTTTCTAGAAAGCAAACTGTCCAAAATGTGTTTTTAAATGTGATTTTAACAAATGTTCATCAGAACACTTTTGGTTGAAGGTGACAAAAATACAACACAATCTGGCTCAAGTAAACCAGCTTAAGAATTTATCAGCTCCTTTAATCAAGTATCAGGAGCAGAGTGAGACTTGAGATTCAAATGCTCACTCTTTCCCTCTCTCCTGCTCTTTTTTTCTTCCAAGAAAAAAGAAACCACCAGACTGCAACTCAAAAAAGGGAAAACTTTCTCACTGGGTGACTCTCAGGTCAGCTGCATGTCAGCTCCATCCACCCCACCCACTGGCTACGACCATAGTCACAGGCACCTCCATCCTTTCACAAAGAGTAATTACCTATCAGCTCCAGCCAGAAAAATTCTGCCTGGGATTCTGGCCCCATAGGAATCACATGTATGAAGCTGAACCAATCATTGTGGCCCAGGGGTGGAGTCTGATACAGAGGTAACTACTGGAGGAATCTCTGGTCTGCCCACTGAAACTGTTTTTGGTTCCTCAAAGATTTGTGGTTTTCCTTTTAGTCTGCACCCAACTGCTTGCATTACGTCCTTTTATGGTTCCAGAAGGATGTTGAATGAGTGGGAGAATCAAGAAGAAAGCGTAAAGACTATTTAAAGGAGGAGGTGGAGAGAAGAAATGCAGACTAGAGGAATGCAAAGGAGATGCTGCCTTTTGACCCAAAGATCCCACTTCTGGGAATATATCCAAAGGAACCTGAAATGCTAAGCACCCCTATGTTCATAGCAGTGCTGTTTACAGTCGCCAAGATATGGTAGTATCCCAGTGCCCATCAATAGATGAGTGGATAAAACAACTATGGGACATTTACACAATGGAATACTACTCAGCCATAAGAAAGAAGAAAAGTTTACCTTTGCAACCATATGGATGGACCTGGATAACATTATGCTAACTGAAATAAGCCAATGAGAGAAGACAAATACCGTATGATTTCACTCATATGTGGAATCTAATGAACAAACTGAGCCAACATGCAAAATAGAGACAGACTCATAGATGGAGAGCAGGATGACAGCTATGGAGAAGGGAGAGAGTAGGAGGTGGAGGGATTGAGCAAAAGGAAAAAGGACTCGTGGACATGGACAACAGTGAGGTGATTGCAGGGGAGGATATAAGGGGACTAAATGGTAATGGAAAAAAACACAATTAAAAACTCAAAAAAAGAAGAGAGCATAAAGTCTATTTGAAGGAGGAGGAGAGAAGAAATGGTGGCTAGAATAAAGGAGAACTTCCGCAATCTGGTAAAGGAAACAGACTACCAGGAAGTCCAGGAAGCTCAGAGAGTCCCAAAGAAGTTTGACCCAAGGAGGAACACACCAAGGCACATCATAATTACATTAGCCAAGATTAAAATGAAGGAGAGAATTCTAGAAGCAGCAAGGGATAAGGGGACAGTCACCTACAAAGGAGTTCCCATCAGACTGTCAGCTGATTTCTCAAAAGAGACCTTCCAGGTAAGAAGGGGCTGGAAAGAAGTATTTGAAGTCTTGAAAGGCAAGGAACTACATCCAAGATTGCTCTATCCAGCAAAGCTGTCATTTAGAATGGAAGGGAAGATAAAGTGCTTCTCGGATAAGGTCAACTTAAAGGAGTTCATCATCACCAAGCCCTTATTATATGAAATGTTAAAGGGACTTACCTAAGAAAAAGAAAATAAAAAAGATGACAGTAAAAAAACAGCAAACTCACAGATATTAACAACCACACCTAAAACAAAAGCAAAGTAAGCAAACATCTAGAACAGGAACAGAAACACAGAAATGGAGATCACATGGAGGGTTAGCAACAAGGGAATGGGAGGAGGAGAGAGGGGGAAAAGGTACAGAGAATAAGTAGCACAGACGGTGGGTAGAAAATAGACAGGGGGAGGGCAAGGATAGTGTGGGAAATGTAGAAGCTAAAGAACTTATGACACATGGACATGAACTAAAGGGGGGAATGTGGATGGGAGGGGGTGTGCAGGGTGGAGGGGAATGAAAGGGGGAAATGGGACAACTGTAATAGCATAATCAATAAAATATATTCAAAAAAAGAAAAAAAGTTCGGAGAAAGTAAAAATGTACTAAGAAAAAAAGAAATGGTAGCTAGAGGAGTGCGCAGGAGATGATTAAATTATGCATAATAATTATTGTTGACAGACACTCTCACCTGTCCCATCTCTTTGTTCCTCAACTAAACTCCTGGGAGGTGAGGTGGGGCTTCAGGGCAGGAATTACCCTCTCCACTCTCCAGGTGAGACGAACATTGCAGAGCAGTGAAGTGACTTGGCCTGCATTTACTCGTCAGATGATGAAGAGAAAGAAAAAGACCCAAAGGTGCTCACTGTTGCCCCTAGCTCTCCCTCCTCCCTAGCACAACCTCTCAAACATCAGCCATTGCCTGGAGTGTGGCGTTCGCCATAGGACAGACCACCATTCTACTATTTGGTGAATGTTTTCCTTTAAATCACCTCATACATTTTAAAAAGTTTTTTCTTATTTTTTCATTTTTAGAGAGGGGGCAGGGACGGAGAAAGAGATAAAGAGAAACATCAACATGTGGTTGCTTCTCACACATCCCCTACTGGGGACCCAGCCCACAACCCAGGCATGTGCCCTGGCTGGGAATTGAACTGGTGACCCTTTGGTTCACAGGCCAGTGCTCAATCCACTGAGCCACACCAGCCAGTGCTCATAATTTTTAATAATTTTAAAAAATTATAATAATAATTTAATAATTTTAAAAGTAGAATTTATAGGGTTGCTGTCAATGTCAAATCAGTGTCTCTCCATAAGTAGACTGTAATGAAAAATGGAAGCAATAAAACTAAAGCACTGTTGTTCAACTCTAGCTAGACATTGTTACCTGCTCAAGCCTCCATACAAGGCCTTGATCCATCTTCCTTGAATGAGAAGATTAGCAGGTGTTAGAGAGAAGTTAATATCAGCTGAGACTTCTTGATGTAATCAGTTGGTGTGGAAGAGAATGGAAGAGGGAAATGCTTTCTCACTGGGTGACTCAATATGGAATGTGCACCTGAGTACCACCTAAAAATGAAATATGGGAAAACATGTTCATTTTAGCTGTATGTTCACTTTCTGGAAATCTCTAACTTTCCCTGTCTCTCATTCCTGTCAGGTATTAGTACCTGATGGGACAGAGCACATTGGATGTCTCGTGATTGTGGGTCCAAGTAAATAAATAAAAACAGGTGTGTGTGTGTGTGTTATACAGGAGAATGGAGCTATATGCAGGACCAAAGTGTATATTTCAAGGTAGAAAAATATTAAGCTACCAAAATGTAAAACAAATTATTCTAATAGGATTAACTGTATAAAGTATTTTTATGCATAAATCCTAAAAATTCATATTTTGTAGACAAATCCAATTTTAAAAAACATGAGAAAATAGAGGATAATGAATCACTGACAGGATATTGTATGATGTTTAATAATTTATTGTCAGTTGTAATCAGGGTATTGTGAGGATTTTAAGAGTCCTTCCTTATATTTTGGAGACATATACTGAAATATTAAAGAGTGAAATGAGATGAAGTCCAGGATTCATTTTAAAATCAAGATTGCTACTGAGCTGATAATTGCTGAAGCTTAGTGAGTAGAACTCTTATATCTTAATCTTTTCATCATAAAAAGCTTAAAATAGTTCAGACTTTATAATGGAATCGGAAGTCCCTCTAAGTTCTGTTCCCCTAAAATGTGAGAAACCAGTCCTCATAATGTCTTCCAAGCTGTCCTTCTCTGGGCAGAATCAAGGAGGTTAAGTAAATGGTTCCATTAAGCTTGTTGCTCACTGGGCCAATGACAAGGTTCCTGGACACAAAGGCCATGGGACACTGGTCCTAGATTCAGGGGGAAGGGTCCTGATAGGTCTTCAAAACAGGCAGGTTTTGCCCATTTCACAGCCCACTGAGAATTCTCAGTTCTCTAACAGTGAACCAAACATGAACTTTTTTGGACTCAGGAGTTCATTTGTGCTTGGCAAAAGGCAACATCTCATTTCAAAGCTGGGAAGGGAAGACTTTAAAAGACTTAAAATCCAACTCCAAAAGCTCCTTAGACATCAAATAGCTTTTCTGAAGTAAGGTTTTGATGAGTTAAGAGCAAATGAATCAGAAACATATGGATTAAATTCTCCTTCAAATCCACATGGGCTTAAAAATGAAGGAGAAGGAGGCTTGGCAAATATCTTTTCAGTTTTCTCAAACCCCCAAGCACTTTACAGTGTGAGATGGTCGGCAAATCTAGATGCAGCTGAATTTGTCCAATGCTAATAGCAAAGCTAAGGAGAGAATCCTGCCAAACAAGCTGGGAATGCGAGTATGAGCTTCCCCTCCATCCAATAAGCACAGTCCCCTCCATCACACCCGAAAGCGGGGAGCTGAAAACTTCAACCAACTGTGCCGTAAAGTGGTTCTGGCCTTTGCAGCCCCCTTGTTCTTCTTGCTTACTACATTAAAGGAAATTGCCAAAGTCAGCATTTCCATATTGTTCTGGTCCCTACCCCCAAATAGAGATACCCTCCAAAATTCCCACTGCAGCCACCTACAGGGAATGAGAATGGCTCCCATTGGAGGAAAGTAACATGAGCACCGCTCTGTGGGCTCCTGCCTCGGGCTCCGAACTGAAGCCAAGCACATGTTCTTTGAGAATCAAAGTATAGAATCTAAAAGTAGATTCCATGGTCAAGTGTATATGACAGGGACCCCTCTGAGCTCAAATGACAGAGACTGAATAGTCCTTGTCCATCGCTGGAGTCAAACCCCTTTTAATATGGGTTAGTAACTGAGCCCAGCTCTGACTGGTGTGGCTCAGTGGCTTGTGTGTCATCCTGCGAACCAAAAGGTAGCCGATTTGATTCCCAGTCAGGGTCAGGGTACCTGCCTGGGCTGCTGGCCAGGTTCCTCAGTAGGGGCATGTGAGAGGAAACTGATCAATGTTTCTCTCCCACATCGATGTTTCTTTCCTTCTCTTTCTCCCTCCCTTCCTCTCTCTCTCTCTCAATTTAAAAATAAATTTAAAAATAAAAAGTGAAAAAGAAACTGAGTCCAGAGAGCACAGAGCCCTGCTGGGGGTCACCCTTTGAAATACACAGCAGCAATGCCAGTGAAGGGATCCAAACTTCCTGATTCCCGGGCCACACATAGGCTGCATCTCAGCATCAGTTGCTGTGCAACTTGAAGAAAACCTTCTGGAGTATGACTCTGAGAAACCTTGTGAATGCTGTCACTGGGGTAATGCAAATACAAATGCCCTGGTGGCCAACACACTTCCGGAGGAAGCACCGACTCTGCCATGTCAGTGCTATCTAAAGGGTAGCACCCATTCCATCCATATTCACTAAGAACTGGTCAAGGCGATGGCTGAGTATGGTGGTAAGAGAATGAATTCTGGAGCCTCACTGCCTGGGTTTGCCTCCCAGCTCTACCCCTTAGAGCTGCTGTGTGATGTTGGGCAAGCTACCTAACCTCCCTTTGCCCAGATGTCTCATCTGTGAAGTGAGGATAATAATAGTTCCCATCTTGGAGCGTTGTTGGAAGAATTGCATGAGTTTCTGCACGTGAAGCTGTTGGTGTCAGTCTGGCCCAGAGTAAGCGATCCGTCATTGCTCACCCTGGTGATTATTATGCTGTGCCAGTCACTACAGATATATGACCTCATCCCATTTAATCCTCGCCACCCTCTTGATGTTATTACCCACTTGCAGGATGAGAAATCTGAGGTTTCAAGAGGCTGAACAACTCACTAACAAGTAGCAAAGCCAGATCTCCAGTCCAGATAGGGCTGGTTTCTAGGCGACCTGGAACCCAGAAAGCACCTCTTCTCCAAGATGCACAACTTGACAAGCAGAAGGCAGGCTGATTTGCAGCCTCAGCTCAGCCTCTTGGCCAGTTCTGTGCAGTGAAAAAGTTGTGCAAACCATCATGTGGCCCTACCCCATCGGAATCCAGGGCCTCCCTTTCCTGAGCAGGCAGAGAGATAAAGGAGCGAGACTCCACTCTAGAACAGTGTCCAAAGCCCTGTTCTGAGCACCCGTGCCAACCCTGCCAACTTCCCAGCAGGGCAACCTGGAGCAAGTTAATTCATGGAGACTTAATCCCCTCATCTGTAAAATGGGCCTGATATTAGCACTTACATCACAGAGCTGGGAAAAATAAATGACAGACACCTATAATGTGTGCGTTTGGCAGGGGTCCCAGCACAGGCTAATTGCCCGACAATTCTGAACCCATGCATGACTATGTTGTCACTGCCGACCAGACGCTCCACCCTCCGCTTCCAGAAATATGAATGTCTCCACCACAATGTCTTTCAGATGCTGTTCCCTGTCTACAACTCACCTCCATGGCATACCTACTTGCACCCAGCACCATGCCTACCAGAAACTGCCCAGGGTAGAGAATCACTTCTTTGCACAGAAATGCAAAGAAGCACCAGGGCTCCCGTTGTCTGGGTGTCTCCACTGACATTCTGGGTCTCTTTATGGGCAAGCCAGGTACTTGGCAATTGTTTTGTCCATGAACGTGCAAATGACTACGTCCAGTCACACTTCAGGTTCTGATACCAAATGAGAAATATGGTGCTGAATCACTTGCAAACCAGTAGCAAAGCCAGATCTCAAGTCCAGATAAGCCTGGTTCCTTGGCCACCTGGAACCCAGAAGGTGCCTCTCTTTTCTCCAAGGTGCACAACTTGGCAAGCATGAGACAGGCTGATTTTCAGCCCGGGTGCAGCCTCTTGGTTACAATTCTAAGATGTCGCCAAAAATAGGGGCATGTAAATAGGTCATGTTTTCCATCCAGCATGATGGATACAGACTCAACTTCCCTCAACTTTAGTTTTTTCATCTGCAAAACAGAACCGTCAATACCTGCTTCTAAAGGGTGGTACCAAGAACATAGTAAGTGCTCAATAAATGGTAATCCCACCACTGGAGACTTCACTCCCATCCCCAATCCAGCTTCACATGAAAAGCCAAGAAAACTATAGGTCAACCCATAGACAACAAGCAAAATGATGAGCCTATCCCCAGGGTTCACTGGAGATGAAAAGACTTGTTTTGCTATGTCAAGATCACAAACCTATTACACTTTTAAAACCCAAAGAGGAGGCCCAGGCCCTTTGAAGCCAACGTAAATACAACTGTTTAACAGCTTATGTTAACTATCCAATGGGAACTGACTTGCTTAGATAGATTCACGTTGCCAGCAATCTCTTTTAGAGACATGGTATTTGTTGGAAATCAGGATTTTACTAAATGTCCTGCGGTCGCCTCCGCTTTGTTTCTTAACAGGGCTGTCTTTATGTGAGTTTTCTTTGGCTTCCCAATAGAAGAGTACCAGATTCCTTTTGAAGTTTTTTATTGATGAATGAGCCGTTATAAATAACCCTTCATGGCAGCCGACCGATCTCTGAAGTTTATTCTGGAATAATAGTAGCAGTGGGAATGAAGGGCAATTTACGGCAGCGTGTCACGAAATAGTTTAATGGGCTTCATACTGTTTAACTTAATCTTTACAGATGTAAAAACAGAAATACAATTATTTTAACAACTATTATTACATATTGCTTTGCTAATGAAAACAAAGGCGTGGGCAGCCCTCTGAGACAATGCGGGAATCTTATGAAATTGAGAGAAGGGGCAACTGTTGGATGCTGGCAGGATCCCTCTTGACGTAGGGATGGATGAAGAGCCGTTGATGGAGATGCTTGTTCCCTCAAAAAGTCTCTGCCTCTCAATTTTGCCACACACAAACAACCACATACACACGTACGTCGTCATCATGTGTTCACACTGAGGGCAGCTTCTCTGAGCTGTTTTTAAGCTCAGCTCTGTGGTATGAATTATGGGGCCCATGGAGAATTTCTGCTGCTGGGAAAGACAGCCGCTTTCTCTTAATGGAGCTTGAAGGACTTTTCCTGTTTCTCACAGTCCCCAGCTGCCACTCCGCCTCCTTATTCCTATCCCATCCCCCCATTTTCACAACTCCAGCTTCCAAGGAGCATCCTGCTCGCCAGAGGGGACAGAGACACAGCTCACTCAAAACCCTTTAAACCCAGAGGTCGAGTCTGCAGTTTGAACGTTCTCCCTGACCCTCTGAGAAGTCTCAGAGATTAAAAAAGGAACCCCTGGGTCTCGTCGGCAGTGATGTAAAGACTGCTCTCCTCTTTGATTCTTCTGGGAGGTCCTTGCCTACGGAGGCGGTCCAGAGCCCAGAATCGCCATTCCGCTTAGCTTAGCGTTTTTCTCATGAGCTGTTGACCAAACCCCTTGCACTCCAGACTGGGAGCTGGAAGCGCCCACGTGACCTAGGCTATTAAATTTTGTGCCTTGGGGAGTTCATGTCTCTCTGCCCCTAAGTGGGGTTCTCACCA
The DNA here is from genome assembly GCA_004027475.1 of Anoura caudifer. NCBI lineage: Eukaryota > Metazoa > Chordata > Mammalia > Chiroptera > Phyllostomidae > Anoura > Anoura caudifer. The sequence goes on from PVKU01000020.1 coordinate 447,851, forward strand.
GTAAAACTAGGAGATTGCCTGAACACTGCACCCTTTGAAAAATGACAAGAGTGGTCAGAGAAAAGTCAAAACATTTATTTTAAAGGCTCATTTGGAGACTGTGGCTTGTATTTGTGGTCAGCAAAAGACTTGCTCACTAGTCAGTGGCAGCTCAAGACCACTGCAGCCCCCCACCTCATAGGTGGGGTGGGGAGTGGGAAGACCCTTGAGAATAAAATAGAATATATATTTCTGGAGGGCAGCTCACTCCCAGGGAATAAAGAGCCAGGCTAGGCCCCTGGACACCCAGTTAGCTCTACTTATGTTTCCCCATCAGATAAACCCTACTGCTCCTACTGCACCCCAGGCTGAATGAGTCTAGGGGTGGAACAACCCTACGTGGAAAACAACACAAGGAGTGGGGGAAAGCGCTTTTGTAAGATTGTGCACCTAGTCTACAAATACTTACTGCCTCTCGTGCACCAGGCCCTTGTTTATGATAAGCTGAGGGACGTTCACTCCAGCAGGAGAGTCAGGCATCAAGGAAATGTAATCCTGTAAAAACATTTTGTGGATCCCTACGATGTGGCTTAGTCACTTCCCAAGGCCTGAGGAAGCCTGTGTAATCCCTCTTTGTGACATCTTGACCCCAAAGAAAGGAGCTAATGGCGTAAGCTACATTTCTGTCATCTTCTCATCTCTCTGTGATTTCAAGGTAAAGGACCATATAATGCCCCTTAATCATGGGTACCTTTTATGGATCTTGACCCAAAAAAGAGTAATTTAACCATTTTTAGTTGCCACATTTTTAAAAACTAAAGAGACCTTGGAAAGTGACTAAGCTTGTGAAACCTGTGACCTCCCCTGTAAACGAGTGGAAACTGCAGATCTGCACTCACAGGGGACTCTGGAAAATTAAATGAGGAGTAATATAGGTAAAGTACTTGAGACCAAATTCTCAGCAAATATTAAAATGATTGTTAGCCCCTCCTAGATCTTATCACTTTTATCAGCTTACGTTTTTTACTGCAAACTCTCCTTCACTGACACACAAAGTGTTTGCGCACGGCTCACAGAATCTCTGTAGCATAGGCTGAAAAAATGGATTCTAGGGTGAGCTTCCAGGAGTGACGGCCCTGCATGATCCTGCAGAGCTGACTACCCAGGTAACCGCTGCTGCCCCTAGGATCAGAAGACTTCAAATCCAGAAGTCACTGTCAGCTTTAGGCTCGAGATCTGAACCACACCATGCCCTCCTTTCTGCCCACCTGGCTCCCAAGGCTCATACTTGTCCGTCTGGTGGTAGCCCCCTCACTAACACACAGAGACAAGTAAGGATTCCTCTATTTTTATTTTATATCAGGGATACCAATTGAAAGTATGGAAATCTATCAGAAAATTGAGTGTTTAAAAGATTTCTGAATAACCAAAAATGTGCAAAGTGTACCATATTTGCTGGTGCATGTTATTTGCTTCTCTATTTTTCTCCACCTGAATATAATCCCCTCAAGGGCAAGACCTGGGTCTGGTTTATCTATATATTCCTAGGGCATGTCACAGGCCTGGCAGTTAATGAACCCTCATTCACTATTTTTTAGTTGAAGAATGACAAACTATTATGATTACAAAGGCCACTTGGTACAAGTCATGTTCTTGACCATGAAAAAGAATATGCATATTCTTAAATACATGGACTTTCTGTATTCTGAAACATGTGTTAACATATATGAAACTCTAGTATGTGCAGCATTGAAGATGGTGTGAAAGTGAGTGGGCACTTTAGGAACAACTGGCCTTAATTGTTGACCCCGATTCTTCCCAAGGACATGCCATTGGTGAAGTCCCCGTACCCCAACCTTCCTTTCTGTCTATCAAGTGAGAAGGCTCAAAGCAATCTCACAGGGTTGTTGAGATGATTAAATGAGATGATGTGTGCCAAAGATTATGTGTTCCATACCTTCTCCCAAGACAGCAAGGAGAGGTGAAGGCACAATCCTTGAGTAATGTCAACAGCTGGTCTGCTTCATTCAGTCCCAAACCTACTTTCTTTTTTCTTCATGCCAAGTGGTTTGTCTGAATAATCCCAGCACTTGACCTCCAGTCTTCCCTTACTTATATGGCAACCACTGGTTACTGAGCTCAGCTACACACTAGAATTATTTGAGGTTTGTGAAATACCATTTGGGGTTGTGATGTAGCTGGCAGTGTTTCTTGAAGACCCCCTGCTGACTCCAGTGCTTATCTGGTAGAGATCCCCCAGTTTAAACACACAATGAGAGTGGACAGTTGAGTTCCTAACTGGTAGCCATTTCCATAACTGCTGGAAGAATGGAAAGCAACATGAAAATGGAACTTAGGTCCAGCTTGGCTTAGATAGAGAAGCTGGCATGACTCCCCCAAGACAATGAGGAAGGGGTCAGTGAGGTCACTGATTGGATCTGTCAACCTGTGGTTACTTGGTGGAGGTCTGTCCTCATTTCTTGGTGTCAGACATCAGGGCAGAGGGTCAGAAAAAACCACAGTGCTGGGCGTGAGCTCCAAGACTAATTCTCAAACTGACTGGCCATGTGCCTTAGGACAAGCCAGCTGTCCTCTCCGCACATGTGCATGTGAATAGAAATTATACTAACACTTACCTCATAGGAGGGTGGTTGAAACCCAGTGAGAAAATGGATATGCGAAGTTTGTATAGTAAGTCTCTTTCACCTCCCCATACATTTCTTCACACCTTCTAATTTTGTAAAAATTTACAAAGCTGGTCAATCAATCATTTTTTTCTGCTCATCTCTCTATGTTGCCGGGCTGTCAACCATTAAAGCAGAAGAGTTGTGCCTCACAGAGGACTGTGCAGGGGATGTGGGGAAGCTCTTGGGTGATGATGATGATGGTGATGGTGGTGGTAGTTTAAAAAAATACATCTGAAGTTAAAAAACTACACATATATGTAGTTTTTTATTGTATCAAACAAGGAAATATCAAAATGTATTGGAAATACTAGCCATAATGTCTTGGAGATAGGATTATTCCAGATGATCGTGGGATTAAGACTTGTTCTCTTTTTAATACTTTTCTAAATACTCCACATTTTATTCATGAACACATATAACTTCTGTAGGGGAGGGCAACTCTACTCAAAGTAGAGGAGGATGATAGAGGCCGTGGAGAGAAGCTGAGAGTCTTGTGTATAAATATGGATAGAGGGGAAGAAAGGATAAAAGATGGACAAACCACTTTGCACCATTCCTTTGAGCCCAACAGATCCACCTGGCAGTGTTGGGACCTCACTGCTGTGGCTCTGGCTACAGAACTGACTCCCCTGGGGAGTTTCTAGAAACACACCGCCTGGTCCCACCACAGGCAGATTGAATGGGAGTCCCTTGGGGATAGGACTTCGGGGAGAGGGGGCAAGAGCTTCAGGTTGTTCTGTAGCAGAGGACTGGGCACCAGAGCCTCTTGAGTGCAGTCTCATGTGTAAGTCCAGTGGACACTAGGACAGACAGCAGAGATAAGAGATGAAATGCACTGAAAATAGATTTATTTCTCTTTAATGCTCACTTCCTATGTCACTGAGTGGCCCTTATTCAGCCCAGATACTGGACTGTCCTTAACCTGGCAATGTCTCCCACCCCCACCTCACCCCTGTCCTATAGCCCCACACCCAGTGACGCAAAGGAGAAGTCACTTCCAGTGCACTCAGGGCACCAGCAAGAGCCCAACGTGAATTATTCATCACCACCACCCCCATCATGCTCTCAAGATGAAGCCCCTAGTAGTGCCGACTTGAAGTCCAAAAATGTGGGAAAGTTTATTTATTTCTCCAAAACATTCCTGATTTGTAATGTGCTTTCTAAAAATGTTCTAACTGACCAAACCCCTGCTATATTTAGCCACAGCATTTAAAGAAATGTTCCTTACACTTTATAAGGCGGGCTTTGAAAAACTGTTCCCCAGTCTGGTCCTTGTCTCCCCAGGAGCAGGGTGGAGCTTCTCTCTGGCCTACAGGAATAGTCTTGGTGCTGGGGGCAGAAATAAGGAGTTTTATTCATTCCCAAAGCCTCTGCATTCACAATGGCTGCACTGCCAGCCCTGGGAGCCCCTTTTAAGCTCCTGGGCAAAACAAGGAAACACCAAAGGGACTTTGCACTCCTCAGCCTATGAAAATCAACTCTCCTGTGGTTTTCCTAGGCTCCCATGCCATACAGAGCTGCTTATTTTGCTTTTGGTCTCATGTTCAAACAGTTGGATCACCTCAAGAGATGTAACATTGCAATGAAGAGATGAAAATGGACCCCAGCCCACCTGGCTGGGAGAACTGGAGAAATCAGCCCCCAGGAGCCTCCCATTACCTCCAGAATTATATGACGTGAACAAGAGTTGTTGGTTCCTGATTTTGTTACCGAACCAAGAAGTCACAAATGGAACTTGCAAAACAAATGCGTTTAGATTAGAGGCTATGTCTGTGTACAGCGATAAGACCTCCCATTATTAAACGCCTTCTGAGTACCAAGCATTTCATGTATATTAACTAATTTAATTCTGACAATGGTCCTATGCAGAAGGAGTTAGGATTATTCCCATTTTGCAGATGAGAACTGGGCCATGTCCTGGCCTTGGAATTTGTACCCCTCACCTAATTTATTCCTCCCAACAGCTCGATGAGGCAGGCTCATATTATGCCCACTTGTACAGATTAGAAAGTTGAGGCATAGAAGAGTACAGTTACTTTACCCTTAAGGTACTGATGTCACACAGCAAATAAAGGCAGAACTGGGTCATTAGCCCTGTCTGGGGGGGGAGCTGAGACCACATGTATAACAAGGTCAGTGTAGCTCTTCCCAGCCCCACCTGAGTATCAAATTGCTTCATGGTAACAAATCAATAAGACATCAGTGAGAGGGATGTGCCTACAGAGACCTGGAAAAGTGCAGAATAGGAGATATGACCAGCTAGCTACCTGGGAAAGCTGTGTACGGCCCAGATGCTGGAGAGGCATGATGTTTGTATTTTACATTGCACATCACAAGGCTCTAAATCACGCTTTAAAGTTCCTGTTGTCGAAGGTGACACGATCTTGCAAACACCAGGGTGTCATCTGTCCACCCTTCCAAGAGGGGCTGACCTAGATGTTGCCTGGGGCCAAGACACTTCATTTGCACCCTATTTCCTCTGGACTTGAGCAGGAGGACACTCTTGCCAGTGTGTGGCTCACAGGTTCTGGAAGGGTGAGCTAGCATCGGTCACATTCAGGACATCACCCAGTAAGGGATAACTTTGTTTTATGTGCTCAACAAACTGATAACAAATCCATGTACAGTCATTCATAGCTCCTAGCAGCTCAGCAAGACTCTTCCAGGTTTAAAGCAGTGAAGGCAAAGTCCATATGGCCAGGGAACAGGGTCCTGGGGAGCTAAGTTCAGGCCCAGAAACTGCCCACTTAAGAGGGCTCCAGATCAGGGTCTGGAACCTCCTTTTCTTAGAAGCTTGACAGATGAGAGGATCCAGTCTCCTAAAAGGCCAGATGCAGCCATCAGTACTATGGGGGACATCCTAGTCTTGGCCCTTGAATATCAAAGGTGTGGTCAGGGAAACTGCAAGCACTGGTCCCAGAGGAAAGTCCTCGGCTATGCCGGCCATCTCTGTTTGGCCCTCCCCCAGTTTTATGTATTCTCAGCCCCTGCTCTGCCCCTGCAGGCTGAGCCCTATTAACTGCATCATCCCAGCTCCTGGTAGGCTGGACTTCCAGAGGGAATCAGCCAATCAGAGGTATTAACATGAAGAGGGTGAGAGAGGAGAGAGGTGGAGTGTTTCTTCTGGCTGTTTCCTGCACTGTGGCTGCATCCACACTCCCTTGTGTTCACCCTGGGCTGGGCCAGTCTCTTCTCTTGTGTCTCTCCCCTGTAACTAATCTCACCGTCTTCTTTCCCAGTGGTCCATCTAAGTGGGTTTCTGTTTCCTATAGAAACCCTGATTCTCATGCCTGATGGCAAAAGGACACTGGTGCCAAATCTTTGCCCCACCACCTCCCCTTTGCCCTCCCTCCTTACTGCCAGGGTCATTAAAGGTACCTGACATGACTATGTACCTTCAAGACTTATGACAGGTCTATGTACCTTCAAGACTTATGACAGGTCTCCCCCCAGCCACCTCCCAGGGGGAGAGCTAAATTTTGTGCTCTATGTCATCTGCCCACTGGTGTAGACCCTGGGCTTGAATCCACATCTGGCCAGTAAGCCCAGTGCAGTTGGGATTTGGATGCCATTGGGAGAGACAGGACTACCCCACCTCAGTTCAGCCCAGATCCCCACTCCCTATGGCCCCACCGTAAGCCACCCTGAGTACCCTGAATTTGGGGCCTCTGAATAAGGACACATGTAGTAAAGAACTTGCTATTTGGCTATTTAGGATTTTGTAAAAACTGCTTGAAATGTGAATCAAAATACTTATTTTTCCAACAAACTGATGTTCTCTAATTTTAATAATAAACTTTGCTAATTACTGTGTATTTTTGACTCTATAAAACAACCCCTACTTCATGGATGCAAGACTCCAGCCACCATGCACACAGGAAGCCCACCAAGTCCTGGCTCTCACTCCAGCTTGTTCCTGGAAATGCCACCCACTCTTGTGATGCTAACATTAGCCTTTCAATGTCTGGGCAGACAGGCCCTGGCCTCCAGCTGTAACAATATCATCATGTGTGGCTAACTCTTAACCCACACATGGATATACACTGACCACTTTACATGAAATGGTAGAGACCACATGCGGCCTCCTTTTCAGAGAGACACGATTATATGTGAAAATGGCTAACCACATCCTGTTCAGGTTCTAGAAAATGGTATGGGGCATTTGAGACCCAGGAGGTTAATAGCCTCTACAAGAGCCAGCAAATATGCAAGGCCAGACAAAGCAAAGATCTTTGCAAAGTTCCCTCATCATTAAAGTCATGCAAGTGAAGGTCTCAGGTGGGTACATCTTTCAAGATCCTTTCATAAAGTCTTTGTTCACTTCATGGTAATACAAAAAACTAAATTATGCCAGGCTTGAACTATAGAGAAAAACAAAATCTTTCCAAAAGTATCAATACTTGGAGTATTTTGAAAGGACTCTGCCCTAGATTTGAGACTATCTGTCCCACCTATGTGCAAAAAAGATGAATTTCTAAGCATCTATACGTGCCAAACACATATATACATATATTCACACACATACATGCATGGCTGTGTACATATATGTGCATACATGTATTTGCGTTATTTCTTTATTATTTTACATATACCTGCCGTATCGCCCATGTGATGATCAGTATATGCATGTGTGTGCATGTGTATGAGAGAGAGAGAGATACCAGGGCTTGAACCAAAGATCATTTACAGAAAACAAAATGTGTACCCCTTGTTTAGCTGAGAGCACAGAAGCATACCTTCAGAGTGTCTATGAGTATGGTTATTTCTGGCTCACCCTAAATATTTCAATTAAGGATATAATCCACTTCTTGGTCTCACTGATCCATAATTTGTAGCCCATCAATAAGTCTGGAACATTAGTAAAGCTATTTGGATTACTAAGACCCAAAGCTCCTCTTTCTCTTCAGTAGGGAGACATGCACATGAAATGGTAGAGAATCCACACACAATGACCTGCTATCCATTTCTCTTGGCTTTCCTGAACCAGAGGAATGTGGGGGCGAGGGAACAGAATTTCTCCATGTATATGGATGAATCCCCTCCCAAAGTAGCTACACACTTCTGCCTTTTTTTCCCTGTGACATAAAAATAATGTTTATATTATAGCTTTGGAACTATAACTCTAAAATACCATCCTCTTAAAATGGTAGTATTAGGTTATTGGCTTCTCCAGAAAAGAGCCCTCATAAATTAACAAAATGCACAAAATAGCAAATGAAACACAAAAAAAGAGAAGAAGTCAAAGCATATCCTACCTACAGAGTTTTGTGCCTGAATGCCACAAAGGAATTTTCATCTTCCTTTTCGGCGTTCAGGCAGTACCTACTGGCCCCGGGGTGTTCTGCTCAGGCCCCTGATACACTGACAAGGTTCCCAAACAGAATCCCAGTCCCCTCTTTCCTATTACACTGTTTGTTTTCCCCCCAGTAATCCACTGAGCCAGTCACTGAGAGGTTAATGAAAAACAACTTTATTCACAGAGACTGAGACTTTGGGATAACAAGATAGCCTTGGCAGCCCTTCCACCATGTTTCAGATTGACCACAGTGAGCCTAGGTCTCAGCAAAGTTCTTCCAGCCGAGGACACTCTGCAGCTCGCTGACGTGCTGCCACCAGCCTGGGTAGCATGCTGTCGGGGAAGCGTCTGTAAGTTAGTAGCACATGGCTCTAACGATGAATTCTCAGAAAATCAACTCTGTGCCTACTAATTATGAAGTTTTTATGATTGTCCTAAATGTCTTTTCCAACATATTAGCCAACAGGCTCTTTTGATGTAAAGTTTGTGTCCAGTTTCATACAAATCCTGGAAACTATTTAAAAGTTAGTTTGAAGACCTCTCTGAGCCCACCTCCAAGAACTCATGACTTACTGTGCCTTTTTCACATCACGTAAAATTAAAGTAACTGGGAGGTTAAGGAAATCAAGTTCCAGAAGCCCTAAGACAGCCCAAAGACAGATCACAAGAGTTCAGAGGCATTTTCTGAAAGTTCCAAGCTGAACTAAACTGTGAAAATTTCAATCTTCTTAACCAGATCTTTGCTGCAGACCCCTGCCTTGCGATCCACCCCTCCCAGCAGACTTTTAGTCACCTCCATAACGGGTTTATTTAGCTGCCGCTCTGGGTCTGCTTGGTAGGGGCTGGAGGGAGGAGCGGGGTCAGGTTGCAGCCTGGGATGCTGTCGGCTGGGAATGTCTAAAAGAAACCTCCCACTGTGCCTTATGTTCCTCAGGGTCCAGAAAGCCCAAAGAGTGGCCTGCAGCAGACATCGGCAGACCCCTGCTCCTCCCGCCCTGACACACCCCTCCTCCCGCCTGCCTTCCATGTGTCTGTCTCACCCGACCTTTTTGATGCGCAGTAGTCCTTCACTACACAGCTCTGGGAAATGTGAACACAGTCAAACCTAGACCTTGAAAAGAACAGGGAAATAAAAAATCTGAATGTTGCCTGAGACATCTTCCCTCCCCTACACATACTTCCGGTCTCCACTGAAATCTTTGATTCCTTCCAAACAAAAGCAAAGAGACAGGACGACTGCTGTGGTTGGTGACACGCGCTGGGAACAAGTGTGTTGGCTAATGACTAAAGCTATATTACACAGAGTGCACTTTCTTAACAGTTGTTAACATAAGTGTTCTCACAGGGCAATTGTTAGAATAAAAAGAATCGAGTACTTAGCCAAAGAATAGGACGTGCTGTTATTGTTGTTTCTACTGTCCAAAAAGAAGAAAAACAGAAAATTTCTGTATTTAAAGTAAAAATGTGGTTTCTCATCTTCCACCTGCACCTTGGTTGTGAATCCTCACAAGGCCTTAGATCTGCGAAGGACCTGAAAAACAGGGTCACCCTCGGCGTCCCCACCACTGGATCTCGGGGGCAAACCCAGCTGGAAACACCCATCTGCACACAGGGTGAAGGCCAAGGCCTGAGTCCTAGTGATAACAGAGCTGGGGGTGGCCAGCCGGAAAGCTGGTAGCTCGCAGACTGAAAGAACTGCACTTCTTCCCTCTGTCCTGCCTTTGGTTTTTGGGGGCCTGCAAGTGCCCCAGACGCGCAGGACCCGTGGTGAGTGGCTGAAGACCGCACCTTTTAAACTGACCTGAGGTCAAGGTGTTCTCCTGCTCGCGAGGTAGGAGGTCTAAGACACCTAACTCCCACGGGACAGGACCTTTTTAATATCCTAAGACGTCTGTCCGGGTTCGGGAAGGTCCCCTCCAAGAAGGTCCCCCACCTGCGTGCATAAGTTGAAAAGTTTTTCCAAGGTCCACACCTCAGCCAAGGAAAAGATCTTAAAGAAAAATAAAAGGTGAATCCTTCCCCCAGAGGTGGGAGCCATGGCGGCTCACAAGTAGCTCAGACCAGGGGAGGGGAGAGAACCGCTCCACCATTCGCTTTACTGGAAGTGAAGCACTGTGTCGGGGAGCTGCAGGGGGAAGTAGGAGAGGAAAGGGATCCCGAGCTGGTAAAAGCCACCCTGGACGTGCGGGTCGAGCATTAGGGAAGCGTTGAAAGGTGGCTGGAGGTTAGCGGGGGTGGCAAGAATCGAGGTGCCGAGACAGCCGCTGGGCCCCTGCTTGGCAACTCCCAGGAGCTCGACCCCTGCAGTTGACTTCTGGTCCTGCCGTCCCGCCAGGATACTGTCTATGCTGAAGCTCTTGGACTTGTCGGAGCTCTTTGGAGAGGCGGGGCGTGGAGGGGACTCCCGGCCCTCCATCATGCGCTCCTGCTGGCCCACCGCCACTGCCGCTGCGACCTGGATGTCGTCTCCTGCATCTTGCTCTGGGGGCTCCGGCCCTGGGCAGAGGAGAGGTGCCAGCATAGAGGAGCCTCTCCGGAGGGGCCAGGGACGCGCGGGCGCTCCCTCGTGGTGGGGGGTTGCGGGGCCGGGGCACCTTTCCTGGCTCCCCGCGTTTGGCTGCGCCTCTACGCTGCGTTCCTGCGTCTGGGAATGAGACCGCTTGGCCTCAGGGGCCCCAGGGCCGGGGCCGGGCTTGGGCTTCCTCTTCCGGCGACGGTAGTTGCCATTCTCGAACATATCCAGGCAGCGAGGGTCCAGCGTCCAGTAGCTGCCCTTGCCCGGCCGCCCTTTCTCGCGGGGCACCTTGACGAAGCAGTCGTTGAGCGAAAGGTTGTGGCGGATGCTGTTCTGCCAACCCTGCCTGTTGTCGTGGTAGAAGGGGAAGCGGTCCATAATGAACTGGTAGATGCCGTTGAGCGTGACCCTCTGCTCGGGCGCGTCCTGGATTGCCATGGCTATGAGAGCGATGTAGCTGTAGGGCGGCTTCTGTGGGGGCTCCGCCCGTCCCGCGGCAGCTAGAGCGGCCGCAGGGGCGAAGGCCAGAGGCAGCCCGGGTCTCTCGGGGCCGTATAGATAGAGCATGGGCGAGGCGGCCAGAGCAGGCAGCCGGGAACCGAAGAGATGGCTCATGGCGAGCGGGAGCCGATGATGCGCTCCCCGCGACGCAAGCGACCCCAGCGGGCTTAGGGACTGCGCCCAGTGCCGCTAGGGCCCTCCCAAGGAGCCCTCCGTGCGTCTGTCTCCCGCTCTGCCGCTCTCCCCGGCTGCTCCACGCTCTGTCCCTTCTTCATGGCTTCAAAAATGTTAAATAATTGTTGTAAGTTTGCTATTATATGTTGACTTAGCGCTGGAAAATAAATTGTCTATGATAAACAGTCGTTGTGTCTCAGCCCACCCACATTAATTAAAATTTCATTGCTGAAAAACTCCAAGCTTTTCTCTCCACGTGTCTTTTTGATACCAGCCAATCGGTTTCAGGGCTATTCCTTCATTTGTTTATAGAATTAGTCTGTTGATAAGTCCGCCCACCCAAGTTGAATCAAGCTGTGTTTATTTGGAAAAATTTCCGGGCACCCAATATATAAACGCACTGATCTGATGTTTGAAATATCACGTCCACCCCTTGACGCTGTAAGCACACAGTCAGAGAGGCAGGATGTGGACGGTGGTGGCTGGGAGTGGGGTCTGCCGGGCCAGGAAGGAGAGGTGGGGATGGGGGGGCGGCGCGCAGAGCTAAGTTTTACTGCTGACCTAGGGGAGCCCCCCGCAACCCCAGGGCCTCCCACAAAAGGTCTTTTCTTCTCCGGGACTAATCAGAGACGTAGACATGGCACGGTCTCACAAAACGCCTTCTAAGGTCTTTGAAAGCTTTTACATACGTGCTGGAAAGAGGCATCACTAAGAGTTTTGGGAGTCTGATGAGAAAAGATGCCATCCTCCTTGGAAAGAGCCGGGGCATACCCTGAAGGAGTCAGGGCCTTCGCTAGGTGGCTAGTATTCAAGAGGCAGCAAGCCTCGACCCCCAAGGCTCCCTGGGGACCCGAGGAAGGGAACTTCCGGAGCCCAGTTTTTCCTGAAGCGGAGGTACACAGTGCCGGGGAGCTGGAGAAGGGATGCGTTACCTGGTCCAAAGCTCTGCTGAGGGAAGTTTCAAAATAAACCCGTTTGGAGAGTACCAGGAGAGAAATTTAAGGTCTTTCTGCTGGGACTGAGGTTGCAAGCAAGAAACACCATAAAAGGGGAATTTGGCAGCTGGAGCGGGGAGAACTGGTATTTGTGAATGCGGGTCTTTTGCTTTATATTCTGCGCTTTCCTGTTTATAACAAGGAGGGGGGTTATAACAACTTTACAAGTGCACGCAGCTGGCCCGTGATTACATTAAGCATTTGCAAAGCCTGTTTGGTCTCCCCCGACCCACCCACTCACTCAGGGGTGCAGGCGCCCCCCACCCCAATGGATTTTACACTTAGCCACATCAGACTTAAAATCAAAAACCCTGCGTGAGGCTGATTCAGTTGGAGGTAATTCTGCCCTCATTCCACCGCGTTGGGAGGAGGGTGCATGTAGCATGACTAGTTCCTCTGATGATCTCTGATTAATATTTTTTAAAGAAAAAAAAACCACTCTGGATAACAGAATTTGTGCTTCATTGAATAAACTGGCAGCGATGCCAAAGAGAAGAGGGAAGGATGGGGAGGCAGGTGGGTGTAGAAATTGCCCACGACTGGCTGCCACAGGAAATGGGAAGAGAGGTACTGAACGTGCATCAAGGGGTGGGGGATGGAGCGTGGCACTGCCGCTGCTGCTGTCACTGAGAGGGGACATCATACTGTGGACTGGTTGAGAGTGCTCAGGAGAACTGCACCTCAAAATGGGGAGTGCATTAGTTTGGAGGTTCTGGAGAGCCTGCGAGGGAGCGGATAAATTTGAAATACCGAAAAGAACGTGGCAATCAGGGTCGAAAAACCGGTTTGGGTGCAGGCACTTATTGAAGGAGAGCCAGGCCAGGCCCAGGGACACGTCCAAGCCTCTGTCCAGGGAGCAGCATTTCTAAGTGAGGCCGAGCCTCCTGGCCCTAGGTCTTGAAGGTGGCCCTCTTGCCCGGATGGGGCAGGGCTCTGTCCTCTCTCTAGATCTCTGGCTCTCCAGCACTTACCAGAGCACCCCTTTCAACTCTGGAGAGGAAAAAAAAAGAGCCTCGATGTCACGCTTTTGCAACCCGCGGTCCCACAGTCCCCGGGGTTCCCCAAATTCTCCAGATCAGCGCACCCTCCGCAAGCTCAAGTTTGGATCCAGCTCGGTTTCCAGCCTCTAACAAGCCCAGAGTAAGAGATAAAAGGACGTCACTACGCACTACCACCCCCATCTCCGCACCCTGAGCCCTTCTTGGAACTTCCCAGGCAACCGGAGTCCAGCACGCACATCCCCGCCTCTCTTGAAAGGAGCGCCGCAGCGACGCTTCTTCTAAACTCGAAGGCAAATCTGAGCTTGAATTCGTACAAAAATAAACACCACCCAGTTTGGGCATGGGCCGGACGCAGGAGGAGACATGCGCAGCTGGTGGGCGGGGCACTGATAGCAAAGGCGAAAAAAAAGGAAACCTGAGTTCTAGTTGCGGTCTGGAGAGTGCATTTGCTGAAGTTTGCTGAAGGTTGCAATGTTTCTCGGAGAATGTAGCCGTAGAACTCCGGCCTGGTGCCCCAATCCGGCTCCCGCGCGGAGACGAATGCTGGACTCCCAGGCGACGAGTTTTTTGTAATCGCAGTAGGAAGGACAGCGCTGGGGCATATTTCCGGGGAGAGCAAGGCACAAGCCCTTTCGTCCGAGATCGGTTGCGCCCTCGTGCGGATGCTCTGTCAAGGGAGGATAGAGCAGAGGCCCGGGCAGGGGCGGGGAGGTGGGGGGGGCAGGAGGCAGATGAGCGTAGGAGGCAGCGGGGCAGAGTGGGTGTCCCAGACAGCCAGGTGGAGACACTGGAAGTTTCAAAGTTCCCTGTAGGTTCATGAGTCTTCAGATCCCAGAAAAGCACATTCATCTCTAAAGTCAGTGCAAGCGCTTCTACCAGCCTGCAGGCAAGCCCTGAGATTCCCGGTTGCTCCAGGAAGGATCATAGCGCTTTCAGCTCTGGGTCCCCCAGCAGAAATCAGGTTCAGTGTGGGATGAAAACTGCAGACAGTACTATTCCCAGCCCCCACCTTTCAGGAGAAAGCCTTTTCCTTTCGCAAGCAGGGCAGAGGCCAGGCACCCACCAGGACCAAAGAGGCCTCAGAAAAAGGGGCTGAAGGAGAGAGACGAGCTCCAGTCACTGCTTGCTCACTACCAGGGGCGGCTACCCTTCCTCTGCTCCACAGGTAAATTACAAAGCAGACAGACAATCGAGTTAACGACGACCTGGGTCAGCTCTCCAGATACGTGCCTCACTCTCTAAGGGTGAAGACATTTAACACATTTGGTTCTACCATGTGTGAGAAGACGGAGGGCGGAAAGATGCAGGACTTACTCAGCAAGTACACCTTACTGACATCCTGAAAAACGTTGGAGAGGATGATGGTAGTAAGGATACTACTGATAATTAAAATGTCCCGGAGGCAATTATATGCCAGCACTGTTCTAAGTGCTTTCCTGGTGTTAGATCATTCCATCCTCACAGCAATCCCAAGAAACAAATCTTTATCATTTCCATTCTGCAGAGTCAGAAACTAAGACCAGGAAGTTAACTCACCCCAGGTCCTCCTTGAGAGAGTGTTGCAAAACCAGAAAAACAATAATATTGTAATTGCCACTGTGTGTGGATGCTAAGGGCCCTGTGGCAGTTCTCTTGAGAATACTTGCAGCATCTATGAGAGATGAGACGATCATCCGTTTCACAGATGATGAAACTGAGGCTGGGCACAGAGAACCCTGAGACATCAGAGGTGGTAAATAGCAGAACAGAAATCAGAAACCACACTTTTTCCTCCAAAGGTAGATTCTCTGAGGTCTGACCACCTCAGGTGTTGGTGAGAGGCTCCCAGAGATGTGCCTAGAGTAAGCAAAGGGAGGGGTCCCTCCAGAGAGGGGAGGTTATTGGGCGCCACAGGGCTGGGAGATTTGGGCATTAAAAGTAGGAAACCGAGAGTCCTCACACCCCACTAAAACCCAGAAGATCCTCTCCTCCTCTCCTCTCCCACCCACTTTGAAAGGACTGGGGAACAGGGTCTTCTGCTGCTTCTCTACAGGGGATGGGGTGGGGGGACTGAGCTGTGAAGGTAACCGTTGTCTGGTCAGCTGATGCTGAATGAGGCCCAGAGAGCAGGGTGAGATTTTTCTAATTACTGATTTTTTTAGAGCTCAGCTTGTTCCCAGAAGTGATTTAAAGGGTCTAAAAGTGGGCAGTTAGGGCACACACAATGCCCTTCCCAAGCAGTTTAGTCTGACATATGCAGTCAATTGAGACCAAAGACTCCTTTCTCTTCTGTTATCCAGGTGAATCCAAACATTTAACAGTGCACCCCTACCATGGACTGGGCCCTGTTGAAGCACTTCCACCTCGTGCGCTGGATTCATTAACCTTCACAACAGCCCTATTCGATGATCCTATCGTTTTTCAGTTGAGAAATGAGCCCAGAGAGCAAGAGGTAGCATGCCCCAGGTCACATGAACCCTCAGCTGGCCTGTGCAGAGGGCCTAAGCTGGTGTGTGTGTGTGTGCACGCGCGTGTGTGCGTGCGTGTGCGTGTGTGTGTGTGTATTCAGCTCAGATAGAAAGGCTCCACTGAGGAGCCTGCCTGCAAAAATAACACGAGGGCAGAGAGAGCCCAGAGGGGCTGCTGGGAAAGGGAAGGCCCAGGGCCAAGGGCCACTAAGTCATGGGTCAGGGTGGTCTCTCTGGACTCCATGACCTCCCAGCCTGGGTGGGCACAGACAGAGCACAAAGCTATACGCCAGGCTCAGGAGACCAGCGACTACCCTCCCAAGGCTCCCCAAGTCCGTTCCCTTAAAGGGCCCTGCAATGCCAGCAAGCTCATCAATCTGTCAGCCCATCCCCTTCCCTCCACTTCAGCTTTTCACACCCTCACAGCCCAGGATAAAGCCCCCATGAGCATGACACTGGAGAAACCCCAGCACCAGAGAGACACATTCCGGACTCAGACTCTACACCAGCAATGCCTCTGTCTCTGTGGCGCAGCAGGCATGTTGCAAAAGCAAGAGAAAGGCTTGCACAAGTCCAGGCAGTGGCGTCTTCCCAGGCACAGTGGCCGTCCCTGACCATGGCAGCCCAGCCTTCCAAGCTCCTAAAACATTCCACCCCCTTCCTCACATGCCTATGTCAAAAAGCAAATATTTCAAACATCTTGGTGAGCTGAGGCCATGCAAGAAAGAGGCAGGCAGGGAATGCTTCTCAAAGTTTGGGAAAGCATTCCAAATATGTGGGGCCACAAAGCAGTCACTGGTGATTCCGACCCAGTGTGTCCTGCTCACCTGGAGTCCAGCCCCCCAGCCATCTCTGGCCTGGCTGACACTAACACACAAACCCTTCAATTTCTACTTGTCCCTTTCCACCACACTGAGAGGCAGGAGAGTGTACTGACCAGGGATGACCCCGGGCACATATTCCATGAGATGTCAGGTACAAGCTCCAAGACCCCAGCACATTCTCAAGAAACTTGGTTCTGTGCATTAATCAAAGGTATCTTTCCTTGGCGTCAATCTCTCTACCCACCTCAAGTTTATGGTTATTAATAAATTCCCATCGGGCTAACCTTGCCCAATACCTTGTCTAGTGTTTTGGATTTGGGGTGGGGAGAGGAGCGAGGAGGCAAGCGCTCAGCCACAGGGGCATTTTTTTCCCAGAGGGAACCTGGGAACTCTGCTCTCTGTGCTGAGTGCAGCTCACAAGCCTCTCCCAGGCCCAGAGGTGACCCCCAGGCAGTCTTGGGGTAGAGGGGAGGAGATGGACCCGGAAAGATTTATGAGCCAACTGCTGAAGTTCCCAGGACCCTGCCATTTTCTTCCCTCCAATGTTGGATCTTCACTTCTTACCATCGGGGAGGAGAGAGGGAATAACCGAGGGCCATAGCCCCAGCCGTGCTGGGAATGAAAGTGCTGGGCTGCCTGAAGTGCCCTTGCACTCACCTGGTCATGCTACAGATGAGAAGACCGAGGCCAGGGAGAGGAAGGCTTTTGTCCACACAGCAAGATGTAGTCTTCTAATTCCTAGCCCAGTGCTCCAGCAATTCCAGGATGCAAATCACCACTGATTTTGGTGGTCATAGGGACAGGCCACTTGAACCAGAGCAGGGATGTCCAGCCAGCCACAGACCCAAGTCAGGTTTTGGAAGAGAGGTAGGAATGGGCAGCACACAAGCAGTCCCTTCTCCCTGCAAGCGGTGAGGTTGGGGCATTTGTTCGAGTCTTACAAGAAGCAAAGGCTATTCCAATGGCAGCCTCTCTGGAGCTGGGACTGTTCAGGATGCTCAGAGGCCGCAGGGTCTCTCCAGGCAGCCCATATCTGTCAGAACTGGACGCTGTTTAGAGACACAGTCCACCCAGCCAAGGCCAGTCCGAGAGGCAGGATTAACTTCGAGGGAAATGGTTTCTGCCATGGTCTTTGGGTTGCTTCCTTGTTATTTGCAGTATCTTTGAGACCTGCAAAACTATATCTTATTGGGTCAGGAAGGAACATGGTTATCAGACATGGATTTACACAAACTGCATCCCAGGAGCCTGCAACGGACTCTCAGGCCCTTCTATCCTGGACCTCCTTTCCCCTTTTCTTGAAAGGCCCCGAGCCTGCTGAGGACCCACTGGCTGAAAGAAGGGGCAGCAAATGGATCAGAGAAGCAGACAGCCTGTGCCTGGTACGCAGTCTTTGCACCCAGGTAGCAGAGGTGCAGGGCCTAAGAAGTCATGAAAAGCAGCCCAACGGGTGTCTGGACTCCCAGCTGCTCAAGGTGTTGTGCTTCAGGATCTTCCTGCTCCGTGGGGAGCAGCAGATGCCTGAGACTGCCGCCAAGCCCTTAGGCCCAAGGCCCGGCTGAGCCAGCTCTGAGCTCAGCACCCAGCACACTGGCCGGCCTTCTGGCACTGACCTGCACCTACCTTGGCCCCTAGTATTTCAGACTGAGGGATCTTGAGGTGACGCTACACACCCCAGCCCTCCATACTGCCTCCTGGATAAACCCCCAAACACAATCCCCCAAGTTGCCCACGTGCCCAAGAGAATGGAAGGGCCCCTCACCATGGTCTCCACCCAATTGGGGGAAACCTCCTTGAGCTACCCACTCTGGTGATTGGCCCCCAAACAGTAGAACTTCTTTAAGAAGCCTTCTGGAAGGTAGAAGACCCAGGGAGGTTTCAGAGGTGTGGGGTCTGTCGCCGCACTCCATCCCATTTCTCTCTCCTTTATTCTCCATGTGTCTCCCAGAGCTGGCCTGAGTGCCAGAACTTAAGATGAGGGTAACCTTTTTGGGGAGACATTCTGAAACACCTGAGGAAGGAGAAAGTCAGCTAGAATACTCTTCTCTTCTCCTGTGGCAAACAGCGTAAATGAAACAGGAGCAAAATGAAACCAGCACGCCTGAGCTGGGCAAGGAGCGGGGCTGCGTCTTTCTGCAGCTCACAGAGGGAGTTTCTCTCTCTGTGTGTCTGTCTCTCTGTCTCTCTCTGGCTGGTCCAGCTCACCCAACCAAAGCACTGTGGCCTGGAGGCCTGCTGAAGTCCAGTACGGAGCACTGGGGCTCCCCGATCCTGCGCATTGCCATTGCGGAAAAGGAATAAAATGCAGTTGTTTTTTTTTTGTTTTTTTGGTTTTTTTTTTGTTTTTTTTACCACATGCCACCTTCGGGGCCACAGATTGAAAGAATCTGTGTCATGCATATGAGGAAATTTATTATGCCCAAACTTCCCCCAATTTCATCTCAGTATAATACAGGGATATAATGCCATGTTTAAAACAACAATACAGCTAGCCAGGTTACGTTCCACACCATTACATCAGAGAGAATCACCTTTTGGGAAATCATCCTGGCCTGAAATGTTAGGGTCACAAGGAGCTTGTCCCTTGGTGAGGCACCGCTCACCGACTGGGGTGGGAAACATTCCCCAATTCGGAGCTCTGGCCCCAAAATCAGAAACAGAGACCAGCAGGAGAGTTGTAGGTTTCAGCCAGTTAAATACATAACAAAGCCTTTTTTCCTTGGCCACGTCTCACAAATGTTGTGCTGCTAGTAAAGTAAAAAAGATGAGATATCAGAATTAAAAAGAAAAATAATCTCCCTGCTATTTAAAGTCTGAAAAAGTTGATAAATTTAGTCCTCAAAGCATTGGAAATTATTTTTGAAGGGCAATGAAGCTTTATGATTTTTCACTGCAGTAGGGTAAAGATTTAGAAATCAAATCAAAAAGTAAAGAGATCTGAAAACTACCTCTGATCTGGCCACTACTATGATGGTCACTGAACACTACAGACTCAGTCCCCTTTGGACTTTCACTGGCCCAGTTCGAACTCCCCTCTGTGAAACCATTAAAGTGGGTAGGGAAGTCCGTATTTTAGGAAATCCAGGGGAGGGAGGATGCCCCTGGTTTGTAGTTAGCTAACAAAAAATATTTTTCCTTCCCCCACTAAATTGGGGATGGCTGGGCATGCAGATGGAATGGCACTGTTTGTCTTGACAATTGGAATATTTTTTTTCTGCATTTAGCAAAATGCATTACAGCAAATGACATCACAGCATGCAGTTGCTCCAGCAGACCGGCCAACCGGGACAGTTTCCGCGCTGCCTCAACTGGGTGAAATTCTGAATTAATTGAAAGACTTTTGTCATGAACAAGACAATAGAGAAGGGCCCCCATTCCTCTGTGATTTTCTACATATATATATATATATATAAAGATGTCTGTCTACACATTTACCCACCTGTATAAAAAATAATCAAAACAGGTGGATTTGCAAACCCACCCTGTTGCTGCTTTTTTAATGCGAGTACACAAACACACTGTTTTTTGGGCAGAAAAACAACATGGGTTTATTTTAAGGTAAGTACAACAATTAAGGCCACATAAGACAAACACAGGTGAAGTTAAAATTTTTGAAGTTTTTTTTTTTTCTTTCAGGAATGCTCAGGGAGAAATCTACTATACAAAACCATCACATTTTTGTAAATAAAAAGTATCAGATACTTGACTTCTTTGTCAACCAACAACAACAAAAAATAAATTATTTTCTTGTTTTGTAAAAGACCTACAACTGGGAAAAGAATTATACCTCATAATTGTACAGGAGGAAAACCCCACATAGGTTTTCTGAATTTTCAATTTGACAGAAATGGTTGGGCAAGATGAAAACTATCCAGTGAACTCAACTTTAAATATTATATTAATGGCTCTGAACAACAACAAAAAAATAGCCTGATTACAAATCCACACGTTTGTACAGCGCAGTTAGAGAGATTTAAAATCACACACAGCACGTACGAGGTCTATAGAGATCCCCAGAAACACATGGAGGTCTCTACAGAGAGTCATTACTGGGTCGCTCTGATATTTGGTCCATAACTTAATTTTGGAAACCCCGAGTGGAGCAGAGAGCACAGCCATCCTGGTAGGGGAGGGGAATTTAAAAATCAATTTTCATTTCGCTGGGCTGCATCCCTTCACGGGGAAGTCCCTTGAGAATCTCAGAAACGGGGCGGCAAATTAAAGTTACCTGCAGCTTCCCAGAGGGCTGAAGCTGGCGCGCGCGCGCTCTGCTCCCGGGTCTGAGAAAAAGTGGGTGGACGTGTTTTGGTTCTTCTTTGCGTCTCTGCAAGCCTGAGCTGTCCGAAAGGGTCGCGTCTGGGAGACGAATCCAGAGCGCTGAGAGCCGGTCAGTATTTCGTGCAGTCATAGGAATAGGGGGCGGCGTGGCGGTACAGGGACGGCGTGGATCTGTAGGGCAGCTGACAGCTTGCGTTGCCGCTCACCTGGGGTTCCCCAAGGGTCGAGTTCTCAATCCCCAGGCGGTGGGAGTTGAACATCTCCCGGACGTTGGGAAAAGTCTGTTGCTGGGCCGCAAACGTGTGACCGGGGAGGTGGTTCAGGTCCCCGCTGTGGTTAAGATACCAGGAGGCCGCCTGGGCCGCGGCGGCCCCGGGCTGCGGGGCCGACTGGGGCTGGGGAGGCGGCGGAGGTGGCGGCGCCTGTGGGTGATGGTGGCCGTGATGTTGGTGGTGGTGTCCAGCGGCGGCGAGCGCGCCTTCTTGGCCCGCGGCGAGGTTGAGGGCGCTCAGGGGCGACGTGGGGCCGCTCTGGTGGTCCGAGAGGGCCTCGTCCAGCGCCGGAGGGATGCACATGTGCGCCGGCCGCTCGGCGCCGGTGTACAAGCTCATTGCGCGCATGCTGCATTGGTAGCCCCCGGCCGCCCCGGCCTCCAGTCCCTGCGCACACGGCTGACCGTAGGCAGCGGGCGGCGGGGCGGAGTAGGGCAGCGCCAGCGGCGGAACCACCAGGCCCGCACGCCCAGCAGCAGGGCTCAGCTCGCCTCCCGGCGGCGACGTTCGCAGCGTCATGATATTCTCCACGCTGAAGCCCGGCAGCCCGTTGGGCGCGCCTGCGTGGTGTTCCGGCAGCGAGCCGTCGGGGGAGCCGGCTGGCGTGGAGGCCGTGCTTCGCGGGCTGCCCTGCAGCGCGCTCTCGGGGCTCAGCGTCTCCACCTTGGTGATGACCGGCAGCGCCGGCGACGCTGCCTCACTCTTGATCACCACCTTCTTCTCGGCCTCCTTGGGGGCGTCCGCTAGGGGGGGCCCAGACGGGGCGCCCTTGGACGTTGCCGGGGGCGGCTCCTTGAGGTGGGCCCGCTCCTCCTTCTCCTTGGGCACGTCCTTCTTCTTGAAGCGCCGCCGGCGCCGCAGGAAGCTGCCGTTCTCGAACATGTTGTAGGAGTCTGGGTCCAGGGTCCAGTAGCTACCCTTGCCAGGTTTCTTGTCGTCGCGGGGCACCTTGACGAAGCACTCGTTGAGTGAGAGGTTGTGGCGGATGCTGTTTTGCCAGCCCTGCTTGTTCTCCCTATAGAAGGGGAAGCGGTCCATGATGAACTGGTAAATGCCGTTCAGGGTGATCTTCTTTTCTGGCGCGTTCTGGATTGCCATGGTTATGAGCGCTATGTAGCTGTAGGGAGGCTTTACCAGGTCTTTGGGCGCCGCAGGCTGGTGGTGGTGGTAAGGCGCATAGGAGCGGCCCATGCCCGCGCCGTACTGCTCTGGGTGGCCCGAGTAGACACCCATAGGGCTGGCCATGCCGCCGTAGCTGCCTGCTGCCCGGTAGTAATTCTGCTCGCTCAAGTAGGGCACCACTCCCAGGGCATTGGGGTCGGAAACAGAGTAGCGCGCCTGCATGCTGAGTCTGAGACCGCTCGCCACTGCTTGTCCGCACGGACCGTGAGGAAGGCCTGGAGAGAGCGAGAGAGGGAGAGAAAGAAATGAGAGAGAGAGAGAGAGAGAGAGAGAGAGAGAGAGAGAGAGAGAGAGAGAGAGAGAGAGAGAGAAGGCAGCGCGGGGGAGGGGAGCCTGCGGTGCCTGAAAGCCTTGGGGGCGAGGTGGAGGAGCACCGGCGCCCGGCGCCTGCCTTCGGACTGAGAAGGGACGCTCGTTTTCAGCGAACCGGGCGGATCAGCATCCTGGAGGACGCGCCCTGGGCGAGCGCAGCGCCGGCCCCTGCTCGCTAGCTAGCTCTCAGGACCCGGCGGGTGGCAGCTCAGGCGGCGGCTGGGGACGCAGCGGAGACGCCGCGCGCGCGGTGGACCAAGGCTGGCCCCCTGGTCCGTTCCAGGAGGGGGAAGGAGGCTCTCCAAGCGACCCAGCAAATCGGTAGCCCTGAGGGTCAGCGAGCCGAGGTCCAGACTGGTTGCCCTGACGAGCCCGGAAAAAGAAGCAAAGTCCCTTTTAGGGATTGGGAAAAGTTTCAAAAGTCGTCTTGCTGAAAGCGAGTTTTTACTTTTCACCGGCCACGCCCACTTCGAGAACTTTGGACCAATAACTCGGCAGCTGTGGGGAGTTAGCAGCCAATCAGGGCGAGGAGCGCCGAATCCGTCGGCTCTAAGACCCAGAAGCTGAGAGCCAGACTTTAACGCAGCTCAGTCGAAATTTGAAAAGATTTTTTTCAAGAAAAGTTATCTTATTAAATTTTATTTTATTATCACATTTTGTTTAGTGGGTCCATGTGCCCAGAACAAAAAAAGCCACTTTCCTTTGCAAAAAAGTTAGTTTGAAATATGAAAGCGAATTAATTAATGTAGTCAAATATCTCTCTCCGCAAAGACCTTGTAAGTAGCAAAGACCCTGGGACTATTTTTCTTATTAATGAGTGATGAGGCGAATAATTAGATTTCCTAATTGTCGGGGCCCAGGTGTAATGGATTCAAAGCAAACGTGCTGGATTGGCATCGAAGGGGCCTCCCCTGGATGTTGTTATTTAAGCAAATAATTAATAATCAACAGGGAATTTCCAGGTTCAGGGCCGTCAGGAATAACCTATGAAGATTTTAGGGGTAAATTACAGAAATGGAGTGCCCCTCACCCCTACCTGAGGAATCTCGCCTCAATGTCTATGGGGAATAGGCGGAGCAGCGGAAAGGAGCAATATCTTGAGAATTTAATCCTCTAAATTCTCCGTGGATTCGGTAAATCACCCGCGTCAGTTTTGTGGAATTTGGGAGAGACAGTTAAATAACTCTGCTCAGTCCCCCCTTTCCCTTCCCGTGTAGACGCCGGCAGCCCACTGACTCCAGCCTCGCCGCGGCTATTTTTCGCCCCCGAGAGAAATTCCCTTTGACAAGCTGACTCCCGCGCTCCCGAAAGCCGGGAACAATGCAGCAAGCTCCGGCCGGGGCAGAGCCAGGCTCCTCTGCCCGAGCGCAGAAACCCAGCGACTTTCCGCGGGATTCGGCCCCACGGCGCGCGTCCCTAGTGCAGGCTCCCGACCCCGGCCGGCGCCCAGAACACAGACCTGGGTGCGGCTCTTCTTTACTCTGCAACCGGCAAAGCCCCCTTGGGCTTCTCCGAGCTGACCTTTTATATTGCAGTTGTGTTCGGGTGTTTGATGTTTGATAGGTGATTTGGGCACCGGGCTCCGTAGTAGGACGCGGAAAGCGATTGCAAACGGTTACGACACCCCCCCAAGATGCTGTTATTCGGGATACGGACTTGGAGCAATTCGGGGTCCTCGCACTTCTGAACGTTCTTCTCTCTAGGAATCTCGGAAAGTTTATTTGTGGACTGAATACTTATTTTCCTCAACACCTCGAATAATCGGACCCCCTTTGCCCGCTTCCCCTGAAGGGGCGGGACCCCCATAAGAAGAACTAAATGCTGATCAGAATTCTTCTGGAAGTTGTCCATCCTGTTGGGTAAGAAAGGAGACCAGATAAAACTTTTGTTTCAGGTTTCTTCCCCCGCCCCCTAACTCTTGTTAGATTCCCAAGAAAAGGGTGAAAGAATCTACCGTCGCTCTTAGCTTTGGGGAGGTGAACAGGAGGCAATGGAGGACATCTCATTCATTTCCAATAAAAGAGCAAAAGAAAAAAGATTTATATACATTATCTACGAATGATATTATCTCATGATAAATTCAGAATCAAAGAGAAAGTACAAAACAGGCTCCTGTTACCTCAAATATTCTACTTCTGAAATATTATTTTTATGGCTGTTCTGTGTTCTTTTTCTAACTTCATTTTTTTTTTTTTGCAACAAAGTAAAATAAAACTACCTTAGTTCACAGGTGAATGGTTTGAGCATTCTCTCACCCCCTGCCCCACAACTCCCACTATGACTTTATTATTTTTAATACTTCTAGTACATTCATTACATCTTTAAAAAAAAAAAAAAAAACTCTGGCAAAAACTGCCTTTCTCCTGGAGTGTGCAACAAGCACTCTTGAGTTCTTCTTACAATTTTACTGGAAATGCAAACTATTGATCAAGAAATAATCCTCAGTCTGTAGACTTCCCAAAGAAATAGTATTTACTCTGCTTTTACGAGGTGCTTTAAAAAAGAAAAAAAAAAAAAACAAACTTTGTCACAAAAACAGTCTAAAACCCAAAGTAGCTAAGGACCATGGAAAATAAATTCAGTAAGATCAGTTTCTGCCTGAATTACAAGGGTGTCCAAGTTTAAACCAATGTCATCTGAAAAGAACTAGGTTGAGTTGCCACAATTAGTATCCCCCCAAAAAAGTGGGGGTTGGAGGAAAGAAATCTTATAATCAAGACAGAAAAGGTGAGAGAGATATTTTCCTTTGCCCCTGGAATTAGGTTTCTTCTCCACTCAGTAGAAACTCCAGGAGAAATGTTTGTTCAGGCTATTAAAACAACACCTTTAACACACCTGGACTTTGCAAAAACCATATTTCCAATCTTTTCTTTAACCCGCCAGGGTATTTTGGAAAGGGGTTGCTAATTTCTTTCTGATTTCTTCCTTTCCTGACCTCGTTGTCAGTGAGCCGAAAGTGGAATCGAGCCCCAGAGGGGCCTGTGTGTTTTTAGAATAATAAGCGATGATTAAAGCAAAAGATATCCAAGTCACCTCCCCCGCATCCCTCCCACCACCATCACCACCACCACCACCATCACCACCATCACCACCACCACCACCATCACCACCACGGACTGCATTGCACGCTCTCTTGGGCGCCACCAGCCCCTGCACCTGGAGGAGGCTCCCGTGGACCTGGGGTTTTGGCACCACCTTAAGGCCACCGGAGAAACTACTCTTTAAGAGAAAGATCTGATTATTCTGGTTACAATGAAGGTGCTGACACCTTATGGATGCGACTTAGCATTGCACGGCAGGAATAAAGCCTTCATAATCTGTGAAAGTAAATGAACTGTGCAGTGCGGTGTGTCGTTTAAAAAAAAAAAGACATTTTCCACAGCTTTGCAATGTGTCAAGAACATGACCTATTGGAAAACAGAAATGCCTTTGAAATTTCCAGGGGAACGAGAAATTCTTTTGAGGTAGATTCTCTCTGTTTTTAAGCAAATAAAATCTGTGCCTCTTAGGTGGCTAAAAGTCTGGATTTATTGTTGTTGTTGTTGTTGTTGTTGTTGTTGTTGTTGCTGTTAGGTTGTTGAACAAATTGCTCCTCCGTGTCGTCCCAGGACATCTGTCTTTCTGCTGTGCATATGGGATGAGTTTCAGGGAATTCATCAGAAAAAAACGCTTGTACTACATGTGTGTGTAGCATTGGCTTTAACTAGAGGAAGATTTTTAAATGTGTCTGCAGCTCTGCTTTTCAGGCACAACAGAACCGAAAGAGGGGCCAAGTGAAAGGATGTTTGTGTCTTTTGCCTCAATATCCTATTTCCAGCACTTTTGACTCAATATCCTTCAAACATTTCCCTTCTGGGCTCATGAGCTGCCTCAGGTTTTAGGGAAAGGGACCAGGAATACAAGCAATGCCAGGCTTCCACAAGTCACCCAAGGTCTGGCGGACCCTTGGGTTAAATAGTCAATGCTGCTTCTTAAAGATCCATTGCAATGCAGCTCCTAGCAATCAATCATGTTTTTCTAGGACAAAAAGGGTGTCCCTGGCGAAAACTATCTGAGCCCATTTTGCTGAGCATGACCATCCCAGGGAGTTACCATAATGTGGCACCCTTCACAAAGGGGAGTGTCATGAACTAGGAAATAACAGGGGTTAGGACTATTTTTGGTCAAAAGATTAAAGAAACTTCACAATTAAATGCAATACTTGATCCTAGATGGAGAACGTTTTGTTTTCTTTTATCTTATTTTTGTTGTATTTTGTTGCTTTTGCTATTACAGTTGTCCCCACTTTCTCTCCCTTTAGCCCCCTCCACCCAGCCCCACCCCAACCCTCCCCCAGGCAATCCCCATGTCATTGCCCGTATCCGTGTCTGTGGGTCTGGGTGGTTCACAGATGTTCTTTGGCTAATCCCTTCACCTTCTTTCATTCAGTTCCCGACCCTCTCCAGATCGAGAACATTTAAAAATCGAATAAATAGCAGGTTTGAGAGTACCTGGGGAAATATGAAAATGGAGATCATAATTCTGTATCAAGGTTAAAATTCTTGAGTGTGATGATCACATGTGGTCAAGGAAGAACATATTCTTGTTTTTAAGAAGTATATGTGAAAATACTTAGGGCTAATAGTCATCATCTCTGCCACTTTAAAATGATTCAACCAAAAGTGGGGGGAGGGGACCTGAAGAGAGGAGGACGGGGAAGGGATGAAAAAGCACGATAAAATGAGAACGATTGCTGAATATGTATGTAGGTTTTCACTGGGTACAGTTCTTGCCATTTTTTT
Organism: Anoura caudifer; assembly: GCA_004027475.1. Taxonomy (NCBI): domain Eukaryota; kingdom Metazoa; phylum Chordata; class Mammalia; order Chiroptera; family Phyllostomidae; genus Anoura; species Anoura caudifer. Next base: position 475,095 of record PVKU01000020.1, read on the forward strand.
CTGTAAGTCAAAAATTTTCAAAATTAAAAATTTTTTTGGAGAAAAACACCTTTGCTACTCTGAAAATTTAAAAAAGGATATGATACAAAGCAAACATCTCTCTATGGAAGGAGTTGCAGCCCTAACGTGGGGACCCAACTTGGTCCCAGTGTCCCCCTCTCCTCACGTTCTGGAAATTTCTGAAAAACAGCAGTGGACTTATTGTGTTAAGTTGTGGTTGTCAAAGAAAAAAGCTGTTCTCTTGAAAACTTATCTGCCTTATAATTCAAACATTACCACAATTAATACAATCAAAGATGCAAGAAATCCAAGAGTACCGTAGATGTTTTCAAAACAGAATATTGCTGATACATGTGTTTCTTCTTGAAGAGAGTTAATGACATGCTTCTCTGTGCTGCCCATTTCATGCCAGTCCTATATAGTTGCCTTTAGCTATATTGCTATGTCATTGATTTGCTAACATGGTGTCAGTCAGTCAAGGCTGGTAGATGCACAGTAACAAACACCCCAAGTTTCACTGACTTAATCTTGAGCCAACCCCAGCTCAGAGTGGGCTCTGCTCATCAAAATCACTCAGGATTCTGAGAGGTTCAAAGTTGCCTCTCCTGTTATCTTGTCAGGGACAAGTGAGGGAGATTCTGCCCTGGAATTTTTGTTCCAGCCCACAAGTGACACGTGTGACTTCCATTCACAACTCATCAGCCGGAGATGGTCATACAGACCCAACACACCCAGAGGACAGGAGGTGTACCCAGCCCAGGCACACAGGGCTGGCTGACATTTGTTTAGCACCCTTGTATCTGCCACACATGCCCGAGGTGGGTAGTGGCTCTGCCTTGGTTCCCTATGCAGTCCCAGTGTCTTGCATGGTACCATGGCACACAATAGGTGTTCAAGAAGTATGTAGCAAATGAATGTGTGACTTTTCCAAGACTGCTTCCCTAATGCATGAGAAAACATTATGTGTGCATACTGTGTGCCAAGCCCTGTGCCAGATGTTCTGTCCACAACAGCTCATTTAACCTTCTTTGGGGGTACATACCATGAACATCACTGCTTAACGGGTGAGAAAACTGAGATACAGAGATCTGGAATAACTATCTCAAGTATTGCAGCTACCAAGTGATGGGATCAGGATCTTTTAATCCATTCCTTTGCTGTCTCTTTAAAATTAGTTAAGGTTTGGGTCTTGGAAATTAGAGGGGACTTAAAAAGTTAAAATAGAAACTTCTACATAAGTAAAAAGTCTGTATGGCAACATACCTATATATAATTTTCTGACTATATATACACAGTCAGTAGTGTATGCATGAAGGCATGACTTCTGAACGCACATGACTCAGTGCCTGTGAAACACCAACTTCACACCCTGTAATTAACCCTGTCGGGTCCGGGTCCATGACTCATTGTCAGAGGCCGTGAAGCAGGCTTCCCCCTGGGAGGTGCAGACAGACAGGGCTTAGATTGTTGGGCAAGGGCAGGGAGAGAAAGAGGTAAGGAGGTGACTTGCTTTTCCCCAAATTGACAGCCTGTGGGGTGGGTGCTCTGAGCCCCAGGGAATACTAGGCTTGGATTGCAATCAGGGGGCAGCTTTGGCTGGTGCCTCAAGGTGACTGCTAGGGGTCAGGGTGGCAATAACTGGGGAGGCTCCAGAGGAACCCTCAAGGTCAGAATGAAGTCAGCAGTGCAGAGTGGCTCCTGGGATCAGACCGTTGCTGGCACTGGCTGCTCTTCACCTTTAGGAATTACAAGAAAGCCAGGAGTATTCTCCCACCACACGTGTGCACTGCAGAGCGTGGACCCTCCACAGGGCCCCTGCACATACTCTGCCCTTTGCCCAGGTCCCTCAGTCCCTGACTTCATTGCTACCTCCTCTGAGGCCTCTCCCAACCATCCGTGTACTTCTCCTCCCTCTCTTACCCACCCCTAATCCTGATTAATTTTTGTCCTGTCCATTACGGTCCTGTCTGTTCTTCTGTTTGTGGTCTGCCCCCCACCCCGCCCCTGCCACCCCCCCTACCAGGACACGAGCAGCAGAAAGGCAGACTGGGACCTGGTCTGCCTTGTGCATCCCACCGCGTCCAGCACCCATTGCTCTGCTCAGCATGGACTCTATGCTCTGAAATTCCAAACTGAACAAATAGATGTCACCTGGGGGCTTCGGAGACACCCCTCCGTCCCGCCATAACCACAGGCAGGGTCGCTATTTAGCAATTCAAACCCAGAATTCAAATCCAACATGTTCTGACACTTATTTTAGGCAGAGGCTGCCTGAGGGCTGGGCATGCATTGTCCCATGCTCCCCGGCCCCCACACCATGGTGGGCACCAGGCTGTCCTCGAAGGGACTCACAGGCTAAAACTTTAATTTTAGTAAACGCACCAAGAGCCCTCACCCTGTTGCAGCCTCTGTTCTCACAGTCAGCGTTAATCCTCTCCAGCACTGAGAGGCAGATGCCAGTAGGCTGCCACCCTGCCCTACCGATGAAGGAAGTGGAGTACAAAGACCTCCAGCCACTTGCCCAGACTCAGCACTGGCTGCAGACCTGGGAGCTGGGCTTGCTATCCCTTCTTTGGCCCTCCTGCCCCAAGGGAGGGGCAGGGCTGAGCAAACTAATATTCTAAAGGGGGAAAAAGAGAATTAAGGAGAGCTCCTTGGAGAAGTGGGCAGTCAAGCTGGACCTTGAGACCGATGTAAGGAAAATTTCACACTCAGATGGACAGCTTTTTCCTTGACACTGGAAAGTGTCAGATTTATCCAATAAAAATACAGATGCCCACATTGTGCATGGGATACAAATGCACTAAGAAAAGATTGTTTATCTGAAATCCAGATTTAATGGGTATTTTGCACTTAATCTGGCAAACCTGAACTTGGGGAAAAAGAAGTTCTTTAAACACCTTTTTGGTTATGAGCTTGTTAGATAGTCTACATTTATTATTAGATGCAGCTCCAAACAACTACATAGCATTAAAGTCCACGGTAAAGGGGGCCCACAGTAAAGGGGGCCCACAGTAAAGGGGGCCCACAGTAAAGGGGGCCCACAGTAAAGGGGGCCCACAGTAAAGGGGGTGCACAGGAGGAAGTCTCCACTCCACTCTGCCATTGTGCAGTGCCAGACACAGCAGATACCAATGATGGCTGGCAGCTTGAAATAGGGAAGAAATTATACTGATTTTATTTATTTATTTTTAAAGATTGTATTTATTTATTTTTAGAGGGAGGGGAGAGAGGGAGAGAAACACCAGCCTGTGAGAGAAACACTGACCGGCAGCCTCCAGCCCGAGACCTGGCCCACAACCCAGGCACGAGCCCTGACAGGGAACTGAACTGCTACCCTTAGGTCCATGGGATGATGCCCAGCCCGCTGAGCCTCACCAGTCAGGGATACACTGACTTAAATGAGCATGAGCGTCATACATGAATTACATGGTTAAAAACCCTATAGAACCAAAGAGTTAAAATGAAAAGAGCATCTTCTTGCCACTCCCCTCCCCCAACTCAGAGACCATTAACTTCTTTCCCTGTTTCCTCTGGCAGTCACCAATGTTTCTGGAAAAAAAATAGACTCTGTTGCTATTTCTTTTCTTGGTGATGATCTCTATGATACTGTGCCTCCCTGCTCTGTGTTTAAAGATGGTAATAAGTTTACTTAGAAGAAATTGGCTGCTTCCTGTGTATGGGGTGGGGTGGCAATTGAAAACAGGACCCACATGGTTCCTGGTTACCCCTGCTGCAAAGTGTGTACACTTTAAATTAGCATTTGGGTTCACCTGAGGATGCCAGAACCCTCCCTCTGCCCCTGCACAGCTTCCCAGAGATTTTTTTTCAGTTCCTCTGCAGGTTCCTCTTATGCTTTTATGTAATGCCTCTTCACTTTCACTGCTTCTTCCATCAACTTTTACATTTGGTGACTCCCAGCTTTGTTAGAGGAGTTTGTTGGTTCCCTACCCTCCCTCCTGAGTGTCCCCAGGACAATTTAGGATGGGATTTTTGGCCTGTGAAAATTGTGGGGGAAGGAGGGACAGCATTTCCAGGATGGGAAAAATATGAACAGAACGCAGCCACAGAAGAAGGCCAGGGCTGAGTTGATAGGGATGTATTGTCGTTGGGCTGAGAGGTGAGGCTTGCATGTAAGCTGGCAGTCAAGCAAGGCTTGGATTGTCCAGTTGAAGTTTGGGTTCTGCCAGATGGAGGCAGTGAGGAGCCACAAGGTCACAGCTGGATGTGCAGGTGGAATTCCAGTGTACAGAGGGCAAGAAAGGGAAAGTGGAAGAGGAGGAGGGAAGAGCAGAGAAAGAGGAGGAAGAGGAGGAGGTGGAGGTGGAGAAGGAATCAGAGGAGGGGGCAGACTCAGGGAGGGGACAGAATGGGGAGGCAGGAGGCTGCTGTGGTCTGGGCATGAAGAGTGATACCTCTGGCCTGGGTGGTGGCAGTGGGAATGGCAGAGCATCACTGTGACACTTCAGGCATCCTTGTCTTGCCAAAGTACAATCTCCCACGAAATGCCAGGTGCTGATGGACAGGCCTCACCTGATCTCCAGGATGGAATGGTGCACATAGCTCAGAGCAGAGCCAGTTGACAAAGGAATGCCTGAAGGTGGAAAGGAAACTTCTAGCTGCTCAGGAGCCAGCCTTTGCTGTTGCTAGAATTATTCACTTATTTTCCCTTTCTTTTTAGTGCTTGAGGGGGTGTGTGTGTGTGTGAATATGGTGCAGGAAGAAGTCAGAGAGCTCAAAGCTGAATGTGGCATTCAATATGTTAAGCCCATACCTGTGACATGTAGGGGACTGGAAGGGCAGATTCCAGAAGCATACCATGGAGAGGTTTAGCCTGCAATGCCCCAGCACCTTGGGTGAATCACTGGACCTCCCTTGGACAATGAAAGCAAACAATGAAAGCAAACATCTATAGTGTGCTCGGTGAGGACTGGGCAGGCACAGTGGCCTGGACTCCCAGTGTAGCAGCCCACCCCATCCTCCAGAAGAGAGTGCTGATGCTCAGAGAAGTGGCATTAATTATCCAAAGTCACACAGCACTCCATGGCCAAGCTTTTCACCCACTTACTGTTTTCACTGTATTTCTTCTAGACAGGTTCTAAAGCACTTGTAAGAATTCATAAGGAAATGCCTATGACAAGCTTCAAAATCCTCAAGTGATCTTGCACATGAATGTTTATAGCAGCTTTATTCCTAATTGCCAAAACTTGGAAGCAACCAAGATGTCCTATAGTAGGTGAACAGGTAAATAAACTGTGGCACATCCAGACAATGGAACAGTATTCAGCGCTGAAAAGGCATGAGCTATTAACCCATGAAGACACATGGAGGAACCTTACAGGCCTATTACAAAGTGCAATAAGCCATGTCTGCCTGCTGTGAGATTCCAGCTCTATGACAATTGGGAAAAGGCAACACTCTGATGACAGGAAGATCAGTGTTTGCCAGGGGTTAGAGGGAGGGAGGGATTAACAGGTGGAACACAGAAGATTTTCAGGCAGTGAAACTACTCTGTGTGATCCTATAATAATGGATGTATGCCATTATACGTTTGTCTGATCCACACAATGTACACCACCAAGAGTGAAGCCTCACGTAAATGGTGGACTTTGGTTGTGTCTTAGCTGGGGCTACCGTAACAAAACTGCCATAGACTGGGTGGCTTAAACAACATTTATTTCTCACAGTTTTTGAGGCATGAAAGTTTAAGATTAATGTGAGGGCGCTCTTCTGAGATTACAGACAGCCTTCTCACTGTGTCCTCAAAGGTGATAGGGGATAGGAAGCTCTGTGGAGTCCTTTTAATAAAGGCTTTGTGTTATGTCCTAACCCACCCCCCCACACAGACCCCACACCTGACACCATCACACTGGGGATTAGGTTCCAGCATATAAATCTCGGGGCCCACAAGCCTTCAGTCTGTGGTGATACCAATGCGTCAATGTAGGTTCGTCCCTTTCAACAGTACTGCTGTGATGGAGGATGTGGATGGAGGGGGAGGTTGTGTTGGAGGAACAAGGGTATATGGGAACTCTCTGTACCCTCTTATAAAGTTTGCTATGAACCTAAAATGGCTCTAAACAATAAAGTCTATTTAAAAAAATTCTCAAGTGACCAAATGCAAGCTTACATATATGATCAAGCTTGAAGCATTTGGGTTAAAGTTCTAGAATATCTTTTCTCAAGACAGCTAGCTCATTTTTTTCTAAGGCATCTCTTTTATAATTATTGATTTTTTATGTGCCAGAATTTGGACTTATAACATGGAAATCTGGTGTAAAAGAGCTACATGGAATGTCCTTTCCTCTGGCACCTTGCTTTGTAAAATTGCCACTGTGGGAGAATGGTCTTGGTGTTGCGTTACCATCAGGAGGACACACTGGCCTGGCCACCTGAGGGACTTGGGCTGTTGGCTACGAGCCTGGTCTCTCCTCCGAGCACAGCTGGCTAATATTGTGTCTTGCACATTTCTGCTGCTGGGGCCAGGTCATCTTGCATAAAATACTTTCCAAAGATCTATTGCATTTTCCTGAAAGTAGGAAAGAACACCCAACCTCTCTGACAGATTTCATTTGGTAACCTTCTATTGTACTCCTTTTGCAAGCCTGGTGGAAGACATGGCCACTTTCATGTAGCATTAAAGCCTGTTAATGTCCTTATATATTAATGCTATGGATACCACCTAGGCGTGCAGAGTTGTGATCAGGAGCCACAAATTTGCAATAACCACAGCAAAGATTACATTACACCGTGCTCTGTCCCTTCCCATTTGGGCGTCTTTGGACAAGGTACTTCAACATCTTGAGTCTGTTTCCTCCTCTCTAGAATGCCAGTCACATTTGCTGCCTAGGGTTGTCCAGGGGATCATATTTAGATATGACCTCTATGGCACTTAGCCCAGAGCCTGGCATATTAGTAGCATTATTACTGTTATGTTCTATCTGATGAAAGTAAAGGGCATGGGATCAGTTCCCTGAGACCTTGAGTAAGTCGCTGGAACACCCAGAAACTCATTTTCTGTAAACAGAAACAGTTTCTGTAACAGAAACAGTTACAGATACAGAAACTCATATCTGTAAAATGAGTATTAAAATGCTTTGTCTATTCACAAGTTTGTTGTGAGGATTGTATGAAATATTGGATATATAATTTTGAAAAGTAGGTACACTTCTTGAGTACTTACAATGAGCTATGCATGTTGTTGGTAAGGGTATGAAATCTCTCATAGGGAGTGGGTACTATTGGCTTGGTTTCCCCCCACCTTTGTTCGAGGGGAAGGGGTTATCTCCCTAATACATGCCTAATACATGAATGCAAGGACAAACTGACCTTCCTCATCTTTTCGGCTAGATTGCAGGCAGTGAGGCCATGGACTTGGTTGTCTATTCAGCCCCGTCTCTTCCAACGGCCCTTGGATCGACTCATCCTGTGTGTCGAATGAATGAGAGAACAAATGAGTGAATGATGTATACGAGCAAATGCAGGCTGCCACGTTTTTTCAATCTCCAGGAGATCCAGAGGCCACAATAACATCTAAGGGGTGTGGGCCCAAAGTGTGGCCGGCTCAGAGCCCGCTGACGACTCACCAGGGGGCTGGGGTGCATCTAACCCCAGACCCAGTGAATTCCACCCCATCAGCCTGCCAGCAATGGTCTGCAGTTCTCAGAGGAGAGGAATCTCATTCTGGATGAGCAATCAAGGCGGCTTCCCGCAGGAGGCAGCTTCTGGGGATTAAAAGAGGCAGGCTGTGTTAGAATTGGCCTTGGGATACGAGAGGCCAGGGTCTTCTTCACTTCCGCAGTCTCAGCGCCCAGCAAACGGACGTCGGAGCAGGCGCTCAGTGCAGGTGTCCTCCAAGACCAAACCACAGGCAACCGAGTCTCCCTGGCGAACCTCCCTCCACGCCCGCTCCCACCAGGCCTGGACGGCGACATACCCCCGCAGCCCCGTTCGCGGCCACTGCGCAGGCGTGGGGGAGCGCACGCGGGTGACGTCATTTTGTGCCGACGCTGCCCAGGGAGGTGTAGTGCACAGATACCGACGCTATGGAGTCCTGGGCGGGTGAGGTTCCGTGGGAGAGACCCGGGGGTGTGCGGCCGCCGGAGAGAGGGCCCGGGCTGCGGAGGAACCACTGGGGGCCGACAGAAGGGGCGCTTGGAGGGATCACAAGGGATAGAGTAGAGAGACCGCCGGAGAGAAAGGAATGGGATGGAGGGCGGGGGTCGGACCCCGGCGGGATTTGGTGATAACGGGATCAGAGGAAGGAGCGCAAACTGCTGGGTAGGTGGTGTCCACTAGCCCGGTACCAGTCATCTACGCCCTTGAGGTCTGACCTCCCATAAAATTTTCACTTCACAGAACGGGAAACTGAGGTTCACAGCTGCTGGCAGGGGCAGGGCCGGACACCATTTGAACTGAAACGCTGTGGCACTTAATCACTGTCCTGTTAACAAAAGCTTTCTGAGGCCTCGGATGTACCAGGCACTGGGGAGGCTCGCCCCAGAGTCCCTGGGCTTTGGTGATGGGTTGTAGGGTTGCCTGGCAAAGATCACACTAGAACGGACAGCGCACCAGGGTCTGTCACTCCGGCCCATACTACACGTGCAGCATGTGAACTGCACGGTGAACAGTTGCTGTTAGTACAATGGAATGAGAGGGGGGGAAAGACCTTTGGAGATGTCTGCCAAGTGCCAGGGCTGAGCTCAGCTAGAGGGAGAAGGAAGAGTAAAACCCAAGCTGACCTGACGGTCCACTACAGAACAGGGTTCAGGCATTTCACACATTAATATATGTCGCCTTTTATTATCCTAATCATTTCCTATGCTTTCATAACTTTCCAAGGGCAAGGATGTGACGTTTTATTCTCTCCTTCTCCTCCTAATTAGCCCGTTGCTTTCTAAGTGGGAGGCACCCAAACGTCTGTGATTAATTGACTCTGGCAAGGGTCCTGATGTCTTGCGTCAGGGACACACTGACGTGTGTCAGGGACACACTTCTTGTGTCCCACAGTGCTGGGGATGTGGTAGGACCTCTGGGTTGTTAGTGAAAGTGGTGATGTAAAGCCTATCGTAAGTTGTATCTGTAATTGTTTCTGTTTGAAAAAAAAACACGCCAACAGTGAGGGTGCTCTGTGTTCTTAAAGGAAGGACATCTGTCTGCGATTGAGTGCTTAGAGAATGCTCTCTGGGGGAGGTGGCAGCTCAGCTAGTTCTGAAGCAAGAGGAGGAGCTGGACCTGGGAGGAGGAGGAGAGGAGAGGAAGTGCTAAGGCCTGAAAGAGAGGTGGCAGGCGTGTAGGGCCAGGGACCTACACTGGTTGAACCACTTTTTGAATTTGAAGTGAAGAACAATGGGAAATGAGGCTGAAGTGGCCAGCAGGGTTTTGCAGCTCATTCCACCCCCTACAGCAGAGGGATCTGCAGAACTGGAGCAGAATGGAGGGGAGACTTCTGTAGGTTGTGCTAAAGCTGGGCCTTGAAGAAAGGGTTTGCTGGAGAGACAAGGGAGCTGAGCAGACTTTCCAGCAGAGACCAGGAGGTGCAGAGCTCCCAGCTGGAAAGAATAGTTGAGTGCTGGAAGCTACCTCTGTAGCCCTACCCAGGCTGACAGCAGTATAATTTCAGCCTGCATCTTTAGAAATGTGTGTGCTCCCTAAGCATACCCGATTCTGCATGTTTGATTTCTGGAGTGGTTCAAAAGCACAACTAGGGTTAAGAGGCACCAGGAAAGCTTGGAGTAGGTTCCAGGAGGCTCTGGGGTCTGGCCGGGAAGGGTCTTACATGCACAACATGCCAGGGGATCTAGGTCCAGTCTGAGGGCATAAGCAGTAGAAATCTTTAGCTGTGGCCCTTACATCTTAGAACTACACATAGAGGCTTCACAGGTGGATACAAAATGGACAGAGGGATGTGAATGCATATATCAGTAACAAAAGTTTGGAAACCACCTACTGCCCATTAGGGGACTGCTTGAGTAAATTTTCACCTGCTCATGTAGTGGAATACTGTGCAACTGAAAAAATAAGAGGGTGCATTTTATATGCATATGGACTAATCTGCAAGATACTGAGTAAAAACAACAAAGTGCAGAGCAGTGTGTAGCTATATGGATAGTGCACTCTAAGGAAAATAAAACAAGGGTGAGAACAGAAGTGTCTTCTGTGTGCAGCCTGAAATACCTGGGGAAGAATGCACTAAAAGAAACAGGTGCACTGATTGCCTTAGGGGAAGGACTTGGAGCCTGGCATACAGTGAGGAAGGAGGCTTCTGTGTTAGAATGTAATTTATTCAAATGATTTGAAGCCACACAATTCAGAAATGTTTATGGAGAGCCCGCTGCCTGCCCCACTCACCTGCCCAGCCAGATGACGCCCAGCCAGATGACTCCCAGCTTTCTCTGGCTGTGGGGCTGCTCCCTTGTGTTACTTTTGAGCAGCCTCCTCTCATTTAAGGGAGACTGAGGACCTGAAAGGTTAAGCTTGCCCCTCCTTCCTGCCTGAGTGATGAGAGGTGCCCCAGCCACAGGCACTGTGTGTAGAACCTCAGATTCACAGTCTGGGTGTGTTTAGTTACCGTGAGCACCACCTACATTCTCTGAAAAGAAGAGGCCAGCTTTTCGCTGCCAGTGTCCGATACACATCAAGTATGATGTTGATATATCCCTTTTGGGTGGCATAAGGTAGAAGGGTGTAATTTCATGGTAAGTTACATTTGAGCACTGAATCTACTTCTAGGATGGTAGTAAGAGTGTACAAGTAAGTGAGATTACCACATAATTCACAACGCTGACCGAATACTAAATTGTTATGAAAATAAACCAAGTAGTAGATATAAGAGTAGCTTGAAACAAATTGTACAAGGTTATCCTTTTGGACCAACAAAAACAAAAATTCAGTGACTATTTTAAAATGTGTCAATAGGAATATGCTGGTTTTCTTTTTTCTACTTACCTGGAAACTTTTTTTATTTCTTCCCTCCAGTAGGAACCCAGAGTTAATACAAATTTTATTAGGACTACCCCAGTCAAAATATATGTGTTGCTTAAAATTACATTTCCAAAGTTGGATATAAAAGAAAAGATTCCCACACTAACAAAGGGGTTGTAGTTGGTAATCCCAAATGATAGCTGGTTTACAAATCACTGAGGGTTAAGGCAAGCTTCCCAGATTTACAGCAAGAGTACACTAATCATAGCTATTTCAAGATTAAACAGTGTTAAATGACTGTGCTGTGACTGAGCAGAACAGGTATCTCTGAGAATGCTGGGTTACGTGGTTTGGGTTGAATTTTGCTCTCCTATTGCCACGGTTAGTCAATTTGGATTATATCGAGTTTACTCTATTTTTGGACTTGAACGATTAGTCATGGGTGTAAAACTTATCACTAACCCTGATTTGATGACATAGAGATCAGAAGCCCTAGAGCCTGGTCTGGCCTGGGAGGGGTTGGGGGATACGGCTGCAGCAGGCACACAGGAGGACCTGGGATGCATGCGCTGTGGGATTCCTTCCTGCCATTTTAATCAGTCAGTTCCTTGTTGCGGTAGGTGTTTCCAAACAGGACATTCGTGAGCAGATCTGGGACTACATGGAATCACAGAATATAGCTGACTTTCCCCAACCTGTTCATCACAGGATTCCCAACTTCAAGGTACTGAAGCATTCCTGGAGCATTCAAAATGGAAACAGGGTGTTTCTACATGAATAACATTAGTAATGCAGTTACCGTCCTGTTTCATGGTGGATTGAAATTCGGCAAACAGAGAGGTGCCTTGAAATCCAAGCTACCAGGCTGGGGTGTTTTTGCGTTTGGAGACGTGCCTTATGTTACTTAAGCTTCACTCTCAGGGCCTCTTGCCTTTCTCTGCAGCGTGGGTTGGCTGGTTGTCCTTTGTCATGGGGTGGTGCTCAGTCTGCTGTTTACCATTTGATGCAGAGTGAAATGTCTGCTTATCCTGGCTGGAAGCATGTTATTGTGGTGCCTTTTCACACAGTTGGCTCTGTAAGGACAGTAAGGGGGTTGTGCTCTGGGACAGAAGCCCCACTGCTAGCACCTTTGGAAAGGGGAAGCCTACACCAGTTCCTGATGATGCGTGCCTCAGTTTCCCAACTGTTCCAATTAGAAGACAATCAAATACGTCCCTTTGGGATAGTACTGATAGGAAAAAATTTGCTTGAAAGAGGCAGTATACATAAAAACATTGCTTGAAAGAGGCAGCTCATAATCTTTGGCTTAGATGTTTTCCAAGAGGAAAAGAAAGCACGTTTTGAAAATACACTGATTGCTCTCAGGTCAGGCCTGAAGGACGTGGCCCATTTGCCTGCCATCACCCCCATTTTGGCTGGACTTTCTCTCCCCAGCTTGGCTTCCAAGAAGCAAGCCCCAACCCTTCTCTGGGCCTTAGCAGAGCTGGTTCGGAGGCCATCCTGTCCTTCTGAACAACTGTTGTGTTGGATGGTTTGCGTTGCTACTTTGTTTTGTTTTAGTGCTTGTTACCTCAGGGAGAGAAATGTACTGAAGTACAGGGAAAGATGCACAGAATCAATAAAAATCTTTAAAAAGGAAATCAATAGGAGAGGAATGGAGGTTCCCAGTTAGTGCTGTAACCTTGATTTCTATTCTCTGTCTTGATTTAGGTGGTGGTTGCACAGGTGTGTTCATTTTGTGACAAGTCATTAAGCTCTCATGTGATTTGTATGCTTTGCGGCGGGTGTATGTTTTATTTCAGTAGTAAATCAGGGGCAGCCTAGCTTTCTCAGCCCCCTTCTCCCCTGACTGCCTTCTTAGATGTTTCTCTGGGTGACTCTTAAACCTTGTTTCACAATTAGTGCTTCTGCCCGTATGGGCAGACCCTGGAGCAAACTGCTCAGGCTGCAGCTGTCCTCTCTGTAACATGCAATTGCATTTGAAAACAGGGTGCTTCTCGTGCTGCTGAGCATTTCCCATGCTTGCAGGAGTTCAAAATGGCCAGAACCATTAAAGTCAACCCTGATGCTCCCCAGAAAAATGCTTGCTTCTTTGTCCTTGACGTAAGTGCAACTCTGTCTGTTTGCCTAACCAGGGCTCCTGTCTGGCTTGCCAAAACATCAAAGACCTAGACGTTTTTGCCAGGACACAGGAAGTTAAAGTGGACCCTGATAAGCCACTGGAAGGCGTGCGGCTGTTGGCGCTGCAGGTAATCCCGTCTTCCTGCCCCTGACTGGACGACGGTGTACAGTCCTGTGTTTAGGAAGATGGTTCTTCTGACTCCTTCTCACGCAGAATGTGCCCTGGAGTTGTTTAGTCCAGAAACAGTCCTGAAGCCTTTCACACATTTAGCAGTCAGTCAGTTGGAAGTCCTGAGTGTTTCAAAATGTCCTGAGACATTCAAAATGATGACATCGAGGCCTTTGCAGTTCCAGTGTGCTTCATCAGAAGGGAAAGATTATAATATGTTTATTTCTTTCTGCTACATTTGTAATATTATAGTTCTTTGAAACTTGATAACCTATGAGTAAGGAATCTAATGTGAGTCCCCAAAATATATAAACTACAACAGTGTTTCTTAGCTGTACAGGCCCCTTTCAAGAAAAAAAGTTTCTCCAGGGTTGCTTTAAATTAATTTCTTTTGCCTTGGCTGGTGTAGCTCAGTGGACTGTACGCGGGCCTGTGAACCAAGGGATCACGTTTCGATTCCCAGTCAGGGCACATGCCTGGGTTGCAGGCCAGTTCCCGCAAGGGACACACGAGAGGCAACCACACATTGATATTTCTCTCCCTCTCTCCTTCCCTTCCCCTCTAAAGATAAATAAATAAAATCTTTAAAAAAATTAATTTCTTATAATTCAGTAAGTATAAACATAAACCTTGGTATAAATTATAATGCTCATAGCTCTTATGCGATGATAAAACAAAAATAAGCATATAAATTAAGTACAAACGAAACTATAAAAGCAGTAACATTCGAATAACCACTAATTCTGAGTAACAGTGATGCTGTTTTGCTGACACTGTGAGCGTGGCCCTGAGGCCGCAGCACATGGCCTTTGGGATTCTGTCTGCACTGCCATGCCTTGCGGGGCCCCTTGGTTCCCCTGCAGCTCCCAAGAAGCTGTGGCTGTGCGGGGCCCTCTCGTCCCACATGGTGAAATGAATACCAGGGACGGAGGGGTGTAGGCATGCTGCTCTGCTTCTTTCAACTGTTTGGTGTAGGAAATCATTGTCTTCTGTTTGCGGTGCAGCCCCAGGAGGGACCTCTGGTTTAGGCTCTTCTGGAAGCATTCTTTCTTGCCAGCCTTATTTTTCTGGTCCATAAATCACTTTAATGAACTAGAGGCAATAATAGTAGCAGCAGTCGTGAAGGACCCACAGTGGGCAGTTATATGTGAGGCACATTTCTATCTGAACAGTTTCCTGTATCCATGAATCCTACCGACAACCCTGTAGGAGCGATCTCTATTCCCATATGACATTGAAGAAACCAGACACAGGTCAAGTGCCTTGGCTGAGCCCCATGTCAGGAACCGCGGAGCCAGGGCTGTGACCCACTGTGGGACCAGGGCCAGCTCATGGCTTCTGTGAGGCTTAGGTGGTTCTTACCAGCCAGCCCCTGAGCACAAAATCCCAGGCCTTGAATGTGTTGGAGATTTTAGACTTGGCCAAGGCAGCCTGTGAGAGGAGTACAACCCGGTGACAGGGTGGCACAGCTGAGCCCTCACGGGCACTTTATTTATTTAGGGGAAATAAGTGGCTGAGCTGCATTTCAGGCTCTGTGCCAAGCACAGGGACACAGGAGTAAAAACACACAATGACACCTGTGGCCCCTGTGCCCCAGGGTGACCGGTCCCTCTGTGGTCTCTCCAAACTCAAGTGGGTTAAGAATCACCTAGGAAGCTCCATAGTCCCATCCAAGCAGAGGCAAGGATGGTGTGGCATATGGCTGCAGGCCACACCTGGGGACACAGTGGCCTGCACATGGGGATGCAGAGCTTCCCAGGCTCAACCCCAGGCCTGGAATTGGAGTTTGTTTTTAATGAACACCTGATGGTGCTTGAGAGCCACTGGCCTCGGCCACACTCACCAGCCCCAACCACAGGCTAGTACCCTCTGAGGAGCTTGGAGGTGATCTGCTGCCGATGTCAGTGGTCCAGACCGTGGTGAGTCTTCCGGTCCCACAGACCACGCTAGCATGCATCTGGGGCCGAGACCCATGGAGCTGTGGGGCAAGCAGCTTCCCGAAAAGAGGGAGGAACCAGAATCAGTCTGCAGTGAACCAGAATCATCTAGAGTCTGCAAATGAAGTGAACCCAAATTACTTAACACTCAAAGGGAAATAGGATGTGGTCGTTATTGTGTTGAAAAGACTCTTATGGTTGAAAAATCTCTATTTAGGTAAGCCAGACTATGATTTTACAGGTCTTTTGTTGGTCTCAGGCTGCCATCTCCTACACAAAAACTAAAATATACTATATTTTACATAAAAAGGTGTTTATAAATTTTATGATTGCCTTATAGCCTACCCCTGCATGATCTACAGAGATGCCCTTGGGCAGTGGTTCTCCCAATGACCTGGCGGATGTGTTGAAGCAGGGTGCTGGGCCTGCCTGCCCCAGAGCTTTCAGTCGTTCCTAACCAGTGCCCAGGGGTTTCTGTGGCTGCTCCTCAGGGCCCGCGCTTTGACAGTCTGAGAACTAAATAGAAGAAGAGAGCTGTTGACAGAGATCAATGTAAAATATTGATTATATCAAGTGCTGGCCTCCTAGGCTGTGGGGGGGCTCTGCCCACAGAGCCCCGCCTGTCCGCCACAGATGAGAATAAGACTACCAAGACATGATCTGCTTGGGGTGGAAAGGTGGCCAATCTCTCAAAGGAGAAGGGCCAAGAACCCCTTCCTCAGTGGCTTTTATTAGGTCCATTTTACACAGGAATACAGGTAAAGCTCATCAATCATTGTCAGGCGGCAAGGATCAAACAATAGATAACATTTCAAAGAACTCTGAGGGCTTAATCTGAGTGAGGGTCTGTCAGCTAAGGGGTTATAAAACTTAGGGAGACAAACTCATTTCCTGTTTGGACCCTTATTATTTAAACGAGAGCACTCTTAGCAAAGCAGGTTTCACAAGACTACGAATTCTTTCTTATGCCCGATCACCTGGGGAGCCCGCCCTATCCAGCACAGGGCTGCACCGCCCTCTGTCAATGTTTCAGGCTTAAGTGGAGCAGAGACAGGAAGCCAAGAGATAAGGAAAACTCCCACACAGAATGAGAACTCAGGCTATGTCAGGATAGCTGGGGGGTGAGGGTCCATCACTCCCTTTTGCTGCAGCCCCCCGAGTCCTTCCTTAAGGGCTTTCCAAGTGGTCGTGCCTGTCTTAGGTGACCCCTCCCTTGAGGGAATCTTACCTGTCATTGGCTAACCGACCAAGCCTTGGGGGCCAGTTATGGATGAAGCAGAAGCTGCGTTCCTGCCAGGGAGATAAGCTTTGTCTCCTTAGTGGCTCACGGTCCGGAGGTCGCTCACTCAGCCTTAGCCGTAGGGGGGTTATAGCTCCTGAAACCAGGCAGGGCGGTTCCCAACACTAGGCTGCTAATTGAACAGCAAACTAGATATAAGTGCTTAATGAATAATGTTATTAATGCAGCTATAGTTCCCAGTTTCAAATGAAAACAGCAACTGTATAGCACTTAATGCTCAGAACAGGTGCCACAGGAAAGTTACGGTTGGAAGTTTTGTAAGACAGGCCTTTGTTTGGATTTGTATTGTCATTTTTTACCCTTAACAATTTTCATTGGCAAGTAAAGTAGAACTAGCCAGTGTAACAAATGCCCTGCTTTTTATCATAAGGCAGGGTGAATAGTGAGCCCCACACATAATTTACTTGTTTGCAAACCAGTGATTTCCTTGGCACACTACAAAAAATTGCAAATAATAGTAACTTGCTTCCATTCCTGAAATGTTAAAAACATACTCAAGAAAGTTCTTATTTCATTTTGTGATTTACTGTTTGTCTTTCTTTTAAAAGAGCAAAAAAACATTGTTGGTTCCAACACCACGACTGAGAACAGGGTTATTTAATAGGATCACACCACCCCCTGGGGCAACTAAAGACCTCCTGAGGAAATGTGCCACCTCTCAGGTAAGGGCAAGAAGTAAGTCACTTACCAAGGAGAGAACGTTCTCAGCTGCAACTTCTGGTGAGTTAGAATAGCATAAAATACACCACAAAGTTTGAAATTTATTTTTAACGAAGTCAAGTGAATAGAGATGTTAAAGTGTTCAGCAATCCTGTCATTAAGGGAGCCAAGTAGAGAAACTATGAATACGTGGATTCCATTTTTGTAACTTGGTTTCTATTTTGCACCAAGCTGGCAAATTATAAATTCTGTTTAAAAGGAAAAGGAAAAACAAATTACCCGGTACTCTGGTGCCTTCTAGTGTTAATCTGTGACGTGTTCCGCGCTCTACAGCAGTTTATCAAAGGCCTTCAGAGCAATTGGGGCACAGGGTAGAATTTCCAAAATATGTTCAATAGGAAATTGCCTCACAGTTCTAAATTAATGATTGCGTGCGTGTGTGTGTGTATAAAATTAATATGTATAAATATAAGTATATGTATATAAGATTTTCCTGAATGTCTCACAATGTACCAAAACCAAAGTATATAAGTATTACATTAGGGTGCATTACAATGGAATTTGTCCTGTAGTTTACAGATAAAGAAATAGAATTTGGTGGCTTTTCAGAGTCCTAGAGTTCACTCAAGTCATTTGATTTCTTAATTTATGGAATAAAAAATAGAGCATCAAGATATTCCATTTTTAAGGGATTTTCCACTTAAGTCTAATGTAAAAAGCTAAATGCTTTATTGTTGTTTATTGATAACCTGTTTTATTCTAGAAATAGATTTGTTGTGGCTTTGATAATACTTAGAAAGTAGAATAATAAAATATGTATGGAAAAAGAAGGGAAAAATAAGGGTAGAAGAATAAAAGACAGCAATGATTCTGGTTGCTGCTCAAAAATACAAACCCTTTGATTGTCTGCACTTGGGGACGGGGGCCACAGATTTGAGCCCGTGTGTCTTGGAGCCCACAGGGAATGTGATCAGTTGTAAATCCTAGGTTCGTGACCGGGATAGCAGTCTTTTCCTGGGACCCAGGTCCAGGTTAGAGCACCCGTAAGAGCATTCCTTTCCTCTCTGGAAGGTGGCTGCCACTCTGCTCACTGCCAGGAGGTCCCCATGAAGCACTGGCCCTGACCAGTCCCCCACATGCTCTCCTGAAAGTAGAGCCGGGCCCAGGGGAGCCAGGCCAGTTCTCATGATGGGACTTTATAAGGGTTGAACAGCAGAGCTTGGGCTTTTTGATAACATGAGATACTGCGCTGAAATTGGAGATCCAGAATCATGGACCCCAAAAGATTTTTATTTACTTTATGGCATAGGGAAAATGGTAAAGTGGAGAGAGACACCAACACCCACCTCTACATGCACACGCAAATTTTTGTGTGATCATTATTTCGCTTACGAAGCAGTGGTGGAAATACTGCCACAAGGCATGTCTACCCCAGGACACTTGATAGTGCCTTATTTCTTGGTAGATACGTCTCTGAATTTGTCCCTCACCACCTCGGCCCCCTGCCACCATCATGCCCCAACTGCCTCTGTCTGTCACCGTTGTCTTTGTATGTACTCTGACAAAGGAGTGTTCTGGTGACCACCCCTGCGGGCACACTGAAAAGCCTGTTAATGGCATGATGAGTCTTTCTGCCTATCAGTTATTCTTTTTGTTGATTTGCACATGACCTTGGAGAACCTGGAGACTCCTGGTTGCACATGCTCTGTCTGGCTAGACTTACTAGTTGAGGCTGACTGCATGAGGGAAGAGGAAGTGTGACAACCAGTTTTAAAACAGAAACCCCCACATAGCTATCTGCTCACTAAGGCTGCCAGACAGTGAGGCCTTTAAAACAGAGCTGGGAAAAGGGCCTTGGACGCAAGCTACCTGCCTCTGTGGCCCCTGTGCAATTAAGAAAAGACAGGCTTCCCCACAGTGGGAGCGGTGTGCACCATTGGCTGGTTTGACTGTGCCCCAGACTCATCACATGTACTCATCCTGGAAGTGGCTGATCACGTACTGTAGAGGGGCAAGTACCAAGCCCAGAGACTCACTTCTGCCAGGTACTGCTCTGTACACTGCCCCATTCTGATTTCCCAAATTCACCGGCAGCCTTGTTATCAGCATCCTGACCATATCAGCTTCCCTGTTCATTAAATACAGGCCTCCACGAGTTAGTGCGCATGGGTGTGCTTTTGGTGCACTTTGGTCGAATGAGTAATATTTCAGGAGTGAGTGTGCTATGCATGGCCTCCAGCGTTTCATACTGAGTTGTTGTGGCACCCACGTTTACTGGCCTTGTCTCATGTGCCACATTTTACCTCTGTGACATCCCTTCATTCCAACATCAGTTCTCTAAGCCCTGGGGTGGTGTCTCTGTCTTAAAGATGGAGGCACTGGAGCTCAGAGCATTCCTCCTGAGGTCACGGGGAAGAGGCATCATGACCCACTTCTGTGTGACTGCTGAGCCTGTGTTCTAGCTACTGTGCTTTTCTGTGTCATGGAAAGAAATGATTTGCTGAATATTATGAAATTAATATCCAAATTAATATCCTATCCATTTTGCTGTCAGTTCCTCCTGGCATCTTTCCTGGGGGAAGGGGCAGGAATGTAGGAAAGTATCCCACAATGGGTTTCCCAGAATGCCATTTCTGCAGGGCCACGTGTTTGCCATAGAGCTGTGTGAGCGTTTGTTTCTCCCGAAGGGTCCGTCCATTCAGACCCTGATGGCTCCTTGCCTGCAGGCTAGGAGGCGGGGCAGCTCCTCCCAGCTGGGGTGGCTTTCAGGTCCATGTCTCTGTCCGCAGGGTGTGAGGAACTACAGCGTCCCCGTGGGCTTGGACTCCAGGATCCTTGTGGACTTAGTTGTGGTGGGGTCTGTTGCCGTTTCTGAAAAAGGTAAGATTAAAAACAGAAACTCATGGATGCGACCCCTTCCCCTGCAGCTTACTGTTCCGCCAGCTCTCTGTTCGCCTTGTAGACACTGACGGAAAGTGATCTCAGCTTTCTGGATGTGCGCCTGGCTCCCAAACCAAGTGCATCTACCCTTCATTTTGAGGAGTGAATTCCGTCCCTCCCACTCTTGGCCCCACTCAACACCTTTACAGTATTTTCACTCTTTTCAACAGAAAAAATAAAGTGAGATAATCTCTCTTCAGGTGGTGAAAGGTTTTCCCGCTGTTCTTAAGTTAACTGGAACTGGAGCTGAATTTATTTGCAGTATGTCAGTAAATAGTTGGTTTTGGAGAGCCTCCAGGAAGTGGAAAAACATTAAGTACTAAACCTTGTTTTTGTTATGAAGCAGCAGCCTCCTGGACAAGACAGGGTGCCCCACACCTACCTGCGAGGCCTGGGGCTTGGCCATGCAGGCATGTGAGCAGCTTGGGCCCTGCGCTCTGCTAAGCCACCCTCAGGACTAGGGCCCCTGTCGTTCCCGACGCACCTCTTCCCCATCTGCTCTGCTCTGCTCTGCCCCAAGCCCAGCTTGGTGCTCTTTGAAAACAATCTGCTTATTCTTTGGTGGGATCAGTGGTTCCAGGTGGGATCAGCCCACCTCAAACCTGCGTTTATACAGTGTGATTTGGGGCTCCCACTAGGAGGGTGTTCTTCTGTTCCCATCCTTCTAAGAGATAAAAAGAGATACTATCCTAAGACCCTCATCGTCAGAGCTCTCTATTTGAAAATTAATCGGCCAAAATCAAGTTCATTCTTCAGGAGAGGTTCCCAGTAAATAGTTGGTGAGAGATGCTCTGAGTCAATCTTGAGCTTGGTGTTTTTAAATGCTGGCCTTTAAAATCTTCACTTTAAATTTACTCTTTTTTTCCTAGCTGTCTGAGTTAATATGTGAGGTATTATAGTTCTTTATCTTCGCTTTTCCTGTGCACAGTTACAGGTATTTTATCTGTGTCATCAGGGATGGGTCTGCACTCGAGCCTACCTCAGGCCAGGAGCCAGGCCGGCAGGCTGGGTCCGCAGTGGGCGGGAGGAGCAGACACTCGCAGAACTGCCATACGTTATGCTCGGTGTCAGAAGTGGAAGTTAGGATGGGCGTCAGTGGGGTCAAAGGAGCGACCTGTGAGCCTCCAGCCAGGCGTCATCTCAGAAGTGGCACCAGGGCCAGCTCTGTATGCCTGTTGTTTTCCAGGCAGGTGGGAGAGGAGTGGGAGAGGGAGGGGCCTGTTACCTAGCAGAGCCCTTTGCTGGTGGGGGCCAGCTTTCCCAGAGCCTTGAGGCGGGGGGACAGGATGTTCTGGCAGTGGGAAATTAGCAAAGATGTCTTCTTCCAAAAGATCATCAGGAGTTTTCTTTTTTAGCTCAGGATGTGTAAAGAAGAAACAATGTTTTATAAATGTCATCATCCCAGTAACAGCCCAGTTAAGACAACAAAATGCCGTGCCCACATTTGTAAAATTTGAGTGGCACGGAAAGCAGCACCTCCACGCCTCCCTGCCTCCTGTTCCCCAGTCCCCGTGGTTGGCAGCTCCTCATGTCAGTGTGCGTGACACCTTCACCGTGGGAGGCCCTGCAGGTGTCGCACATGCTCTGTGTGGGTTGTGTGTTCATCTCATGCCTGTTTTCACAGTAGGGACAGCCACAGGGCTGGGGGCGGTGCTGATGACGCTCTCCAAAGTCTTCTCCACAGGTGGACCCCCTTCTGTTAGAGAGCTCTGGGCGAGGGGCATTTAGTTACCTCCAGAATTGGGGTTTGTTTTTTCCCTTTCAGATAGTGTCGGGATGAGGTGTTGTCTGGTCATGTAGCCTAGTGGGTGGGCCTTTGGGGACACTTCTGGGGGAGGAACTGTTGAACCAAAGGGTGGATTTTAAATCCTAATGGCTGTTGTCAGATTTCCCACCAGAAAGGTTGCCTGGCTGACATCCCCAGCCCCGTGTGCCTTGTATCTCTCCCCACTCCCTTGTTAATAACTGGGTCACCCACCTTTAATTTTTTACCCATCTCATGGTGAACACTGATATTTCATTTGTCTTTGATTTGCGTTTAGTTACTAGTGAAGTTGAGCATTCTCATGTGTGCTGTTCATCTGCCTGTTTCTTTCTGTGGACTGTTCATATCCTCTGCTATTTTTCTGTTGAACTGTCTTTCTCTTATTTCTTTACATGCTCAGTTGAAGGCTTTTAATTGTAAAAAGTAGCATGATTAGATCTGAATTCTAGAATGACACGTGAGCAAAGAGGCTGGGACTCTTGGTGGCGACGCTACTGCTGACATCAAGTAGAAGTCAGAACTTCTGCACTGGCCTGGGCTTCCTGCCGAGAGGGACATGGGGCTCGTTCTGGGGGCCAGACGGCATCTTAATGTTTACTGTCTTGCTGCATTCTTTCCTGCTGCTTAGCTCCAGATAATAACTCTTTGTTGTGCCAGCTATTTACAAATTTGCACAAATAGTACTGGTACTGCTGAAACCATCCTCCTTCAAGAACTGTAGGGTTGAATTGGGTAGTTCAGTGCTTTTTACAAGGTAAGGCTATGCCATCTTAAATCACATATCTCTGATTTTAGACCTTTTATTTTTCCTTCAAGGGAAAGAGATGAAAAAGATTATTTTTATTGTTGACACTATTGCAGGTGTCCTCCCAGCCCTGCCCCCATTCCCTTTGGCTGTCGTCACACTGTTTTCCGTGTCTGTGGGTCATGCCTATATGTTCTTTGGCTAATCCTTCACCTTCTTCCACCCAGTCCCCTCGCTCTTCTGACAGATGTCAGTCTGTTTCATGTAACCATGCCTCTGTTTCTATTTTGTTCCTCAGTTGAAAACTATTCTTTCTTTATTTTTAAGTAGTCCTGCTAATACAAAGCTCACATAAATGCAAGCGCAGTTTCCTTTTGTAGCATGTTTGAGAGGTCTGCAGTTCGTTTCACTGTGTGCTAGCCACTGTGCATGCTCAGCGTTGTTACTCCTCCTTGAGTCCTGTAAGTCTGTTTTTGGTGGGCTGCCCACAGGGTTACTATGGAAGTTTCTACAGGAGGGCCAGGGATGCTGGATCCAGGTTTCTCCTTTCACTGTGATATAATGGAAAGTTGGCTCCTGAATGTCTCCCCAGACCCTGCAGAGAGACTGATACTCTGCGTTGTCTCTTAGGCTGGAGGATTGGGAAGGGGAAAGGCTACGCTGATCTTGAATATGCCATGATGGCGTCAATGGGAGCAGTCAGCCAGGGAACGCCAGTGGTCACCATCGTCCACGACTGCCAGGTACTTCCTGTGGCCAAGCAGAGCCACTGCCATACTCCTCTGAGAGGACTGAGGGGGGAGGGAGCGAAGGGTGGGGGGAGAAAGAGACAGGCAGCGGTAGGCTGGTCTCTGCCTTCACTCTGTGCTGTGTGTGAGTAGTGCTGGTCCACTGGGGCGGGATTTGTTCAAAGATATGGCATCTAGGCCTCCTCCTCCCGGTGGGTCTGGGGTGGCATTGTGCTTCTGCTGAGCAGTGCCAGTGAATAGGACGGGAGCCCTGTTCTCCATCAGCTCCTTTATTCACCTCTATCTGACCAGGTCGTCGACATACCTGAAGCGCTCCTTGAGGGCCACGACCTCACAGTGGACTATATCCTCACTCCGACGAGAACCATCACCACAGGGTGCACGCGCCCCAAACCAGCAGGAATCGTGTGGTCTAAGGTGGGTCACTGCATGGCATTGAGGGCAGCCACAGCATCCCGCAGCCAGCTCTGAACCCTTGCTTAGAGTCATCTCCTCTCTTACTGTGTTCTCCATCTGGCATGGCAGTTGTCTCCAGGCCTGGGGTGGCTGTAGTTAGAGTTACTGTGAGCTTTTGAATAATTCGGCTTCTGACTCTCTCTCTCCAGATAAGGGCCAAGACTCTACTTTGCAAACCTGTGGGATTCTGAGCAAACCTATGGGATTCTGATAAGCAGCCAGGTTCAAGGTCTCCTTCTACAAGACATCTAGCTATAGATGGCAGAAATGATCAAATCTACTAAGAGGGCTAATGACCTGAATTTATTTGCATACTACTTAAGAGGTACTATCATTGGAAAGCTAGTGGACCCTTCAAGGCATGAATGACATCTCTGGAAGGCAGCACATTTTCTGGCTTCATATTCTTCTGAGTATGCTCACACCAGAATTTTTTCACCTTGGGCATTTGGAGGGACTTCAAAGCATTTTCATCAACAACTAAGCTTTAGTCTCATGCAAGAGAACTAATCATTTTGGTGAGTTGTATCTCATATTAGAAATATTGCTGGTGTTTCTGTTTATCTTTGCCTGCAGCTGCCCCAGCACGCCCTAGCACTTTAGAATAACAGGGATTTTAAAGATCACCATCCCAGTCTCCTCCTCTCTAGTCAAGTAAAGTGAGAGCCAGAAAGAATGCAACTCTTCCAAAATCACAAAACCAGTGTGTGGCTGAGGTTAGATTAGAACCCAAGTCTCTTCTTTTGGGTTGGAAGCAGATGCCATGAGAGTCAGATTTCTGGCTTATGTTGTGCATGACAATATTCGTAAGGGACAGGTCCATTAATTTAATCATTAAAGAGAATATATATTCATAAGTGACTGATATCTGTGTTTTTCAGTGAAGCATGATTGCAGCACATAAAAGAAAATCAAATTTGCTTTATACTATTTTTTTTAGTTACAGAAGGATGGAAATGTTTTTTTATGTTTGATTAATAAGCAAAATCTTTCATTTCACATGGCAAGTTGACAAAATGTAATGACTGTTCCTAATTGCCAGCCAGGAAAAACAGCAGCACTGAGTGGACCTGTCCCGAGTGTGGCGTCCAGCCTGTGCATTTGGCTAACAGAAGCCTTTCTGTCAGCTGTGGGGCACCAGTCAGCCTAAGCCATTCTGCAGAGAAATGGCAAGCAGCTCTCGAAAGCCAGGAGCTGGAGATTTGTCCATTCAGAACTTGAAAGCCTTGTAGCCAGGAGATTTTTCCATTTAGAAGTTGTGGGGGAGTGCGGAGCAGGGCAGGGTGGAAGAGCACACTGACGTTGGCTTCATCGTTCCTCTTATCCAATAACATATTGCTTTCAAAACAGACAGTTTTACAGGTAAGCCATGCATTCGTTCATTGCAGTTTCTAAAGATCCGTTTGCATATGCTGGTGTGGCGCTGCTATAGACTTTCAGAGAATTTGTAACATGTGGTTAAAACATTTTCATTATTCTTCAGCTGCTTACAACTGGTACATGCTCTAGCTCTGTAATGTGTGCAGAAGGACATATTTTTGCTTCACGCAACATATTTTAGAATGAAATTTTCCTTGACCGGTGTGGCTCAGTGGTTGGGCATCGTCCTGCAGATTGAAGGGTCGCGAGTTCAATTCCTGGTCAGGGCACATGCCTGGGGTGCAGACTCGGTCCCTGGTCGGGGTTTGTGGCAGAGGCAGCCAGTGGATGTTGCTCTTGTACGTTGATGTTTCCTTCTCTTTCTCCCTCCCTTCCCCTCTCCCTAAAAAAACAAAATACTAAAAAAAGAAAACAATAAAATGAATTTCTGCTGCCTGAGTGTAGAGCCTTGCCCATGGGCCATGTTTCCTGAGCACACTTCCTTCTGCCTGAGGGAGCTTTGTGGTTCTAATGGGCAGACACATGCAGGGATGCTCGCCCAGCCGGGCAGCTCTGGAGCGGGTCCTGACGAAGCACGGTGTTCACCAGGAGGCGAGGCCCGCGGGTGCCCGCTGCTGCTGCTAGGAGCGTGTTAACATTTGGTTCTTCCCTGCATGTGTGGTCACATTTTTCTCTGATTGTAATTTCAGTTTTAACTCAATCATCCTTTTTAAGTACTAGATCTAGTAACTTAGGAATTGAAGTATGACCGGTTTAAGTCATTTTTAAATATTCTGAGAGAACACAAGGATCTGAACCCTTTAAGAACATGGAGCAGGGCACAGGGAAGATTGGGTTGTCTGCGCTCAGGTCATCATTGGCATCTGGGAACTCGAACCTCTAGAGTACTGGTCTGTGCATTTAATCACCTTTTGATGAGTCAGTTCGAAAGAAGGGCCGAGGGATAGACAAATGGGCAAAAAAATTCCTTTTGATCAGAAAAGAGTAGTCACGTGTTATGGATATCCATGGCATAGACATGATTTTTGCATTGTATCTGAAAAATGGACAGCATCAGAAGGAGCCAGTCTTTCTGTGCACAACCTTTTCCTGGCAGCTGAGAGTCTGTGTGCCATTCTGAAGACTGGAGAGGGCAAGTATTCCCCGCAGGGGCTTCGGCCACGGCCTTGCCAGGGCGGCGTCTGGTTGGCGAGGGCTCTGACCCACAGAATAGGCTTTGCTGAGGTGGAGAGTATTGTGTGCTGAGCACTGGGAGAGAACCAGGTACTCGATTCAGTTTGCAAGAAGGCCCTTGACTATTCTTAGTTGTTTGTGTTTCTTTAAATCGTACTCTAATTCATTGACTTTTAACCTGGGGCCTGTGCACTTCTTGTGGTTTTAGAAGTCCTTGAACAGACATTGGGAAATTGTGTACAGAATTGTGGGGGAGTCCTGGTGAAGGAACCACAGTGTCTTTCAAAGGTCCCTGATACCCTGCCAAAAATAAGAACCATTGCTCTAAGTTACATAGGCTTCTGAATATAACGAGAACATTGATGCTAGTCAGACTGTTTATTTTTGTAGAAAAATTGCACCTGTCTCCACGTGTGCTGATCTGCACTCCAGCGTGCCCACGTCTGGGGGAAGCCTGTGTCTGGGCTACTGCTCGCCTCTTTGCAACTGATCATTCGCCAGCTTCATGCCCCAAATAAAGACTAGGAAGATACTTCCTAGTATCATTAAAGATGAGGATTGTCAAAAGGGACAGAAGAGTGCTTTTCTGTTCCTTTTCTGCCTCCTGATTCCTCTGATAATACTAGACCAATCCTGCCCCAGGCTCAGTCGTCCAGGCTCAGCCTAACCCAGTGGACGGACGTTCCCAGTGTCTCTGCCCGGCCAGGGCAGAGCTGGTGGACTCCATGCTGCAGGCCAGGTAGAGGCACTTCCAGCCTGTTCAGGAGGCCTCCATGGTTGAGCCTCATTTACTAGTATCCTTTGTTGCAGGTTTCAGGAAATATTTGTTCATTCATTAGACTAAAAAGCTGAAGATGTCCTTTGTATAGAAGTCCTATTCATTGAGACTTAACATTGTGTGTAGTGTGTGTTATTTTAGACTCATTGCTAGAACTGTTTTTGAAAGGTAGTGTTCTATTTCAGACTTGCCTTGATTCCATGTTTCCAACAACACAGTTCTCTTAGAGATGCTCCTTCAGTGGAGGAGGGGAGAAGAGGAGGAGATCCCTGTGGCTGGTTAAAGACCTTATCCTGCCTGATGGCAGAAATCAGGGGGAGGGGACAGGTATGGAGGCAAAAAAAAAATTAAAAAATTAAAAAAACCCTCCATTGTCTTGGGGAACTGCCCTTTGTGGCCCTGTAAGCCTCATACCAGTGAGCTCAGCTGCTTCCCCTCTGGGTATAAGGCCTTCAGTTTTCTGTTTTCTGGGCCTTGAGGAGACAAGAAAGCTGCCCATTCTTGCCAGCTGCCATGGCATATCTTAAGCCAGGACAGGGATGGGGTTCAAAGCTACTGATGTAGTGGGGGACCCACATCACAGAGGCCAGGTGGGACCATTTGCATCTAGTCCGTTGGCGCACGTGACCTGCCATGCACAGATAGAGACTGCCGCTGGGAGCATGTGTGGCCGAGGTCCCTGTGGGATTTCTACTTCTCCTCCCTCGGGACCAAGTGGTGATCCCTTTTAAAGACCACCTGAGAATAGCTGGAACTGCTTTACTTTTTCAGATCAGCTGTGAGATGATGGGGAAAATCCCGATACTCAGAAGCCTCCGCTCCCGAGAGAAGCAGGCTGGGAAAGATGTCACCCTTCAGGATGAGCATTAGCACGTGGTAGAAACCTGCAGCCCGCACGCAGCTCCCCCACGTGCTGTCAGAAGACCCTGCGACTCACTGCGGCTCACCTGGCAGGGGCACAGCACAGGGCCTTCCTCCACTACCAGGACCCAGCAGGGGCCCAGTGGGCCATCTCCCGTCTACAGGGCTTATACCTTGGTGCCAACACCTTGAGGGTGACGCTGGCCAGGCAGCAGAGGACCTGAAACCTGACCAGTGGCCATGCTGGAGAGCCACACCCTGACTGTTTCCCAACCTTCTGACCTGTAACACGTGGAACTTCAGAGACCTGCATAGTGGGTGTGGTGAGGCTGTTGCTACATGAGCTGCATTGACAAAGTTCAGTCCTTTCTAGGACGTCATGGCCTTCAGTGCCTACCTGGTAGTCTCCTCTTGAGAAAGGGAAATGAACCAGGAGTGCGCTTGCTACGTTTAGGAGGCAGAAAACTCAGTATATCCAGTTCTGGTTTATCATGGTCCTTTAGCCTGTTCGACGTTCCGGCCGTGCTGGTTTCTCTATGGAGGCAGAGTTTGAGAGTGTTTAGGAGACCAATTGAGCAATAAGCAAGCGGGAGTAAATGGGGACAGTGATTTAAGAGAGTTTGTGTCTGGATTTGAGGGCAGTGGGGGGTTAGAAGGGGATGGACAGAGGGTCCTGCCAGGAGAGGTCCTGGCAGGCAGCAAGGGCAGGAGCACAGTATGGCAAACCAGAAACCACGCTTGTGCCCCAGGATCCATGGTCCGGCACTACCAGAGGGGGACAGCTGTATTCAGTTGGCAGAAGCCCAGTCCTTCAGCCTCCTGGTTACAGACGACCTGTCTCCACCTAGTCCTGGCGTCAGACACAGAGAGCTGATCTGACATGGACCCTCAGTTGAGTGGTCTCACCTCTGTCCCCTCCTTACCTTTCAAGCCTTTCTTCTCCCTCCGGGCTTCGCTGTACACTCTGGGGCCAGCAGCTGGGGCACGCAGCTGGAAGCACTCGCCACAGGAGGTGCTGGCCTTGGGGAGGGAGTCATCCCAGCCTACACCACAGACAAAGTCCCACTAATGCCCCTGCACTCCCATTTGCCCAATGCTTTATGTTTTCTGAGTTTTCCCCACCAGTTTCTTATCCCTAAAAAACAAGCTGGATTTTGGCTGAATTGTCCTTTCTAAACAGAAGCACTTTTGCAGTTGATCCTGGGCAGTAAGTCAAAATAAGCATTTAAGTAGAGATTTTATTTTTCAAATGTACATGCATAGGAAATTTTATTTTTTCACCAGAGGGTCGGTCTCATGGAGTGTATTTTAAGTACATTACTGTGCCTCAAGAGTCCAGGCCTTGCACGAACTTTCAGGAAAATCTTCTCAAGGTACTCAGTCTCCCTTGGAAAAAGCATTTTCTTCCTGATTTCACAATGAAATATTGTGGAGACTTCAGATAGAAAGTCTATCCTGTGGACTTTAAACAAATAGGTATCTCTCCAAAAAGTGGGCTTATTTGGGAACAACAAAGAATCACAGTTTGGGGCATGTGGTCTGACAAACCGGGTGAAAGTCTCTCAAACAAAGGAGAGGGCTATTCTTCACGGCCTTCAGAGGGGCTCTGTAAACGAAGAGCCCATTGGAGGAAACTGGAACTTGAAAATGTACTGGCTTTTCTTTTTTCTTTTCTTCTCTTCCCTTCCCTTCTCTTCCCTCACTGAAGGATATGTTTTTATTGATTTTAGAGAGAAAGGGGGAGAGAGAAAGAGACAGAGAGAGAAGCGTAGATTGGATGCCTCCCATACGCGCCCCAACTAGGGACAGAATCCACAACCTAGGTGTGTGCCCTGACTGGACCAGGACAGTGCTCCTACCTGCTGAGCTGTGGGCCAGGGCAGGAGGGACTTTTCATTGGCTGGGTTATGGCAGCCTCCCATTGGCTGAGCTGTTACTGGGCCAGGAGAAATCTTTTCTTCCTCCTGCCCCATCAGAAAT
Source organism: Anoura caudifer (assembly GCA_004027475.1). Lineage (NCBI taxonomy): Eukaryota > Metazoa > Chordata > Mammalia > Chiroptera > Phyllostomidae > Anoura > Anoura caudifer. The sequence continues at coordinate 505,032 of PVKU01000020.1, forward strand.
GCAGGGTATCTTCCTGTTGGGGTCCCATGTCTGAGACATCTCCCTTCTAGCCTCTGGGCTCCGCTTCTGCTTCCGAAGAGGTTCCTATTTAATGATTTTCACTGTCCTTAGATTTGCTCATTAAATGCAGGCTCCACCCCCTCTGCACAGCTGGATTCTGACCACCCATTCTAGAGCAGCAACCCAATCATCTCTACTCCTCAGTCTGTTTTCCTTTGTTTTAGTTTTTCTTTTTGTCGAGAATACATCCTGCATTTGGCATGTTCTTGTTTAGTTTTTGTTGACGTTTTTATTGTTGATTTGCCACCATTAGAACCGCATTCCAGGAGAACAGGAAATACTTCTCTGCCTAGCCTTCTCACTCCCCGCTGTACCCCAGCTGCAAGAATAACTCCTGGCAAATACATGGCAACTCAGGAAAAACATAATATTCGAATGGATGCATCTACACCAAGAGGGAGAACCTGTATCCTGACCATACCACCTGAAGCCCTGTGTCCAGTGGTGCTTGACGCCTGCCCACCTTGGGCTGCTGAGCTACACACATCAGGAACCCTCCCTCTGGGCTAAGCTGGGTTGCTTGGGTTTTTCTGTCACTTGCAGACAGAATAATCTAGATTTATTGGTATTTTGACTTTATCATTTTCATATTTGTGGAAAAGAGAATAAGGAAAACTAAAGATCACATGCCTGAAATACAAGTACCCCAAATGTAATGGCCTGTGCCCACCAAGTGTCCCTCTGTCCTCCCTCCGGCAGGCCTTAGATGGCATTTCCCAGAGCTGCCAGAAGAGCACTCAGATTAGTTCCCCAGACTCTTGAATGCTTGTCAGGACCATAACTGTATTACACAGTGATACGGTAAAGTAGTAGAAAATGACCTCTTGACAAGGTACTAAGTGGCACTGTCTTGACTTCTGGGTTTGCCCTGTGTTCTAAGTGGTGCCGAGCTTTGCCAGTAGATCTGACTCGTGCCAAAGCTGCAGCTGCACATTTTCCAAAAACTCACAATGGACACTGGCCCCGGTAGCCCAGAAGCGCAGGTTCCACTGATATCTCTGCTCATGTGCCCTGGGCAGGTCCTGTGGCAGGTCTAGGTTTTAGCTTCCTCATCTCTGGTACGAAAGGGTCAAACACTTTGGTTTCTAAGGCCTGGCTGGTGGTAACATTCTTCATGTCTTTGGAGCTTTGCCAGTTACCATCACTTAGATTTTTTTCTGTCTATAAAAGTAGAGATAGCCATTATGAATTTTGGAATATCAGAGGTATAAAAGGGTATCACCCATCACCCCATCATTTAATCAGCCTTGATTGACATCGCCCTTTATTTTCAGTCTTTTTTCTATGTGGTTTTAAAACAGCATTAGCAACATGAACTTTAGAAACAAACAGATTTGGTGGGAGTGTTAGTTGTGCCAGTGTTTGGTACAGTGTGCCACGGCAGTTACTTATCTCCAAACGCAAATGGTCATAGTAACAGTAACCCCTAGACTTGTGAAGGTCAGATGAAATAATGCATCAAAAATGTGTGGTGTGCACGTAGCACGTGCTCATGACTGTGCTGTCTGTGGAGGGCCCGCTGGTCCCCTCTCACACAGGGAAGAGCAGCTCTGAGTAGGGCAGAGCCAGGGCTGGCCCCGAGGTCCTGTTAACACCCTTGCATCCACGGCAAGAGTCTGAGGCAGCATCAGCAGCCAGACCTGGGCCTTCAGGCTATCAAACATGGTGGAAGTGGGCAGGAGTGACCACAGCACCGAGCCTGCTGGAGAGCATGTCTGTGGAGATACAAAGCAGCCATTTCTGCTTCAGAGGGACCCCTGGCTATGGAGTTTACCCAAGGCAGAAGAAGGCACATGTCACCCCTGTTCCCCTGCCTGGTAAGCCACAGCCGGGCTCCTTCCAGCCCTCAGGTGACTGGATCATTGACCTGGAAACAGTCCCTTCTGGGGAGATCTAAGAGGAAGTCTGGGACAGCACACAAGTGAAAGCGCTGCCCCCAAGGAGAACCCACGTGGCCAGTTTCTGGGATGTGCACAGTCTGAACACAGTTGCATAGAGAGGACACAGGTCATCGTGGGGCCTGAGACCCTCGGAGTGAAAAGGATCTGACCCTGGAGATGAGAAGAAAGAGTGTTTAGGAAAAAGATTTACCCCAGGAAACAGGTAAATTTCAGGCAACATCTGCTCTGTTCTTCTGAAAAATTTGAGAAAACAGTTTCCATTTTTCTAAGAAAAATTTGTTCCAGTGTTTTACCTTTTCTGCTCTGATCTCAAAGTACACAGGAAATCCTGGGCTCTAAAATTAAAAGCCCTGTGGGGCAGATCACTATATTCAAAAGAGCTTGCTGAAACTAGGCAGAAAAAAAAAGAGTTGAGCAGGATAGGTAAAGATATTTTTAAAAAATAAAATGTGATTTTAACATTGACATTAATATTAGAAGATGTGTGGAGGAGAGAAGAAAGTGGGCAAGGAGGGGAGAGAACTGGAGTAGAGACAGCAAGCTGCAGCTGACGTGTGGAAGGCAGGGCCACGCCGAGCTCCAAACATGGAGGGATCCCCCGGCTGCAGTGGGCAGTGCCAGAGCACAGACTGCTGGTCCGAGGGACGTATGCATGAGAACCCCATAACAGGGTCCCTGACCATGGAGGAGCCACCCTGGCACTGCACCCTGGGCCCCCGTTTACAGAAAATGGGCGGACAATAAGGAACCTACAGTCACTGAGGAAAACCGGCATCTTGAAATAGTACTGAACCCTTGTGGAAATGTCAACACAGAAGTCAGGAGGTGACTAGAAGGCCATGATATCCATTAAAAAGAGAGTAAACTGGTAAGGAAAAAAAGCGATTTTTAGAAATTAAAAACACCGTGAAATAAACTTGCACTCTCACACTGAGAGCAGAGTAGACACAGATACGATTGGAAGATTAAGCCTCATGATTCTTCCTGGACCCAGTGCAAAGGGGATGGAGATGAAAAGCATGAAACACTGGGGGAGAGAACAAAACTTGATTCAGCGAAAGAGGATTTGACTCCATCTTGAAAAGTCCTCCAAATCCAGAACAAGGGGAGCATTCAGACCAGCCACCTTCCCATACAGTACCAGTAACTCATTGAAAACTTTGTTTTTAATGCAATAGCAATAAAAACTACTAATAGCTTGGGAATACACCTCATGGTGTATTAAGGGCTCCTATGGCTAAAAGTATAAAGTTTTGCCAAAAAAGATGAATGAACTGCATGAAGAGACATACTGTGTTCTAGATGAAAAAGTTCAATACGACATTTTTCCCTGTGTTGATGTTCTGTACATGACAGTCGAATCCCAAAGGATGTTTTCATGGAACTTGATGAGGTGGATAGTAAATGCTCAAGAGGAACTGAGAGCAAGGGGAAGGGATTTGCCTTCGGGAATCCAAGCCCACTCCAAGCATCCACCCTTCAAGCAGTGTGGTGCTGGTGAGTCGGCACATCGAGGGAACATAATAGAAAGTTTTGCAGCTGGTGGGATTCCAGAATATAAGAGTAATTTCAAAGGGAGGGGGAGGATTTCCTTCTTAAGAAATGGAATGAGAGCTAGTGACTTGTTTTGAAAGATGATTAGAGCAATTTGGTTTTCATATCACTCATAAAAATAAGTGTCGGGCTAGTTTAATAGACATAAAAAGAAATACAAAAGAATTTGGAGTTTATACAAGGGAATGTTTTATAACATTGGGATAGGGAAGGACTGCATAAGCAAGACCCTGAATTTAAGGAGAATGTAGTTCTTTGTTCCCCTCAGAATGTCAGATTTTGATGGGTGTAGAATCCAAATGACCTCAAGGTGAACTATCTGAAGAATATTTGCCAAGTAGGAAAATTGACCAGTGCATTTCTTGCAGTTATTTAGTACTATCCTCTTCAGCACTACCTGAGGCAGCCTTAGCTACGTATAAAAATATGGCCAGCCAATCCCGTTGCCCCTAACTGGAGTTGATGAAGCCATCAGCGCGGAAGACCCCTTGCCTCTCTGTAGGCTTCCAGAGTAGGCACCCAGTTCCTGTCCTCCTGTGAAGGGGAGGGAAGTTGATAGGACCATTCAGTTTTAACATCTGGAAAAGAATTTTCACCTTTAGGAGGAAACCCGAACTTCTTGGTGTCCAGTCTCTCCCACCTTCCTTTCCTTCCACAGATTTCCCCTAAATTCTGTCACACCACCCAAGAAAATGGGTGGGACACATGGCCAGCTGGCCAAACATCGGCATCTTGTTGCCGATGCCTCAGCACTGCCTGCTGAGTAGCAGGGCTCAGGTGCAGGCATTGAAGTGCCAGGGGTCTGTGTTGACATCTGTGGGGTTTTTTCATAGATGGTTCCTGTTCTGTATGTAGTCATTCCAATGATGTAAGTGGTCCACAACTGTTTTCTCAATAAGATGAAGAACGGTGGTTGGTTACCTCTAACCTTCTTGATCTTCCATCAAAGTATTGTACTGACCTGGTCCTGCCCTTTGTTGAAAAGAATATTTGCATTGGATTCCCACCATTCTACAAAGTGATTAAAATAGAAAGATCAAAGGAACTCTTAAAAATAAGCATTATAGCCCTGGCTGGTGTGGCTCAGTGGATTGAGTGCTGGCCTGCAAACCAAAGGGTCACCGGTTCAATTCCCAGTCAAGGCACCTGCCTGGGTTGCAGGTCAGGTCCTCAGTAAGGGGGCATTGGAGAGGCAACCACACATTGATGTTTCTTTCCCTCTGTTTTTCCCTCCCTTCCCCTCTCTCTAAAAATAAATAAAATCTTTTTTTTAAAAAAGCATTATAGAACATTTAGAAAACATCAGGAAAAAGAGTAAACTCACCACCTTAAAGAAACCTTGTGACTTCTGTGTCCTTTTCTAGTGTTGGTACTTCACGTTGATGCTTTTACCTAGTATTATGAAATCATTTTTGGAATGATAACCAAGATAAATATTTTTTTTAAAAATGATTTTATTTAATTTTTTTTAGAGAGGGGGAGAAACATTGATGTGTTACCCTTCACATGCGCCCCAACTGGGGACCAAACCCACAACCCAGACATGTGCCCTGACGGGGAATTGAACCAGTGGCCTTTTGCTCTGTGGAACATGGCCCAGTCCACTGAGCCACACCAGCCAGGGCTGTCTTCCACTTGTCACACCCATCTCTGGAATGCCCAGGGCAGTGCTTGCAGTTGCACTGACACAGACAGGTGAGTGTGTCCATGCTGGTTCTTGGAGCCTGGCTCCCAGTGTGGACAAGCATGTGTTTCACATGTCCCTGGTGGGCCAGGCCCCAGCACACACTGCCTCAGCCCCATGAAGTCAGGACACAACGCTCTCCCCACTTTTGCAGATGAGAAGACTGAGGCTGATCGGGAGGACGTGATTACCCCCACCTGGTGCCCCACAGCCAGCCTTGGCAGAGTGGAGCTGAGCCTGCTAGAGGTCATTGCTGCAGAGCCAGTACTCTTTCCACCTCTGCGCCCCACTCCTCTCATCCAGTGCCCCTACCCTGGGCAGAAGGCTCCCCAAGGCCAGGGCTGCACGGTCCAGTGGGTAAGAGCTCGGCCTGGTAAGAATGCCTTACCTGAACGAACTGTTACAGACAAGGCTATCCTCAGAGGCTTAGGGGACTCTCAAGTTTCCAAACTCAGGCGGAGGGAGCTGGTATTTGGACCCTGGTCTCTCCCCCAAGGGCCATCCATGCTGCTTCCCTCCCTCCATTACTTTCTCCATTTGCTGTGAGCAAGGATTGTGCTGTTCACACCCATCCTCCACAGCGGGCCAGCAGCCCCTAAGCCACTGAGCAGCTCCCGTTACCGCTTCCTACCCCCCTGCAGGGAAGGGGTCCTGCCCACCACTTCTGGAGCCCTGCCCTGCTTTTGACTTTGGGCATCATTTGGCATCCCTGGTCCTCCTGGCCCAGCAGCCCACACATACCTCACTCCAGACACAAAGGAGCTGGTGATGACACAAGACAGCAAATGAGTGGCTGAGAACAAAACTACCCAAGGAAAGAGACAGTGTAGCTAAAATCACAAAAGATCTCACCTTTGGCAAAGAGACTGGAGAGAAGAAGAAAATGTCAGCTGGGGAACATTCAAGAAGAGGAACGGCCAGGTGTAGGGATGGTGAACGCAGTGGCGGTGCTCCTCTCCTCCCCACTGCAGCAGGCACTGGCGGCTGGCCGAGAACCCTTCACACTGCCTTTGATGTGCCAGGGCCTGATGATCTCATTTGCCATGAGAAAGGAAAGCTTTTTTGTCAAAGGAGCAAACATGAGGATTCCTTCCCTTCCCCTCTGCTAATCTTGCTGGGAGTGTTACCGCACCTTGTCTCCTGCCCTCCCCCATGGGCCCTCAGGAAGCATCTGGCTTGCAGATGACTCTCCAAATAAATTTTTTTTAATCCTCATCTGAGGATATATTTATTGATTTTTGAGACGGGGGTGGGGTGGGGAAAAACATTGATATGGAAGAGAAACATCAATCAGTTGCCTTCTATAGGCTCCCTGAGTGGGGATCGAACCCGCAACCTTTTTGGTCTATAGGACGATGCTCCAGCCAGCTGAGCCATGCTGTCAGGGCTCAAAATTTTTATTGTGATTTTCACACCTGCATCCCCCAACACAAATAACAAAATGGAAGTTGCTTGAACTCACTTCCCCTTTGTCTGGATCTAATCTAACCAACATTCCAAATAGAACAGAGACCCTTAAAACTTAAGGACCATGGACTCTACTCCCTTTTAAGATGTTTTTTCTTTGGGGGCTGGGGTTCCTGGATCGCCTTTCTTTAAAATAAGTCTCACACAGGATCCCGTGCGTACAAGCCAGAGGAAGAGGCTGGTGTGTAGGTGAATGTGCTACCGCCTCCCAACAGCATTCTTCAGCGGGTGCCACCGGCATGAATGCCCAGCCCCGTTTCCCCTGCAGCTGAGGAAGGAGATGACATCCTCAGTTCCATTGCCTTCTAGCACCTGCCAGCACTTCCCTCCTTGTAACAATAGCTCACATTTATTGAGCTGTTTCAGATGCTGTGGAGGTAGTCAGAGTTGGCCCCTAAGTTCTTTTGCATTCCTTTCCTCTAGAGAAGGGTTTGTGCCCCATCTCCTTGAATCTGGGCTCTGAGACAGCCTGGCTAAAAGGCTGCGGCAGAAGTGACACTGTGAGCTTGCATGAGGAGCCTAAGAAGGCCAGCTTCTATTTTGTCTTCAAAGGACACTCTTGGAACATAGCCACTGTGCTGTGAGGAAGCCCAAGCTGCCATGGAGAGGCTCACATGGAGGGGAACCACTGGCCCACACCACCTCACCGGCCATGTGGGTGCATGCCAGCCCTGTGGGTGCACCACAGGGGAAATGGGTGCTCCAGCCCAGCCGAGCCGTCTGGTGCTGGAGCAGAGGCAGGCCGCTCCCACGGCGCCCCGCCCACACAGCCATCAGGAGGGAGAGGAATTGGTTTTGCTCCTTTAAAACTGAAGACGATTTGTTCCTCATTAATAATCAATGGTATGATTTCATTTATATTATAGTGATTCATATATAAATTATTACATTCTTGAAGATATAGTAGTATATAAATATAAGTTGTATACACAGAAACAAGCACATAACTTCAGTTAGTCCTTACAATCACTTTTGAAGGACCTCCCCATTTCATGGATATATGAGGTACAGAGAAAGAAAGGGACTTTCCCACGGTCCCTCGCTAGTTGGTAGTGAAGTCAAGATTCAAGTTGTAGCAGATCATGGACTAACCCAGAATTATCCATGTGCCTTTCTTCACAGTGGATTGTCTTCACTTTGCCCCTTAGGGTACACGGGGGCAGAGAAACCAGGGGCACTTTCTCAAAGAGGAGCACAGCAGTGGGGTGATTTCCCAGGGCACAAGGCATGGCCGTGGCAGGGATGACCTCGGAGCACAGGTCTGCTCAGTGCAGAAGCCTGCAGGCTAGCCTCCTGGTTTGGTCCAGTCTGGGTTTCATCTGTTCCGTTCCCTACAGTTCTGATCTGCGCATCTCTAAACAGCGACCCCTGTTGGAAGCCTGCTGTGTGATGGTCACCGGGCCAGCTTTGCCTCATCTGTAGAGAGGAAACAGGCACGAAATTGTGGTTGCTTGTTCCCTGGTGCGTGGCAGAGCCCCACTGGTTCTGCATCCCACACTCCCTCCACGAATCCCCATCACTTTGCTAGTCCTTGTCTTCACCCTGGGTTTTCACCTGAGCCCACCTGGGCAAGTTTTCAAACCAGCGGAGACTTCTCAATAGTGGAACCCACACCCCTGTTCCTCTAACAGGATAGGCATTCTTGTGAATGGACCCCTTTATTTTCAATGTCCATAAATCACAAAGGTTAAAATGGGAGCTGACGTGACCATGTAATGTGGACGTTTTGTACTTTAGATGGTTTCGAAGCAATAAACTCAGGCCCTGAAGTGCTGAGTTGTGAGCAAACTAAACCTCCTTCCCTGCATTAAAGGGAGGCTGCACTACCTCACATAACCCTTGGAATAACCCCACGAAGCAGGCACTATTACATCTTTCCGGTGGGAAAGATGTGGCTCAGAGAGGTTATATGACTTGCTACAGTGACACAGCAGAGCTGGCCTCAGCACCAGGGTCTCTCCCTGTTGGCAAGGGAGAAGCCTGTCCTCTGGACATCTCTTGGCCACCAACAGGGCCTCAGGGGTAATTGGAAGCCACAGTGGCTTGTGGGAAACACCAGAGGGATGACTTATGGCTGAGGAATGGGGTGTTGAAGCAGGCATGCCAGGGTTTGCAGTAGATTCAGCTCTGATGTACGCAAGCTGTGTGTCTTTGGGCAAAGTGCTTACTTAGCCTCTCTGGACCTCAGTTGCACCTGTATGCCCTTCATAGATTTTAATTCATTTACGCCTCACAATGATGCTTAAGTAAGCCCACCATTATTCCCATTTTACAGATGGGGAAGCTGAGGTAGTGAGAGGAGAACCATCTGCCCAAGGTCATAAAGTTAGGAAGAGATAGAGTCAGGACTCGAACTCAGGCCCTCTGACTCCCACACTTTCAACCACTACATTCGTTATCTGCTTCTCCTGGGACCCACACAGGTGTCTGGGGCAATGGGGGTGGTGTCTGCTTTCTTTTCGCTTTTTTAAGGTTTATTTATTTTATTTTAAATAAGCCCTGTCATTTGTGTAATTAGGAAAAGACTAATTTAGTTTGACCCTCTCCCCCAAAAAGGCAGCTACCCCTTAAGAAAGGTCAAAGGGCCTGAAACACCAAAATCAGGTTCATCTGTGCACGTGGTTTGCTCTCCAGGCTCCGGTGAAATCAATTTTCCTTCCCAGGGTTTATTTTTATTGTCTCTGGTTTTGTCCCAACACAAACTGCGAAGTAGACAGCAGGTGGCGCTGCCACCTCATAGAGAAACAGCCAGCTGGGTGAAATGCCCGGGTAGGGTCTGGTGCCTCTCCTCTCACTAGGAGTGGAGTGTCCCTGACCCTGATATCTCTCCTTGGGGAGGGCATAACAGGGAAGCCCCCTGGAAAGTTAGCTGGGACCCACTGCCCTCATGTCCTCACTGGCCACGTCTGACACTGCCTCAGCAAGCCTCTGAGCACTTGCACAGAGATGGCCCACCCTCCCTGCTTCACGTAAGTGGTGATCATGCAGAAACACAGTGTGCTGACCTATGTCTTGCTTCAGGGGAAATTTCCAAATACAAACGTTTTTATCATTTTTCTGGGGACATCTGAGAACTGAGCCCGCTGCCCTGTGGCTGTAAACTCAGGACACAGTAGGATGTGTGGTCCATGCCTCCTTGCTGGTGTGATGTCACTAGCTTGATGAGATGCTCAGAGAAGCTTATCCACCACGGTGTCTCCCCAGGCCACTACCCACTGGCAATGTTTGTCCCTGCACTGCCATCCTGCTGACACAAAGCATTGTAGAAAATAAGCTGTGGTGTGACCTACGCCTGGCCCCTTCGACTTTGTCCACTCTGCACAGGCTCGCTCTTGTCCGTGTCCCAGCCTACACTGTAAGAGTTGGAGGGGGGTACCTTGATGACGGTGCTCACCCTGGAGTCTTTCTGCATTCTCTCGGTTTGCTTTGACCTTGGTGACGTTGCCTCTTCAGGATTCAGACATGAGCCCCACCCTCGGCCCAGTCTCCAGGTTCTGGGAAGTGCTAGAAGCAGCGCACTGGCCTGTCCGCCCGTGATGGCGATGTGCCTCAACCGCTAAGTCGAGTCGAGTTTGATGGCAGGCACATCATGGGGGCTCATTGTCTCTTGAATGAATGAATCTGAGGTGGTCTTTCTTGTTTTTCTGTTCTTTCATGCCAACAACATTCTACACTTACACACATCTGTTCTTTCTTCCCTGCCCTTCTCCAAAGCACACGATATCATTGTTAAAGGCTCATAACTTGTCTTCGTCCTACAACAAGTCAGTGTCCTGATGCAAATGGTCAGGTCCTCTTCCCTGACTGTCCAGGCTATTGGCCACCCTGCTTGCTTGGCAGAGTCCTGCCCCTGAGCATGCCTGTAGGAGATGCCGAATGAGGGCCATTTGCCTTAAAGCAGCCCAGAGCCCTGAGATGTCAGTTCCCCGGGAGATTCCAGAAGCAGACCAGGAGATGCAGACACACATGCAACCCCAGCTGGCCTTTCTTGCCGTGAGCTTCAACTTCTGAGGGTTTGTTTGGTTGTTTGCTGGACTAAGGGGGCCCAGGGAAGTCCAGAGAGCTCTCATGAGGGGCCATGGTGGAAACCTGTGGAAGCTAAGTCCACTATCCTGGAGAGAAGGTGAATGGCAGTGGTCTGAGCTGGGGCTGCTGCTCCAGCCTCACCTCATCTGCATGAACCACCCTCCCCCCACACACACAGCTTGATGGCAAGGAGGGGGTGGTGAGAGGCACTGCGTTTAGGGACCCTAGGCCCATGTGTGGCCCCTGTGCCCTGCCATCTCCCTGGTGGGAGCTGGCAGCTGGTTCGTGGACCGCACTTCAGCTTCTCTCTTTTTCACTAGACCCCAAGGCTGGAGGGAAACGGGGGTCCGGTATCCATTTACACAATGGTTAGTGCCATGGGCTTTGGAGTCAGAGAGTCCAGGGTCCAAGTCTAAATTCTGCCACTTACCAGCAGTGTGTAGAGCAAGTCCCCTAGGCTGTCCAAGCTTCTGTCTGCATCGGGAGAGCGGGAGTAGTACTAGGACCTACCTGAGGACTACGGAGACAAACCAGGAGGAGGGTGTGTGTGAAAATGGCTCACCGAGGACTCACAGAAGTATGCCTGCCTGCCTGCCTGCCCCGGGAAAACATTGGCGGCATGAGTCCACTTGCTGGGCTCCACCTTCTGTCAATCAGCTCCTTTTTAGACTAACAAGCCACCTTGGGCACGAGGGGGCAGCAGAGGCCACACTGAGCTGCCTTCTCTGGTGATGGAGAAGAGACTTTAAACTTTAGCACTCACCAGGACCACTTGGGAATCTGTAAAGACTGTGGATTCTGGGGTACCCCCTCCAGAGACTCTAATCCAGTAGTTCTCCATGCCCTGCCCCACTCCTCTGAAATCTGCAGTCTGAGCAGACCACCTAAGTGTTTCTAATGAGGATGCTTTGGGGGCTGCACTCTAAGAACCACCATCAGAAGTGAAGCCCTGTGGGGCCCAGGGAGCTTCTGACCCAGAGGTCAGAAGGTCCTAGGGGCGAGTCCATGTTGGAGCCTCAGGCCCAACTTCACTGTCAAAATTCCATCTCTTGACTCTTACAGATGCCCTCCTCCTCTCTGGGAAGGGAAGGAGCAACCCAGTGCATCATACCAGAAGATGGGGGTTCAGTGGTTCCCAGAGTGGGTACTGTTCCAAAGTCCCTGAGCAGGAGGCCTTGGAAAATATGGATTCTTGCACCTGGTGTGCTACCCACCCCACCTGCTCACACCGACTCACCACCAAGCCTCTGGGGAGGAGGGTAAGACATGTGCGGGTCACATAGCCACTCCTGTTGGTGCCACCACCCCTAAAGGTCCTTGAGGACATCATTAGAGATGACAAAACTGAGGTTCAGAAGTGACTTTGCTGGTGGTGATCAGGGGGTAGCAGAGCTGAGAGGAGACTCTAGCTCCATATTTTCATTACCTCAGGAGAGCTGCCTGCCAACGGGGGTGGGGGAGGGCGGCTCGCATGCAGGGAGCCAGGCATCGGTACCACAGTACTGCCTTCCCACTCCCAGCCCCCTCGCCCCACAGGGGGAAAAAAAACCAACAACAACAGTGGGTCGCAGCAGGTCTCTGTGGGCCAGGAGCTTTCCCATCAGAACTGCACACCCTGAGCGCCTTCCAACCGCCGGAGTTTCCGCCCGACGTGGGCCCTGAGAGGGAGCTCGTGGTGGTGGCCTGCAGCCTGGCTGCAATTCCCACCCGCTTAGGGCTGGGGAGCCTGGAGGTGCACCTAGATACTTCTGCTGCCAGGGGGTGCAATGGGTGAGCTGCTCAGGCTCAGGTGCACCCATGGCATCTGTTCTGCTTAGAGAACCACAAAATCTGGGGCATTTGTGTTCCATGAACAGAACTCTGTCAAGTACATCCTTGCCACTTCTCTGCCTCTGGGCCTTTTATTATTGGGAAGAGGAAATGCATACATTTAAGCCAAGTAATGGACTACATTGTTCCAAGATTAACGCCCTAAAGGTAGTGCAGAGATTTTAAATTAATTTTATTGGAGATGCCCCTATGCTAGAATGATTCCCAATTATGCACGCAGGGCCAGTGATTTTGCACCAGACTTAGAAAGGCCTTTACATTTTAAGCTTGCAGCTTTTGACCAGCACACTTTTATTGCAGCTCACGGTTTCAGAAACTTCGCCCTGAGGCCTCTGGTGTGAGTCCGGGTCGAAATGCATCCTGAGGGGGAGATAGAACCTAAGTGAATTGGGTCTCGGCGCAGCAGTAGCGGCGGCGGCAGTGTGAAATCTCAGACGCGGGTGCGGAGGCAATTTTGCCCACGGAATCTGGCCCTTTCAGGTTTGCTGGTAGCCGAGCTCTTCTCGCGGGGAAGGCTGGAGTTTTCTGTCATCCCCAGGCCCCAGGTCAGGCTCAGAGACAGCAGCCAGGCCCATCCCAGTGCTCCCCGGGCCGGTTTTCCTGTACCCTGGACGTGGGCCGCTGGGAGATCCCACTGAAATGCAGGCGCCACCAAGAGATGAGCAGGAAGCCACGGTTCGCTGCCGCCCTGGTCTCTGGCACAGCAGCGGCGCCAAAGCCGCGCACAAGCGGGACGCCGCACCTAGGCCTCTGGCTCTCCAAGAGTCCAAGAGAGCAGGCGAGGGGACTGGAGACGCTGCAGGAGGCCGGGGAACGCGCCGGCTGGGCTGGCATTGAGTTTCTCCTAATCAGCCCCTCTTCCCCGGGCCTCCGACCTAATTGGGGCTCAGTCTCCAACGGAGGGAGGAGGAGGCCCGCTGTCGCCTGCGGAGGTTGTCTGGGTGAAAGAGCACTGGTCCCGCGCTGGAGGTCTAGGGGCTTTTCTCTGGCCCTGTTTTCCGGGGCACCGGTGGAAAGCCGGGGATGCGGAGAAGTGGTCTCGCCTGAGACAGTGCCTTCTCTGCGCCCCGCGAACCTACTCTCGGGAGCGCAAGGCCAGATGCTTGCAGGCGGCAGCGGGCTTCGCCCAGAAGACCCGGGCCCGACGCTTTGGCCCGCCCGAGACCCCGAGGGACGCGGAGTCACCGGTCTTTTCCTGTCCCCTTTATCTCGGTTTTATAGACAGCTGTTAGGCTGGGACATTAATTGCCCGGGAGAGTTTATTGATAATTTTGATGTAACAGAGCACCGGAGAAATTACCCTCACGTCCAAAATGTCAAATTTGAGAAGAACCAGGTTTAGAGACACTGCGGTGGGTCTCGAGCTGCCGCACCGACAATGCGAGTTTATCGTGTTTGTTTTCCCAAACAGCGGGGACGGGAACAGAAAGAGTGTGATCAGCGGGAGACGCGAGCCTTTAAAAACGTTTCTTTGCCCCTAAGGATTCAGGGGGAAATGTTCCGGGAGTGGAAACACGTCTATCACCTTGCTCTCCTGCCAACACCCGGTTGGGTTTTTTTGTTTTGTTTTGTTTTGTTTGTTTTGGGTTTTTTTTGCACAAATTTTACTCGCTTCTTGATTTGGGAAAAACAAGCACCGGGCGCGCACACACAAGAAAACCCTATGAAAAACCTTAGAGAGTTCTCTTATCATTGATAACCGATCGGATATTGGAACGGTAAAGTCTGCAACTTAAAGTATAAGTCTCACTGGTCTTAGAGTGGGGAAAAAAGTGAAATTACAATTTATATGTATTTATATATTTTTACTTCTATATGGTCTTCCCTGAGAGGAAGACTATATAGCTTTTCTTTAAACATTTGATTGTTTCTTTAAAAAGGGAAATGACATTTAGAGGGGCAGGGGGCTCTTTAAAAATAGAAGCCAAGAAAAAGAGTTACTCACACTGCGATTTCACTACAATGTAAAATGAAGAGTGAAAAGAAGCAGATTAGAAAAAAAAAAAAAGAAAGGAAAAGAAAGTGGGAAAGAAAAAAGTATTCAGAATCACCCATATTTTAAATTTAAAAAAGTCTACCTATCGCAAACCGATTTTTGTCTACATTTTAGGAGTTTGGAAGATACTCTACAACCCCAATAAAATACTCATGCGATTTTATTGCTAAGTTGATACAATGTTAAAGGCCATGTACAAATGTTATACATTTTTATTTTTGTTCTTTTTTTAGGAAAAAATACACAAAAGGCAGAACATCCTCAAATTGTCATTTTATACAGTGCAGAAGGAAATTTAAAATATGTGTCACAAATGCTGCACCCCAGCAGCCAAAATACTAGAAAAAAAGGGGGTAGTCCTTCATTTTATATATATATTTATATAAAACATATGGGAATTTGTTTTTACACAAATCAGGCTTTGTTTCAAATTTACAATGGACATCTAAAAAAAATTCTACGCGGCAAATATTGCCAACAAAGTTACACCATTAATACTGATAAACGGAGGAGCCTATGCGGTGTGTCGGTTACTAGGGAAAGAAAGAATAAATAACAGGATGAGCCTTGCTATAGTTTAAAAAAGTGCCTTAACCTTTCCGCGCCGCCGCAATCCTGGATTCGCGCGCTGGCCGGGCCGCCCCCGTGCGCGCCGCGCTGTGTTCGCCTTGCTGTCGAACCAGAAAGTTTACAGTAGAGGTCGGGAGACAGCCGGGTCTCGTGAGAAAAACACCCACCAAAAAAGTCCAAGTACAGTTCAAAACAAAATCAAAAAGACTGCAGAGAAAGAAGAAGAGGAAGGCGGAGGGGGATGGCAGAGGTCCGGGGCGCCGCCGGCTTCTGGACTCCATTTGTTTCTTTTTAAAGACGAGCAGTGGCTTCAGAAATGCAAGTCGTCCGCACAAAGATCCACCTGTGGCTGATGCAGGACTTCGGAGGTGGGGAGGGAGAGCACGATTTTTTACCCCACCTTCCCTGCAAAAGACAGCTCTAAAAAGAGACTTGCGCATTCCAAGACATTCTTTAAAAAAAAAAAAAAGTTAAAAATAAAAAGATAAATACTCAACCAAAAAATAAAAGTATTTGATAACGATGGTCTCACATGTTTGCCTTTCTTCTAAAATATCTTCCCCCCAACCTTTTCCACTGGAAGGGAGGGTGGGGAGAGACCTCAGCAGAATTTTTGTTTAGATGTTGAGGGTTTTCCCCCAACACAGCACCTTCTCAGCTGGTTTCAATCGGATCAAAAATAGATGTTTATTTACCAACAGCTGCAGTCAGATCAGGCCCTACCTCCACCATTTTTTAAAAATTTTGAGGGAACGGGGGAGGAGGTGCCGACCACTGCACCAGTGTCTTTGCCCTGGGAATTCCTTTTCAAATAATCCGATTGGGGAGGAGTCAAACCCTGTTCTTCTGCCGATGGTTATACCTCGAGAATAAAGCAGTTTCTTGCGCTGGATTCCCAGGTCCCTGTGCGGGGCGGCCATGCCCAGAGGGCCCGAGGGCTTCCGGCTCGGCTCACATCACACAGGGCTTGATGTCTTGGTAGGTGACCTGCTGGTGGTAGTAGGAGCCGCCGCCAGCAGAGTGCATGGAGGAGGACGCCATGGTGTTGAAAGAGAAGACAAACTCCTTTCGGTCACACATGCTGGGTGACTGGGTATGATACCGAGGGATGCCTGCGAGGGAGTGACAGGGACTAAATAGAGTTCAAGGTGGAGAAGCAGCGCTGTCCACTGCCCGGGAGCGCAGGGCCCTACCCTCCTCATTCTCCACCCCGGCGCCCAGACTCCCCGAGTTCCCGACTCTCAGTCATGCCCTCGTCTGTGCTCCCCTGGGGGTTAGTAGATCCCGGCCATCAGCCATCGCCCTGCTCCCAGGAGCAACCACCACCTGGGCCTCTCCCTCCTTGGACACTGAGCTCAGGCCAGGGGTTTCCGGGGGCTGAAGAGGAAGGGGTGGGATGGGGGGCTGAGATGGGTCTTCAGATGCCAGGGACAACCCTGGCAGCCTCCACCTCCTGGGCAGCCACCTCCCAACCCCGAAGGCCGTGGAGGCCTCTGTGCAGCCACAGGCAGGCTCTGGGAACAGGGAAGTGCCCCTTGGAGAACTGCCCACCCCCCAGGACAGTTAGAATCCAGGAGTCTGAGCTGACCAAGCAGGGCAACCTCAGACCCCTGCGGAGAAACGGCCTTCCAGCCAGCCGGCTCAGCTCCTGCCTCCCAGCTCCTGCTTCCCGCAGGCTGCTGACAGCTGACCCCTAAGAGCCCCCTGCTAAGCTTATTCCATGCTCTTTCCAGAACTACACCCAAAAGGCTGCTGGTGGGTGCCCCACTGGAGGAGCTCAGAAGGGAAGGTTGTTCTGTGTCTCCTTTCTGAGGGTTGGGGAGAGGATAACGGGGGCCAAAGACCTGGAACCCGGGAAACAAAGAGTCTGTGGGGCCTCCAGCTCTGACCCTCACTTCGGGGCTGGTCACAGACCCTCTCTGCCTCTGTCACCACAACACACTTCCGACTCAATGTTCCTGAGGCCAGGCCTGGTTCCCTGGCAGGCCAGGGCTCTGAGCCTCTGCGCACCAGGCCCAGGCGGCTCTGGGCCTAACTCTTCCGTTCTGCCCAGGCAAGGAGCAGGGGCGACTCTACCGAAGCTTTCTGAGTGACCCCAGGGAGGGTGAGCCAGCTGGGACTTGTTGAGGTGTGAGGGGGCCTAAAGGACCAGAAGTGACCTAGAATATTTGGGTCTGAGTCTTTTTGGTGGGACCTGGCCATGCTCCAGAAGGCCGGCAGCCTGCTGTTGTAAAAGAAAAGGAGAAACGACATGTTGGCCCAAGTCAGGGACCCAAGCTGCGTTCACTCCCTCAAACGGAGAGAGGTGGGGCTGAGAGACACCACAGAATTGGGGTTGGTACCCCACAGAAGTGGCTGCAGGCTTTCACCCAAGGGCAGTCAGCTAATCGGGGTGCTGGGAGCATAGTGCACTCGCGGACAGCTGACTTCCCTGGGACTAGGACCGCCCAGGCTCCCCACTCACCTTGCAGCTCGGCCGGGGCGTTGTGGCTGTTCTGATGCAGATAAGGCTGGTCCAGGGAGTGCGTGGAGAGACTGCTGGACAGGGGGTTAGCCGCGGGGTTGCAGGGGGACAGGGGCTGCTGCTTGATGTAGGAGGCGCCGCTGTTGAGCGCTGCAGAGGCCGAGGGTGGCCAAGCCGCCGCGGAGCCCGAGTAGACGGCGTGAGGCTCCATGACTCCACCAGCGGCGGGCAGCAGCGGGGAGGCGGGCACCGAGCTGTCGTGGTGAGGGTACTCGCCCGCCGCTGCGCCACCGCAGCTGCCCATGTACGAGTGGCCGCCATTGGCGGGCAGGTGGGGCACCGAGTGGCTGGGCAAAGCCATGCCGTCCACGTTTCCCGGCAAGTGGCCATTCATCATGCCCAGGCCTCCCTCGAGCGCCAAGCTGTTGGGCGGACACGAGAGGCCGCCGGCCGAGCTCTGGAAGCCGTAGGTGTCCGGGAGGTGGTTGAAGCCCAGTCCGTTCATCATGCTGTACATGGGCTTGAGTGCTTGGCATTTCCTTCGGAAGCCGCGGGGTCGGCGGCGGAATGAACCCTCCTCGAACATGAACTCGCTGGCCGGGTCGATGGTCCAGTAGTGGCCCTTGCCCGGCCGCCCGAGGCCCTTGGGCAGTTTGATGAAGCACTCGTTGAGCGAGAGGTTGTGGCGCACCGAGTTCTTCCAGCCCTGGTAGGAGCCGCGGAAGAAAGGGAAGCGGCTCTGCAGGAACTGGTAGATCTCGCTGAGCGTCAGGCGCTTGGTGGGCGAGCTCTGGATGGCCATGACGATGAGCGCGATGTACGAGTACGGCGGCTTCTCCGGGCGCCGGATGCCGGCGTTCGTCTTCTTGGCCTTGGACGGGACAGACGACGCGGGGTCCATGGCCGCGCCGCCTCCCCCGCCGCCGCCAACGCCGCCGCCGTGCGGTGGCTGTTGCTTCTCGGGCGCCGAAGACATCGGGTGGCTGCTGCCGCCGCTGCTGCCGCCGCTGCTCTGCGAGGCCAACGAGCCGGGAGGAGGAGGAGGAGGAGGAAGAGGAGGAGGGGGAGGAGGGGGAGGAGGGCGAGGGGGAGGGGGCTGCGCGCGCGGGGCTGGCTGAGGCTCTGCCGTCATCGGCGGCCACTTCTCCGGAGCGAGCCTTGGCGCGCCCTCCCCCGCCCTCCAGTCCGTCCTCTCGGAGGAGCTGCTGGAGCGGCCAGCGGTTGGCGCGGAGCCCCCCTCTTTCTCCAGCTCCCTCCTCCCCCACCTCTATCTCCTCCCTCTTTCCCTCTCGCCCTCCCACAAGGGAAGGAACAGAGCGGAGACCGAGGGCAGCCTCTTGGCAGCAAAGGGCGGAGGCCGCGAGACAGCCCCCCACCGTTTTTTTAGGCGGAGGCACGAACTCCGGGGCCTGCGGCGGTGCGCTCCCGCAGGGAGCAGCGCTTAGTCCCCGCCACCCGCAGCGCTCGGCTCCACTACTCCAGCGGAGGCTGCTCTCACTGCACCTTCTTTCCGCGATGTCTCCCCGGCCGGTGTTAGACCCTCCAGGAGTTTCCTCCCCACCCTGCCCCACTCCGGCTCCCACCTTGGTGGGCGCTTAAAGGGCCGCCACTCTCACTGCCCAGAGTCTGCCAGCAGAACCCGCCCCGCCTCCACCAACCTGGCCAGCAAGTGTTAATGCGCCCTCCGCCCCCTGTTCAGCCCCGCTGTGCGCAGGCCTCCTTGTTCCTTGCACGGGCTGTGCAACGGGAAACGCACCCCGGATCTCCGGCCTTCCCTCGACGCGTAAAGACCAGTGGCAAATCGCAACTGCAGCGGCCTCCAGGTCGTGGCCATCACGGGCACAGCCGGCTCCGCTACAATCTTCGCGGCCAGCGGGCGTACGTTCCCGAGAGGGACCGCCTCCCCACTCTCCCCGCCCCGGGAAGGACTGTGCCGCGCCCGGGACTTTTCGGACTCGCCCAGCAACTCGCGAGCAAGCGGGCAGACGCAGGAGCCGAGCGCGGGCAGAAAACGAAAGCGCAGGGCGGGTCGCTATCACTTTGTCTCTGGAGCCGCCCGGCCTGGCGGGAGCGATTGAGGACCGCTGGTCCTCGCGGACCAAAATCGCACAGGCTCCTAAATCAAGCGGCCGCGCGCATTCATTGACTCACGCACTCGAGCACTCATGCACACGTATGCATGCATTGATGCACGTGCAAACCGGGTCAATGACTAGATCCAGATGTGGAAACTCACTCCCATTTGTGCATTTCCACTCAGACAAACGGCGCTTCGGCTGTACGCGCCCACTAATGCGCTTATTCGTGCACATACAATAGGCCCATAGGAGCTTAAATTTGCACCAACTCCCACTCACGTGCATATCGGCCACGCTCGAATCTGAACGCACACGTGGCCCACTTGACTCCCCACCACACCCATACACACTGAAAACCCGCCTGTTATTTGGTCCCGCAGCCCTGAAGTCCCCACTTTCTAAGAGCAGGTTCCGATTTCTCATGGATGGTAAAGGCCCTGGCAGGAAGTTTATGTGGTTCAATGTAAACATGTTCTGAGGGATTCTTTAATAATAATAACAATAATAATAATAGAGAATTCCGCGTGCGCGGGGGGAGTTGGCCGAATGCCCCTGTGGGCTGGACTGCCGCCGCAGCGGGGCCTCTGACACTGCGCGCCAGGCCAGGTTCCGGAAAGCTGTCTGCGCGGGCGGGGAGCGCCGGCTCAGACGGCCCTCAAGCTCTCCGCTGCCCTCAGCAGGGGGCTCCCACGCTCTCCGGCCCCCGCCAACCTTACAGCACTGGTGTGTGCCCTGGGGCTGGGGTGGAGGGACTGTGGCGCCAAGTGCAGGACAGTGCAGGAGCCGAGCGCAACGCCGCACACAGGGACCCAGGTAAGTGCTGTTTGAGCGCAGATTGAGGGGCACCAGGCCCGGCCTCGCCCGCTGAGGCCTTGGGTCGGGTGGAGGGAGGAGCGGGGTGTTTTCGCGGGTCTTCTCGAGAAGACAGGACGCAGTGCCCTGGCTCGAAAGGGGGTGAGAGGCGTGTGCCGGGCACGGAGAGCAGCCCGCGGCATTTTTCAAAGCCCACCGGCCTCTCGCGTTTCTCTGACTGATGCCCCCTCCTTGTCCGCTCGGCGGTAGACGCGTCGTCGCCATCCGGGCGCCTGGCACGTCCTTACGAGGAACTGAGGGGCTCGCTGGAGTAGTCTGGCCAATGATCGTCGCACGATTCGGCGGAGCTTCGTTCCTGAAGACCAGAGTCACCTTTCTTGGTCTGAGCTCCCGCCTGGCTCTCCCACCTAAGCTATGCGCGCAGTCAGCCCCGCGGGTCTGAGGAAAGTGGGAGCGGGGGGCGGTGTGGGACGTGATTGAGTTGTGTGTTGTTGTGTCGTCGCGCAGGTAGACGCGCAGTGACAGACTCACCTCCGCTTCATACAGCCCAGCCAGCCACAGACACCCTCAGCACCTTGCCCACCTCCAAAACACTTCCACCCCGAGTGCACATCTCGCACACAGCTCAGGTGCCGCCACCCTTTCACAGAGGCATAAACCTGCCCCCCCCCATGAGGACACACCCATGGTTAAGGGCACACACTCCTGCACTGCACGTTCTCCCACTCAGCCAGCCGCACTTGCACACGCAATCGCAAGCACAGCCGCTCCGCACGCACGCGCGCCCACGGACCACGGCATTCTCATATTCTATCCCTCCATCACTTTTTCCCCCTCCGCCAAACGGCAGCTGCAAGCAAGGAGGCCCAGGCAGGAGGGAAGTTCCCGAGAAGGGGTCGCTACCACCAGCTGCTGGGAGCACATCTGGCCTTTAGAGGAAAAGGGAGCGGGGGAGGCTGCTGCTGGGAAGCCAGCGAGGGGTGCAACGGCTCCCAGAAAGTGATAGGAACGCCTCCCTTTCTCTCGCTCCTCCTCCACTGACTGGGTGCCTCCAAAATGAGGGGGCTCTATAGAGCATGAAGTTAGGGGGCTCCTTTCCAGTAGCCCCTTACCTCTGAGCCCCTCTGCATTTGGAAGAGACTGCAGATTCTCCCCAGATCAGGCTTCCTCGCTCCTGCACACCCTTGTCGCTCACTGGCTTTCCTTGGGGGCACCTGTGTGTTTTGGAGTAGGGAGCTTATGCCTTCCTGGGCAAGAGGTGTGGAGCTGGGGCCCCACCTGTCCTCCAGTTACCCCTCAGGTTCTGACAACTGGTTTGCAGAGGAAGGACAGCAATTGCCACGTCCACAGAGAGCATGGTGCCCTTGGAGCCTCAGGAATGTGGCAGACGGAGGCTCTCCCCAATCTCTAATCTCCACCCAGGTGGGGGGTGGGTAAAGAGGGGCATGAGAAGAATGGGAGGGGGAAGTGAGCTCCCAGCTTTGTAATTTGGGGGAAACCCCTCTGTTCAGGGGGGAAAAACACAACCATAGCAAGGAGGGCTTTTTCACATGCCCAGGAACTAAACTCCTGGCTCGTAAGATGCCCCTGAGAAGTCCTGCCTGACCTTGCATTTGTAAGGTGGGGAAACTGAGGCCCAGTGAGGACCTGTCCTGGGTTGGCCAGTGCTGATAAGTAAACACCTCTTCCACTTTCCTTTCCATCCCCAAGGACAGACTTTCACTGCATTTTACCCTCCTAGGTGCCTCCTCGCAGGCCAAACTGGAGAGAGTAGAATTTAGAAATGCTTTACCTCCAGGCATGCCCCTAGCTTCCCAGGGGCACCAAGAGACCTGTTGGAGAATTGATCATAATAAACTAATAACAACAACCACAAACACAATGTTAATAGGACTTGTCAATTACTGATCATGCCCAAGTACTGATCATCACCTTATTAACGCCCCCCTTGAATGTTCTCTGGGCTGTGAAACCCTTTGACAAACTGTTGAAAACTACATTTTCCCCTCCCGCCAACACACAGAAGATGCAGACCTGCGACATCTGTAGAATAACTTTCAAGGTTTCACCAAACACCTTGAACCCTCCACGAATATAAATAAGACCCTGGTTAAATGCCCCAAAAGATACTTGTTTAATCTTCACAGAAGTCCCTACAAGGTCAATTATCTCTCCTTTACAGATGGGACTTAGTGAAGTTATCCTATGTCCTAGGTCACCCTGCAGAGCCAGGATACAAACCCAGGTCTGGCGGCCGGATCAGGGGTTAAGCGCCAGCCATAGGGAGAGGGTCGGCAGTGGACAGGGCAGAGACCCTCTGCCTGCAGATTTGGAACCGTTGTTACGGGGATTTGAATACAAACGGGGATTTGAATACAACCTCTACCATGTAAGGATGTTGCATGATCTGTTTGCACCTTAGTTTTATTTTGGTGGGGGTGGAGTGGGAGGGAGGTTGTTGTTGTTGTTGTTTTTTCCCAGTTGTATTGATATAGAATTGAAATATAACATTGTTGAAGTTTCAAGTATATGATGTGTTGATTTAGTACATTCACATGTTGCAAAATGATCACTGCAATAAAGTCAGTTGCCACCTCCATTCCTCCACATAGTTAACTTTTTTATTTTTATTATTTTGTGGTGAGAGCATTTAACATCTACTGTTAGCAACATTCAAGGATATGATACAGCATTGTTAGACACAATCACCATGCTGTGACTTAGTTTCTTCATCTAAAAAATCTGACAAATAATTGCACCTTTTTTCTCAGGACTGTTGGGAGCACTGGACAAGACTGTGCAGAGAAAGACTTAGGCTATCCAAACAGGCAAACAAACAAAATCAGCTTGATGGGCAGTTGGAGAAAATGCAAACTGGGATGTGGTGGCTTTTTGCTTTTAGCTTCAAGATCCATAAAAAACTGCCCTCGCATCCCAAATTAAGTATGTGCCCCAGTGCCAGCCCCAGGAATCCCAAAATGGGGGTTTGGGGTGTAAAAACAGACACGCCTGCCTTGTCTCCCACTCCCCAAGCCCAGGGTATTTTTACTGGCTAATTGCTTAAGTGAAGCCGCCCGGGCAGAGAGCGCGTGGTAACCCGAGCAGGGAACCAGATCCAGCTCGGATTGTGCCCCGGCTGGCCTGGGGGCGGGGTAGAGGCAGCCGCCGACCACCCACCGTGAGGGCAGCCCCCTCGCCTGCAGCCACCCCTGCTCTGCATTAGCGCCAGGCCAGCACCTCCCTTCCCTTGCTCCCTCCAACCCCTTCCAGAGGATGTCCAAAGGCAGCCCAAGGTAGCGTGGGCTGGTCCCCAGACCTGAGGCAGGCACTGGCAGTAAGGGAAGCTGTCTGGCCTGGGGGCTGGAGGGAGGCTGGAGGGGCTGGGATGGGACATTTGTAGGCGAAAATGCAACCTAGGGACAGGGGATTGTGGGGATAAATGTCAAGGTCAGGAGGAGAGAGGGCATTCCTCCTCCTCCCCATCAAAAAATGATCTGTGCACAAAGAAAGGTGTGTTTCTCTGCACACCGGACTGTGCACACATTTGCACGCCAGTTTGCCGAGGAAAGAACTGTGGAACCAGAGGGGCACCGAGTAGTTCCCTATCAGGCACGCTGGTGTCAGGTGGGTGTTTGATGGGAGGGCAGCGCACTGAACAGTGTGAAGCGTGCAGATATGATGTGCTCCTTGCACTGAACATGTGGGTACAGTGTGGCATCTTCATGTGTGATTAGTACTTTAAGATGTGAACTATATAACATATTATGTGTGTGGAATATTCGAGCACAATATAAGGTGTTCCGCACACAGATCTCTATAAAATGGGTCTAGAATAGCAAGTTACACACATGGAATGGTCTGAGGGTTCGTACAACATAATGTACTCCAGACACAGAACACTGTAGGCTCTCAGGGCCACGTAATATGGAATCATAGAAATGGTTATAGGGTGTCTGTATGCCAAAAAGGGTTATGTCATACATGAGATACCAGATTCACATGAACATTGTAAAATGTGTACAATTCGATGCCTGTGGGCACAGATCATCATGGGGAATGTGTTGACAATACAGCATGTTGCAAGGAGAGGGGTGGACACCGGGAAGCTCTGTCCACTCAAGCTCCAGGCAGTGTGTTTGCTGCAGAGCACAGCCGTGCATGCAAGGCCATCAGAAAGCCCCTGAGGCCTTGACTGTGTGCTCTTCCGAGGCCCCTCAAGGCAATCAGTAGTTCATGCAACCCTGACCATGACCCTGTAAGGCAGGTCCTGTTTTGATCTCAGGTCCCAGGGAAGCCAAGTGACTCTCCTACTCGATTTTTGTAGCACTGGAGCACTTTGTCGTGCTGGGAAGAGTGGGCAGCTCTCGAAGGGAGTATGGAGAAACAGGGAGGACATGCCTCTATGTGGGTCTTCGAGAGGTTGTGAGCATGGGGCCCCATAAACCTTTATCTGCAGCCAGCACAGAGAAGATGCAGGGACAAGAGGTGTGTATACTGAGGACCCCGATGTCTCTGTGTGCTGGGCCATTGGGAAAGTCCCCAGTCCAATCCCCACACCCATGTTTTGGGGTGCTAAACCCATTGCTGTCCAACTAAACTCCAGACCAAGGCTTGTTATCAGTAGGAAGCTGGACTCTAGACACCCCAGACTCTTCCTGGGGGTACCCCAATGTGAGATGGAGAAAGAGGGATCCGCCCTGGCCTGCAGAGCCTTACTACACCCCCTGGACACATGGGGGACGTGTTTGGACTACTAAAGCTGCATTTGGGGAGCAGCAGGGGAAGGGGTTCTTCCTGCACCAGGCCCTGGCAGTTCATCTCCCCTTTTCAACTGTACATTAGGGAGAGGTTCATACTTTTGTGTCAAGAAAAAAAAAAAAAAAAAAAAAAAACCTCTTGCTTGCGCTGCTGCAGCCCTGAGCTTGCCTCACATTTGGCCCTTTTACCCCAAAGCACGAATTTTCCATGATGTTCTTCAGTGAAATATTTGACAACATCGCAGCCCAGGAATTTACAGCCTTCTTCCCCTGTGAGATTTTTGGAAGTTTTCTGGCATTAGCCGTGCGTGCTGCTCTAAGAAACGTAGACCGCTCGGGACTCGAGCTTCCTGGCTCGCCTGCTCCATTCGGGACACCCAGCCGGCCGCAGCCCTCTGTCTTCCCACAGAGACAAGCTCTGGAGCTTCTGATGCTTCTATCCCCAACTGCCTGGGCGGCTGTGCTCAGCAAGATGGCGAGATGTTCCTTCCAGCAAGAGGGTGTGTGGGGGGGCCAGGTTTTGTTTCTGAGAGGGTGGTGCCCAAACACTGTAGCAGAAAGAATGAGGCTGTTGCGCAGGTCTTCCCCGGGGGTGGGGCTCCCTGTGGAAATAAATTCTTCTGAGATGGTGGAGGGGGGATGGTGTAGAGAGAAGATGAAAATGAATTCTGAGTTTCAAAAACAGGAAAATATGAATGAAACTTCAGGGTCCAGGTATTTTCTACTCCCCCAATGTAAGGGAGAGAGGAAATAAAGACAGCCATGCACACACACAACCCGTGGGGAAAGGGAGGGGCACCCAGTGAGGTTGGAAAGGAGGGCCAGGCGAAGCAGGGAGCTGCAGGGAGGCGCACTCAGATTGGTTTCTCAACCAGAAGCAGCAATTTGCCCCCAGAAACTGCACTCAAAGGGTGCCTGTCGGTCTTCCTTTAGAGCTGGTAATGCTCCATCTATTCCCATGTGGAGGGCGTTGGAAATGATGAAAATAGTGATATTTTTATCAAGAGAACAAAGTCTGCTCAGACACTGCAGGACTCAGAAAGGAGGGAGGGAGGGAGGGGCTTTGCCTGCCCGAGGGTGTGGCCCCCCACCCAAGGTCTTCTGAGAAAATGGAGGTGACATCCTCTCCACGCTTCCCCACCCCAAGGTCTGGTTTGGGAGCTTTATTCCAGCCGGGTTGCCCCAGGCAGCCCTGGAAGAATCCTCACTTGGATGTGCTGGGCTAGCACAGCTTTGCTGGACCTGTTCTCGGCACGGTTTATTGGAGAGCCAGTCATTGTGTGTACGTGACACGGGTGAAGGTGACACAGCTCCTGGGAAGTCAGGTGCTGGGCAGCCTGCCCTGTGAGGAGAGCAGAGAGGTACTGATGGCCAGGAGACACAGACACACTTCCCCTCGCCAGATCAGACCCAATATTTGGTCGTCAGAACCCTGAGACACCCAGAGTCGAAGACACAAAGTGTGAGGCCTGGAGGGAGATGGGCACACACAGATGGCAAGGGAGTCGGGAGTCTGCATGCTGAGGTGACAGAGACAGGAACAGAGGGGGAGCGAAGCTGGGTGAGGTGGGGGTGGTAGAGAGAAGTGTCACGTGGGTGGACAGTTCCTTGGTCTGCTGCTTGGAGGTGGGGACAACACATAGAAAGCTATCGGCTGTTGATGGGGTCGGGGCAGGGAGCCTCAAACTGGAGTGAGGAGTGTGTGTGAGAGGGAGTGATGCAGGAAGGGGGAGAGGAAGAGAGATGGAGAAGAGAAAGAGAAAGAAAGGCAGGGAAGAGACACTTCTCTTTGGGGCTCCAGGCACCGGAGCAGGCAGTGGCTCCGCTGACACCGAAGTTTCTCTGTGACCAGTTCTCCTGAGTGTGGGCCCCAGGCCTGCTCGCATTTAGCCCGGGCATTGGGGCTTTCCTGAAAGCTGGGAAGGGCCCTCTCGATATTTCGGAGTAAAGGGTGGAACGAGGAGAGCCCTGACAAGTGAGTTAACCTCTAGGTGCCTTAGTTTCCTTATCTTAAAATATGAACCGATAAATTCAGTACCCACCCAGAGGAGAAATGTCGGGAATATTCTGTGCAGGGTCTGGTTGGGGGGGGGGTGCCATTAATACGGACCATGGCAGAATCATTAAACAACAACAAACAGACAGACAGACACACCAGGGAGTGGTGGGGGGCTGGGGCCCCACTGACAGGGACTTAGCTCCACTGCTGGGTGAGCCTGGGCTGGAGGCCTTGCCTCTCTCTGTGCTTGGTTTCCTCACTGGCAGAACAAGGACAGTGACAGCACCTCCTTCTGGGTAGGCGAGAGGATTACACAAACGGATCACTGTTGGCCTGGTTGTTGTAATTGGGGGTGCTTCCTCACTGGACTTTGGGATGCCGGGGAGATTTCTCATGCTATTTAAGCCGTCTGGAAAGCCTGTGGGGACCCAGCCTTCGGACTTGAACAGGTCCCTTCCCCTGTAGATTCTGTTTTTGCCAGCAGTGAATTCCTGCCTCCCCCGCCCCGCACCCCCCCACCCCCCACTCCACCTCCCAGAGTGGCCGGGAAAGTAGCTCAAAATCCCAGCACCGACTTCAGGCAGCTTAGTGTCGGGTTGGAGGGGAGCCTCCTTGAGCCATTTAATGACTCACAGGGGACTTTCTGACTCAGGGAAGGATGGTGAAGTCTTAGGTGTACCCTGCCTGCCCCTACCAGCCAGGCACGGTCCTGCATCAACAGAGCTCCTGTGGGGGTAGCCACCTGGACCAGGACCCAACCTGTCAGAGACCTGGGTTAGAACCCCACCTCCTTGCCCTATCTGTTCTGTGGCCTCTGAAGCTTCTTAACCACTCTGAGCCCCCTATCTCCTTTGAGTGATGGTGAAAATACAGGCACCTCAGCCCTAGGGCTGCATGAAGACTAACTGAGAACAGCATTATTGTTAGAGAACCACCGAACTCTGATGATGTGCCAGCACCTGCTCAAGAGCTGCTCTTACCGAGCCCATTTCTCCTGCCCAGAGGAGAGCAAGGCACAGCGCAGGCACATAGTGAGGGCACAGAAATGTGGGACCTTTGTAAGACACTTGCCTCCCTTGTCCTAAGGGTGCGTGCATGGTGCCAACTCTAGGCTGCCATTGACAAATCCAGGAAGAAGTGGGGAGACTGTCAACCCCCCAAACTCAGAGGCTTTGCTTAGTGCACCCCCAGCTTTCCGCCACCAATAATAACAAAATAACGGCCTCCAACCTGTGATGAGTCCTGCCCTATAAACTCATGGGGCAGCAGCGGACAGAATTCCAGGCCTCTGGGGAGGCCCTGCCATCTTGCACCCCGGCTTCCTGACATGGCTCCCCAGCTGTCCAGTTTCTGAGAAATGCCAGGGAGGGTGGGTGGCGGCCTGAACTCTCAAAACAGGTTTCCACTTGCTGGAGCTGGGGAGCTCATTTTGTCCCTACACTGTGCCCCCCCCCCCCCCGCCCCAGGGTGTTCAGGAAAATCCTTCACTGCTGCTCTTTCTATGGCAGGAAATTGGGCAGGAGGACCAGCAGCAATCCAGGCCTGGAGCAGGTCCCAGCCCCCAGAGTGGGCCTCTGGGGCGGTTCTTTGGAGTGGGGACCTTGCCCACCCAGGCACTAAGTCTCCACCTGGGGCAATTACAGAGCCCCCCACCCAGCTGCCGCACCTCACATCTTAATGGTTAGTAAATGCCTTGCAGTTTAAAACTTGGGTCTGTCCCTTTTTACTTTTATTATTTTTGCCTCTTACTCAATGTTCACCTTGTTATCCACAAACAGCTTTCCACCCTGTGGAATTCAAAATCAAATAGAGGTGAAAACAGAAAGATGACAGTCAAACTGTCTAGTCCTTTTACTTTGAAAAATCTTTTCTCAATGCTGGAGATACACCAAACCTGCGACAAGTTGGTTATGCACAGATCCTAACATGGGTTCGTTCTAAAAAGTCATTTCCTTGGGGCACTCGTTTTCGTATATGCGCTTTGCTCTGTCTACCCCAGCACCAATTAATTCCTGTCCTGGGTATTTTTGTCTTAATAATGAACAATTCATTACCTGCAAAATTCTCTCCCTGACATGGGAAGATGTATGAGACCTGCTATTTTTAGAAGCATAAACTTCGAAATATTTCAAACATTCTGTTATATTGCCAAGGTCAAAATCGATCCTTTTATCTTGTTTCTCCTCCCACCTCCCTTTTTCGCTTTAAAGTCTGAGAATGAGTTAGGTCCGCATGGCAGCTGCAAAAGCTTCCACGGGACCACCTTCTCCCCCAGTGAAATGGGGCTAATACCCATTTAATTCGCCATGAAAACTAACTCAATTAGGAATCAAATTCGCTTTTTACAGAGACCAGTAATAAGTGTTCCAACACTCCCCTCTCCATCGCCCACAATTTTTCTCCACGATTTTGCAAAGCAGCATTTTCCGAAGGACTTCGCTTCAAGGTAGCTGCCCTTCACCACCCCTACCTGCCCCTCACTTCTCTCTTCTGTCTCTCAAAAGCAGCGAGACTCACGCCGATTTTTCGAGTCTGACTCGAGCATTCTTTCTGTTGCCTCCCAGAAAAGAACTGGCGAGGGGCTAGCATTCGGCTGAGGCGGTGCATCTCAGACTTTCGTAGGAAGCTCAGGACCGGCTTCTTTCCTAGAGGCCGGGCCCCCGCGGGGCTCTGGGAGCCCCGGCTCCACCCTGGCTGTGATGTGGCTCAGCGTCCGCCGCGGAGGCCCCCAGCGGCGGCGGCAGCTGGAGGGTTCCAAGCAAACCCTGCTGGTTACTGCTGCTCTCATAATTGCGACGAAGCAAGCAATTATTTAAACCGTTGTTTGGGCTAATGATGGGTTCTGCTTGCGTGAACGCGGCGTTTATTTTACCTCGTTCACCTCCTGAGAGGCGGTGCGCTCCTGCGCGCCGGGCGAGGGACGCTGGAGCTGCTAATCCAAAAACCCTCCGGCTGGGGAAGGGTCTTGGGAGGTGGGGGCGGTGAGTGCCCTTTTCTCACTGGCTTGGCCCTACCTCGGTGGGAGCAGATTCAGCCTTCTCCCGCACGTGTCTGAGAAGGGAGGCTGGGGTGCTCGGGGAACCCGGGTGCGCCTGGGCCTCGCGCTCGCGGAGAGGTGCCTTCCGCAAGCCAGGTCCGCGCGCGACGCGGGCCCCGACGCCCCCCCACCGTAGACTGAGGTGGGAATGCCCAGTCCGGGATGCGGCTGCTGCTCGGGCGCTCGGAGGGAGAAGGGAGAGTAGGAAGGGTCTGGACTCTCTGGGCGCAACCTAGGTTGCCACTAGAGGGTGACGCCTCGATCGGAATCTAAGGTCCCTGCAACTGGGGAGCCTCGAACAGGTTTTTTCCCCTTGCAAAACCGGGAAATTTAAATTGCAAGATTGCTTGGGACGTGTCTGTATAGGCAATAGGAGATAGCGGATACCAAAGATTATGCAGTAATGTAAAGGGGGGAAAAGTACATCAAAGTCTGCTGCTTTGTATTATTCCAGCTACGTTGTTGGGGGCCTGCATTATGCGGGGATACTGGCTCTGTTCTCCCCCTGCCTGTGCCCGTTTAAAGCAAAGCCCGGAGCTAGGGCACTGGATGGGTCGTGCTTGTATACTCACTGAAGTTTCCAAAAAGCCGCTTTTTAATGCGGGCGGGCGCGGAAGGGTGAACTGGAGGTTGGGGGGGACGGAAGAGGGAGAAGCTCAGACCCAGGACTCCTGGACGACTCTGGTGGGCTCTGATCCCAGGCGGATCCCGAGGTCCACGCGCACCCGCGCACACGCTGGGTGTGTGGGGGGTGAGTACCAGGCACCCCAACCGAGTGAAAGCGGACTCCGGAAGCCCGCACACCAAGGAGAGCACCGGGCAGTTACCGTGTGGACTTTGATGGACCGCAGAGACACCTCCCGCCATCACTGCTCTTCTCTACCAAAAGCCCACCCGAGCAAGCCTGGGCCTCCAACCCCAGGCCGGAAGTTTCAGGCGGCGTGTACCCCCGCCCCTAGCTCCTTCCTTTACCCCCCACCCGCGTCCAGCTGAAAGACCTTGCGTGTCCCAACTCAATTAGCTCTCTGAGAGGCCGCTGCGGGCTACAAGATCCTTCTACAATCAGGTCCGCGCCAGGGAGGGCGGAGGGGCAGCTTGGGGATGGGGCGCAGGTAAAGAGGAACCAATTTGCCCCGAGGCTTTATCAACAAGTGCCTTAACTAGGAATTTACATTGACAACTCAGCACCTCTGTCGGGGCTCCGGCAGCGGCCAGCTGGGATGACAAGCTGAACCGTAGTGGGGTGTCCTGAGAGCCGGGAGGATTGGAACTTCAAAGCCACCCAATGGTGGCCTCGGCCTGGGTTCCGCGCGCGGTCTAGGCCCTGGGATGGGGGGGCGCGCTGCGAGGGCAGGGCCCCGGCTAGCGGCCGAGCGCGGGCTGGTGGGCGCTGGGCGGCCTCTCCTGGCGAAGTAGGTGGCCGTGTATATTTTTGTTCAAGTGGTGTTTATGTTAATGAAAAAAGGATGGAATTACAAACAGCCCACGGATCCCGCTGCGGCCACCGGGGACTAGCGTCCCAGGCCCAATCAAAGGGCGCGCGCGCTGGGCCGGCTCGGGACCTTTAGCAGAACCCCCCCACTTCGTCTAACTAGGTGAAATTGTGTCTCCTTCCTCCACCCCCTCCAAATCTGGAACTCTCTGCAATCATCCCTCCTCCCGACCCCGTCAGCCGGCAGCAGCGCAATCAGATTTCTGGGTAAGAAAAACCCTAATTTAAGTCCTGCAGCGCCTATTTTGTGAAAGAGAACATTCGTGTGGGCACAGAATCAGTCTCCCTCCTCCTCTTCACCGCCCGCCTTTCACTTGCCTCTGTTCTTTTCTTTTTAAAATTATACAATTCGCCCCGGCTTTGACATTTGCTTCTTTGCTCAGATGACTCCCCAGCCCCACCCTCGGCCCCCCGGGTGAAAGCAGTTGGTTTTCCAAAGGCCTTCCTAATTTCCCCACCCCAAAGTAATAATTTCTTTCTTTCTCAACACCTACATCCCTCTTTCCCGCCGTTGATGGAGGACCGTGTCAGCGCGTGTCGGCTGCTGCCTCCTTTTCGTTAGTTAAATGAAAACTCAGGGAGGGAAAAGCGGGCCACCGCTGGAGAGAGCGCCCGACCGCAGCCAGCGGGAGAGATTTGACCTCGCGCAGGAGAGGGGCGGTGGCACTGGCGGCGGCCGCGCTGGAGGAAGGTTGTCCCGGTCCGGGTCGACGCGAGCTCTCCGCCCCGTGGTGATCAACACCGCGCGCTTCCCCTTGGAAACGCAACCCGCCTCTTTCCAAATACTGTGCAGCCGTGTCTCCACTGGCAACGTGAGACGGAGACCAGAGCATGGCTAGGCTAGCCCAGTGGAAAGTTCGGGGCCTTTTCTCAACAATACATTGCCGCAGCTCTTCACCACACTCTGCTTGTGTAGACGCTGCTCCTGCCCTTTTGGATCAGTTCACTTCCCGTTTCAGGTAGGCAGGGTGCTGGGCTGCTGCTGCCCGTGCAAGTCAGTGGCCTAGAGAGCAACCCCACCCGCGACTTCTGACCAGGCCAGCTGGGTCCAATAGCAGTGTTGGGGCACCACCTTCCCGGATTTTGAATCTCTGCTTCCCTCCTCACTACAAAGGGGACTCATTACTCAAAAAGGGTGTGAAGGCCAGGTTCACTCTGACCTCATAACACTTCTGGGCATCCCAATGGGGAACCAAAGAAACAAAAACCTCTCAAGAAGAGGAAAAATAGGGTTTAACTACCTGGCTGCAGGAGAATTCTGCACGTAGACTTTTTCTCCCAGGGAAGAGAGTTCTTAGGATGATTCATTCTAACCCTGGAGTTTAGGTAGAGAGCCTGGGCACGTGTAGGGGTGAGCGACAAGGAGAGAAGACATCAATTTGCAAAGTGTGTGCCCCTCCTCCACTTTGGGGCTCCATGCCAACCCCTGGAAACTGAGGAGGGCCCCTTCATGAGGGTTGGGAGCTTGGATTGTATGCTTCCTGAGTCTTAGGTGATGGAGTTAGTGGAGGTGTGTCAGGTTGTGTTCTCAACTCGAGATCAGAGGGTCTGGAGGTGGGAGGTGCAAAACCAGGCATGTGGGAACATTTTGGGGAAGACCAGCACCACGGATGCCTCAAAGTCCCCAACACCTCCCCTCTCAAATAAGAACCACCACAGAGATCCAACAACTTGGGCCTACGTCGAGGTTTTTGGCACCCCCTTCTTTCAAAGAGCTGCCATTTGTCAAACCAGTGTGCTGAGCTGACACTCCCCTGACGGATATTTGCAGCCTTGACATTGAACAGCGGAGAGAAAAATCCAAGAAGAAAGCAGGGCTGTGGGTGCATGCAGCACCCTGCACTGCCGCAGGCCAGAGTCCAGCCCCCTCTCCTGCAGGCCACGGTGGGGTGGGGGGGGGAGGGGGGAGGTGGTCACAAGATCCAGCTGGTATGTGCTTTTTATGCAGAAGGGCTAGGGTCACAGGCCCAGGGATGGGAGACTGGAGCAGATGCTTTGCTGAGTCCCCCCCTCCCCACTTGCCACCTTGCTGCACTCCACGTTGCCAATTTGTCTGCCAGCGTGTGCTTTACTCTCTCAATAGCCTTCAGCAGGTGCCTGGCCATCCTCCTCCTGTCCCCTTTTCTGCACCCTCGCCAGTCAGACTGATAGGAGGTTTGTGTTGGAAACACTTCAAGCTGGTGTTTAGTCTGTCACGATTGGTGGTGAGGCGCCTCCCGAGCGAGCTGAATGACCAGTTATTGGGCCTTGCATTCTGCCCCTGTGGGTAGGGGTGGCTTTTTTCTGGGGAGTTTTGGAAAGCAGGGGCCAGGCAAAAAGTTGGAGTGAGTCTCGTGAGGGCTTCTCTACAGGATTAGCAGTCACCCTTACCCACCCACAAGGAAGGTTTCCAGGTCAGCCCCTGGCCAAGGACTGCACCAGCCATACTTGGCCCTTGAGCATTCGTTGGTCTTGGTGGCTTGAGCGCTGCGGGAGCCACTTTCTTCACTGGCACCACTTTCTCTGGGTCTGGCAGATGCCAGAGCCGAGCCCAGAACCGCCTTTGAGCTGGCAGAGTCCCTCTGCGAGTCCCAGCCATTTATTCCATCCTGCAATTAAACCCAAGGTCAAATATCTCCTTAACGACGCTATCAGGCCAGCGGCTCATTATGGCATATATTTAGCCATAAAGTATGGGTTGTAGCAAGGAGGAGATGAAAATTATTGTGTTCTGGGAATGAATCCTTTTAGCAGAAACCAGAGCTGTTATTTACCAGGGAGAACTAAGTACAGGCTCCAGCTTCCAGGCGACCCCAGGCAGGGCTTTCCAGGTCTTTTCCTGTTCTGCTTGTGCCCCCACCCCAAGCCTGGCACAGGGTACAGCCTCCCTGCTGCTTCCCAAGGTCCCAAAGGTGTTGCCTCAGGGTGCACAGAACCACCAAGGAGCAGCATTGCTAAGCAGCAAGAGGGTGCTCAAATCCACCGGCTGGGTCAGCTCCCAAATTTAGAGTTTCCCCTAGAACTGGTGTGGAGCAAGAAAGCTTCTGGTGGGGTTGTACGAAGCCATGCAGCCATGCAGCAGAACAGTCTGCAGCTTGAGCAGGGCCTCAGCGCATCTGGCTTCCAGAGCAGGTTCACTTCTGCTGTGCAGTCTCTGCACCTCCGCAGCCTTGGGTATGAAATAAGGGAGAAGTCGCGCCTCCTCCCAGAAAGCTCAAGAGATTCGATCAGATATTAATGGGAAGGCTGCACCCTAACTCCTGACCCAGGGAGGGAGAACAGTAAATGGTAGCCAAGGAAAAACCATGGGGATGCTGATTTTACAAAAATAAAAAACTGCTGGAGTGAATAAATAAATGAAATCATTTGCTTAAGAGGCTGTGGGAGACTTGGAGTCCACCTGTAAGTCTGAATGGCCATCACCAGCTGTGCCCACCAGTTTGGGTGAATTATTTCCCCTGTCTAGTCTCCAGGGTCCTGATCTTTGAACACTACTGACACGGACTTGCCAGGAGTAGCTGAGATATGCTCTGTGGTGTCCTCCGAAGAGCTCCACAGACGAAAAGATGCTTGAACATTATCTCACTCCCTACCTTCCCCTCCTGCAGCATCCTGGATGTCAGGGTGGCCCTGGTTGGAAGCAGAGCTTCCACACACACTGATGCTGCTCAACTTGGCCCTGGCAGTTTTCAGGGGACGGAAATTTTGTGGGCTTGAACTATCCCAAATTTATCCTCATAGGAAGTGAGTAGGTAATCCATAAGTGAGACATTTTGGGAGAAGGGAGTCCCCAGTATAAATGTTGTCCCAAGGCTTCTGAGGGAGTAAATTAATTACAAGGCTAATGGCCCGAACCCAGGGCAGGTGTGTCTTAGAGGAAAGAGGACATGATCCCACTCCTGCTGGCCCAGGTCCAACTTCCCTGATTTCCAGGTTGGGTAGGACACCAACATCTGCGTTCGCTCCCCCATGGACGTCCTGCCCAGAGGTTCTGCGAGCTCCTGCAAGATAGACGTGGGTTGTGTTGAGGCAAGAGCAGACCCCCCAGTCCCCTTGTACAGAGCCTGCACCCCCACGTACACACACAGATGCCCAACACTGCCTTCTTAGGCCTGCCTCCCGCTGTCCTGGGGTGCTCCCATTTTGGCTTACCCGTCCCCTTTCTTCCACACCGCTCACCTGGAAACAGATGGCAGGGAGTATGGAGGTCCTTCAGAACTCCAGCTCTGGCCAGGAGAGGGGTGCCACTTTCCTTCTTTGTCTTCACGCATTATGGTCATTTCTGGAGGTGTTTGTAGGCAGAGCTGGGTGGCATGACACTGTGCTGTCACAGCTGTGTGACATTGGCCAGGTCCCACCCGCCTCTGAGCCTCTGTTTCTTCTTCTGGGAGGTAGGGATTCTGTGTCACTCTCCAGAGGCCAGCACTTCTACTTCTGACATTCATGGGGTGACCCTCCTTCTTAGTTTGATCGCCTTGCCTCTTGGTGGCACAACCCCCCCATGGCCACACCCATCACAGTCATGAAGCCAAACCAGGTGCTTCACAGGCATTTAATCCTGAGGTGACCCTGGGATCCAGGCTTCTCTGATGGCTCAGTGGCTGGGGGTGGGGCAACAGATTCAATAATATGGAGCTCCTATTAAATGATGTTGCAAGATGTCATTTTTGTTCATTGGTTAATATAAATATGCATGTGTTTATTGTGCATTAAAGGCTTGAGTTTCTTTGGGCTGCACATGCATTACCCAGGCACTCCAAGGGGTGAAAGCAGAAAAGCATGATGCAGGTAACAAAGGCAAAAGCATCACTGGGTGATTCCACTGAATCATTCGCCCCAGAAATAGGATTCTGGGATTCTGGGATTCATTCGCCCCAGGTGGGTCCAAAAGCACCGCCTTAGACAAACTGTGGATTGGATCAGAAATAGGATTTACCACACACGGCTGGTGTCCTTGCTACTGTTGCTGGGAGGGTCTCCCATCAAGATGACAAATGCTTGTAGCCTGACATTCTCTTGGACGCACATTACCTGTTACTCACAGTGAGAGAATCTGTGGCCCAAAACTTGTGTTTCGTTGGAAGTGTATTTACTGTCCGGTGAGCCAGCTGCTCCAATGAAGAGCCCCAAGTACAACACTGTGATTGTGTCCTCGGGGCCTTGAAATTTCAGTTCAGGCACAGACTAAGTTCTTTCTGTTCAAAGATGTTTTTTTCTGTGCTTTCTTCCCCTGTGAAAATGAGATTGAATGCCTTCCTTGTATCAGGCATGCTCAAACGGTGGAGGAAATCACAGAAAATCCAGAAGGATTAGGCTAACTAAGACAACTTTTTTTTCCTTTTGGGATCATATTTGGGCCTCTTCTCTGGGTTTAACGGATTTCTCCAGCTGACCTGTCGGGAAACTGACGCTGAGTCCATCTCGCTGGGCTGCAGCAAGCCCTCCCCTTGGTTTGGAAAACAGGACCACGATCGATCGAGGACAACCATGTTTATGGAGCACTTCTTATGTGCCAGGCACTGGACTGAGTGTTCTCTTATCTCATTCCACCCCCGAAGCAGCATTCTGAGGGAGACTTTGAGATTGTTATTCCCCTTCTGCTGATGAGGTCGTGAAGGTGCAGAGCAGTCACAATGTGTCCATGGTCACACATTTCCGAGTGGTAGAGACAGGGGTTGACGTGGCGTCTGGTCCTAGAGCCTCTGTCCTTAGGAGACCTGGTTGTCCACTCTTCTTTGCCACTAACATTGAACACAGACGCAGTGTGAGGAGTTCTGCACATGCAGGATGAAGGACCGTAGCTGACTGTGCAGGAATGTGGGGCCTGGCTTGGGTAGATGTTAAAATAAGTTACCTAATTTCCATATCTGGGTTCATAGCTTTCTGAAAATGGTTGACTTCAGACCACTCTAGAATCACTCCTGAAGTTCTGAAAATTGCTTTCTAATAAGTGTGTCAGGGGATGTTCTTATTTGTGTTTCAGCGTTTGTGAGACACCTGGAACATCTATTCTTGATAAGGGCACTTTTCCAAACAGGATCACAATCACAACCAGCTCCATCATTGTCTTTTTTTAAGTATGTTTTATTGATTATGCTATTACAGTTGTCCCAATTTCCCCCCTTTGCTTCCCTCTGCCTGGCACCCCCCTTTCCTCCAGCAACCTACCCCTCTTAGTTCATGTCCATGGGTCATGCATACAAGTTCTTTGGCTTCTCCATGTCCTATACTCTTCTTAACATCTCCATGTCTATTTTGTACCTATCAATTATGCTTTTTAATCCCTTCACCTTTTCTCCCATTCTTCCCCTTCCCCCTCCCAGCTGATAACCTTCAAATTATCTCCTAGATTCTGTTTCTGTTCTGGTCGTTTACTTAGGTTTTTTTTTTTTTTTTTTTTTTTTTAAGATTCAGTTGATAGTTGTGAATTTGGAATTTGTTGCCTTTTTAATGTTCATAGTTTTGATCTTTCTCTTTTTCTTAAATAAGTCCCTTTAACATTTCATGTAATAATGGCTTGGTGATGATGAAGTTAGTTAGTTTTACTTTGTCTGCAAAGTACTTTATCAGCCCTTCCATTCTAAATGATAGCTTTGCTGGATAGAATAATCTAGGTTGTAGGTCCTTGCTTTTCATCATTTTGAATACTTCTTGCCAGTCCCTTCTTGCCTGTAAGGTTTCTTTTGAGAAATCAGCTGACAGTCTGATGGGAACTCCTTTGTAGGTAACTGTCTGCTTTTCTCTTGCTGTTTTTAAGATTCTCCCTTTATTTTAATCTTTGGCATTTTAATTATGATGTGTCATGGTATGGTCCCTTTTGGGTCCAACTTGTTTGGGACTCTCTGTGCTTCCTGAATTTGTATATCTATTTCCTTCACAAAGTTAGGGAAGTTTTCTTTCATTATTTTTTCAGATAAGTTTTCAATTACTCACTCTTCCTCTTCTCCTTCTGGCATCCCCATGATTCAGATGTTGGCATATTTGGAGATGTCCCAGAATTTTCTTACGCTATCCTTGTTTTTTTGAATTCTTGATTCTTCTTGCTGTTCTGGTTGAATGTTTATTTCTTCCTTATGTTCCAAATTGTTAATTTGAATCCCGGCTTCTTTCCCTTCACTGTTGATTCCCTGTGGATTTTTCTTTGTTTTACTTAATGTAAATGATTTTTTCCTTTATGTACGCTGTACTCAATGAGTTATTTGAGCATCCTGATAACCAGTGTTTTGAACTCTGCATCTGATAGGTTGGTTATTTCTATTTCATTTAGTTCTTTTTCTGGAGCTTTGTTCTGTTTTTTTAATTTGAGCCATATTTCTTTGTCTCTTCAATTTGGCAGCACCCCTGTATTTCTGCATATTAGGTAGAACTGCTTTGACTCCCTGTAAAAGGCACTTGTAAACTCTGTGGAGTGAAGCCATGGTGGGGCAACCGGCTTCACCACTTTGTGGCTCTGTGTACAGGGGGTCTTGGAGAGGGGACTGTGCTGCTGTTTGGTTTCTGGGGGTTTGCCCAGCACTCATGCCATTTCCAGTCACTTCACCCACTCACTCTACATGGCTGGCTCCCTTCCAACTGTTGCCCTGGTGCTGATTCCCAGAAGGGGTAGGTTTGCATGTGTTTTAAGACCCTGCAGCCTCTTTAAGTGAAATTTCCTGAAAATCTGGCAGTTTCTTCTGCCGCCCCAATCCCCACTGGTTTTTACAGCCAGAAGTTATGGGGATTTATCTTCCTGGTGCTGGAACCCTGGGCTGTGCGGTCTGGCCTGGGACTGGGATCACTTGCTCCCAAGGTATCCCTCCCAAGTTTTATCCACCACACATGAATGTGGTACTGCTCATGCCAATTCCACCACTGCTGCCACCTCTCTGTACCATACCATGTTTCCTTGCCTCTCTGCCCTCTTTCTGAGTCTCCACCCCTCCTATCCATCTGAATGATTGTGGCTTCTTTAAGTCCTTGGTTGTCAGACTTCCATACAGATCAATTTTCTGACAATTCTGGGTGATATTTGTTTTGAGATTTAGTTGTAATTCTTTTTGTGGTTGTGCAAGGAGGTGAAGCATGTCTACTTATGCCTCTATCTTGACCAGAAATCCCCATTGTCTTTTAAAGACGCTAAGTTAAATAGGTTCAGATGGGGTTTACTTCAAAACAATCCAGGGTAAGGGAGCATGGAGGGGGTAGAGAAGAAATGAGATTGAATGTGAGTTGGTAAATTGTTGATGCTAGCAATGGGCAGATGGGGATTGGTTATAGTAATTTCTGTTCATTTGTATGCTTGATTTTTTTCATGGTAAAATATTTTTTCTAAAAAAAAAATAAAATCACTTTTCTCAAGCTCTTAGGAACCAACATGGCAGGGAGGTGGGTGGGAAAGAAAGTATGCATAATTCACTGATGATAGGATGATCACAAACACATACACAGAAGAACAGGCATTTAAAGGAATCCAGGCATTTGAAGCTAGAAGGAAACTTGAGATGGTTGTGATTCTTTCTCTCATTTTACAGTGAGAAATATGAAGACCAGAAAGGCTAAGTGGCTTCTCCGATTTGGCACAGCAGTAGTAGTTATTGTGCCAGGACAAGACTGCAGAATGACATAGATTTCTGGTCCTTTTTTTTTTAACCATGTCAGGTGGCAGAAGAAAAGAATTTAGTATTTGCTGTTCTGTAAAAGCATTGAAGCAGGCAGTCCACCAAGCCCCATACTCACCACTTGGGTGAAAAAGATGAGCAATGAAGTGAGTCACAATATTGGGATGCTTCATGGTCTTGTGGCTGGAGCTTGTAGGTGGTGGGCTGGAGTCGTCTGTTTTCTCAGGATGTTTTGGGACCTGCTGAAATATTTGTGAATGCTGTGACTGGACACTGCACAATTCTACCCTCTTTATCTTTTCAGACATTCCCATCCTGGCAGGTGATATGATATGGACATAATGCAAGGGGTTAGAGGCTTCCAAATCACCAGACAGGCTGAAAGAGTGTGTTCTAGCTACACCTCCAGAGCTGACTCTGGAACAACATAAAATTGACCTGCCAAGGGAGCGGGGAGCAATGTGTTCATCTCAAACAGGAAGCAAGAGGTTGCCACTGGGCCTACTGAATTCAAGAACACAGATATGCCTGCAATCCCACATCAGGATGTCACCACTCATCTGGTTCTTGAGTCTCCAGGGCAGGTGACCGGCCACAGGAAAACTGCAGAATACCTAGAGTCTCCTTGACTGTGTGACTGTGTGCATTTGCAGAGCCCAACTGGGCTCTGCTCCAGGCTGCCTCCCTTCCACATCTGGGTCATGGACAACTGCATTTCACTGGCTCAATCTCGTCCACATCCAACACTTGG
The DNA here is from genome assembly GCA_004027475.1 of Anoura caudifer. NCBI lineage: Eukaryota > Metazoa > Chordata > Mammalia > Chiroptera > Phyllostomidae > Anoura > Anoura caudifer. The sequence goes on from PVKU01000020.1 coordinate 546,087, forward strand.
GCTGCAAGGGAGTCTGGGAAAGGCAGCTTTTTACTTTCCAGATTAGGAGGGTACATGAGAAAAGGGGAGTGGATGCTGGGAGCCAATCATATACAACAACACACAACATAGGCCCCTTTCTCTGTGTCCAGAGAGGGCTCTGTTCATAGCACCTGCCGAGCACTTGTCCAGCTCTCTGTGACTAGCTGCAGGAGTTGGCCTCTGTCTCCCTGTACCTTATCCATCTCCTGTCCCCAGCATCTAGTACAGTGACAAGTGCATACTCAAAAAGGACATGTTAATTTTGTTTTTTAAATCCTCACCTGAGGATATGTTTATAGATTTTTTAGAGAGAGAGACAGAGAAACATTGCCTCCTATGCATGCCACATCTGGGATCGAACCTGCAACCTTTTTGGTGTATGGGATGATGTTCCAACCAACTGAGCCACCTGGCAAAGGCAAAAAGGACACATTAGCTTTATTTTTAGTGTCATTAATTCTTAGTGTCATGATCTACCCATCTATTCATTCAACAAATATTCACTAACACCAGGCATTGCCCTAGTGGTTAATAAGGAGCCTCTATTTTGGTTGGGAGGGGCAGACAATTAGCAAAAAGAAAGAGCAAATCACCAGGAAAACTAGTTTCAAATAGAGTGAAGGGCTATGAAGAAAGTAAAAGCAGGCAGTGATATAGAGTGTGAGAGAAAGGAGGGCACATCTGAAGTGGTGCCACGTGAACCAAGGCTTAGATGAAGGAGTGGGACAGGCAAGAGGGAACAGCACATGAAAAGGCCCTAAGGTGGTCTTCCAGGATCCAGAGAAGGCCAGTGTGGCTGGGGTGGGGGAAGTAGAAAGCAGAGGAGGCAGAGAAAGTAGAACAGGAGGTGGGAAAGGTGGGCAGGGTCCAGGGTGATCCTACTGGCCTGGTGGGCCATGAAAAGTAGATTTTATTCTAAATGTGATGGTTGACCATGGAAGGTTTTTGATGAGGAGAATGACATGCTTTGTTGGTTGTTTTAAAACATGTCTGCAAATTCTTTGATGCGCTTTCTGTCAGAAGGGCTGTTGGGTCTAAGTGTCCCTCCCTGGAACCTGGTCAGGCCCTTAAGACCATCTCAACAAATAGAATGTGGCAGAAGAGACACCATGTGACTTCCAGGGCCAGGCAGGAAAAGGGCGTTGCTTCTGCCTGCTTCTTTCAGGACACAAGCCTTTGAAACCTCAAATGGCTTTGTAAAGAGTCTGGCTGCTCAGAAACCCCATGCTGGGGAGACTACGTGGAGGGAGAGTCCTCGTAAAGATGAGAGAAGGGTTATGAGTTCCTGCCACTCCAGTCCCTGCTGTTCAAGTCTTCGCAACCCAGATCCCGGACACGTGGGGGAAGAAGCCTTCAAATGACCTCAGCCCAGCCCCCTTGTGACCGTGACCACATGACAGACCTTAAGCCAGAGCCACCCAAGCCCAGCCCCACTCAAATTCCTGACCTGCAGAGACTGAGAAATAATAAAGCCATGACATTCTGGCACAAGTTGTTATGCAGCAATAGATAACCAAAAACACTCTGATTTACATTTTTAAAGTAAACTTTTTGTTGAAATATGACTTAGATACAGCTGGACCAGTTTTCTGCAAGGCAATGCACTCTGTCAGCAGCATGAAGATAAGTCACACTGTTCCCATCCCCCAGAAGCCCGTCGTCCCTCCTTCTAGTCACTGCCACCCTGCAATGGACCAAATGTCCGTCATCCCACAAAATTCCCATATTGAAGTCCTAACCCCCAATGGGATGGTATTTGGAGGTGGGGCCTTTGGAAGGTGACTAGGTCATGAGGGCAGAGTCTCTATGAATGAAATGAGTGCCCTTATGGAAGAGACCGGAGGGACCTCCCTGTCCCTTCTGCCAGATGAGGACATGGAGAGCATGAACCATCTGTGAACCAGGAAGCTGACTCTCACCAGACACTGAATCTGTTGGCACCTTGAGCTTGGACTTTCAGCCTACAGAACTGTGAAAAATAAATGTTTGTTGTTTAAGCCCACAGTCTATGGCATTTTTTTTTACATTTTTAATTTTAATTTTGATTTTAGAGAGAGGGGAAGGGAGGGAGAAAGAAAAGGAGAGAGACATTGATGTGAGAGAGGAACATTGATTGGCAGCTTTCTGAATGCACCTCCACCTGAGACTGAACCTGCAACCCAGACATGTGCCCCTACTGGGAACTGAACCAGCAACCTCTTGGTTTGCAGGATGATGTCGCACCAACTGAGCCACATGGGCCAGGACCATGGCATTTTTGTATAGTAGCCTGAGCTGATTGAGACACACCCAAAGGTGACCCTCCCCTCACGGGTCACAACAGAGTCCTGCCTCATTTTGAACATGGTATAAATGGCATCATACAGAATGTGCTCTTTTCCCTCTGTGCTATGTGCATGCAACTCACCCAGGGAGTCATGGGTCGTTCATCTCCATTGCTGTGTGGCATTCCATCACACAATATGATACAAGCTCCTTATCTGTCCCACTCCTGAGAGACATGTGCTTGTTTCCGGTTCGAGACTATCATTGAAAGTGCTGTTATGAATATTTTAGTGTGTCTTTTTGGTGAATACTGGTGTGCATTTCTGTTGCATATTGTTTCTGTATCTCTTAACCTGTAAGAGACCATCCTAAAATTTAGTGGCTCGAAACAACAACCCTTTTCTTCTTTCTCAGGACTCTGTGGGTGTCCTGGGCTCAGCTAGGCAGTATGTCTGCTCCACATGGTGCTTAACTTGCATCCATTGGGCTGGATGTCTGAGCAGTTTGCTCTCTGGGCTGACAGCTGACACTGGTTGTTGCTGGGAGCTCAGCTGAGACTTTTGACCAGAGTGCCTCAGTTCTCCCTCCTGGGGCCTCACCACGTGGCTTCAGCTTCTACAATTAGGATGCCTGGATTTCCAGAGAAAGGAGGTAGAAGCTACCAGCCTCCTTTTTTTTTTAAAAAATTATTTTTTTGGAGAGAGGGGAAGGGATAAAGAGAAGGAGAGAAACATCAGTGTGTGGTTGCCCCTCTTGTGCCCCCTACTGGGGACCTGGCCTGAAACTCAGGCATGTGCCCCTACTGGGAATTGAACAGGTGACCTTTTGCTTCACAGTCTAGTGCTCAATCCACTGATCCACACCAGCCAGGGCTCCAGCCTTCTTAAGACCTGGTTCCGATGCCACAGCCATCATTCTATTGGCCAGAGCAGGGATAAGGCTTGTCTGGACTTGAGCTTGAGAAACAAGCTCCATCTCTGGATGGGAGGGAAGACTGACAGGTGTCTCAGGGAGGGTGGCATTGTTGGGGACCATTTTTGGAGCTTAGGAAGTTGATGGCCACTGGAGGAAGACCACTCTGGTTGCTGTGAAGAGTGGATTGTGTGCTCTGAGTCCACTGGCCCTTCTCACCCTGACCTCAGCCTCTGCATGAAAGGCCTGCCCACTCAGGGCTTCTGGGTATGAGCGCTGAGCAAGCAGATTCAAGACCACACTGTGGCCTGCATCCTGATAAATGGGCCAGAGAAATCTGCTTCATTTTGATCCCCAGCTCCTGCTCCTGGTTCCTGCACAAACCAGAGTGTGGCTGCTCCATAGAAATGGTTTATACTTTACTCCAAACACAGATCCTACAGTTCAGTGCAAATGTGAGCAGTTCAGCACCAACTCTCACATTTGCCCAGTGTAGTGCTGGGGGGATATTCATCACCATGGAGCTTGGAGAGTCTAGAATGGGGTCACCTAGGTGAACCTCTGTTGTGGAATAGATAGGGACACTGTACATGGTGGAGTACTATGCAGCGCTGAAAATTGAATGAAGATTCAATTTTAGCAACATGAAGAGATTCTAGACATTAGACTTTTAAAGCCAGGGTGGGGGCTGTGCAAGCCAACGTTGCAAACTGAGGTTCTGGAGCTGGTAAGGTTTCTAATCCCCACTTCCCCAGTGGCCATGACCTTGGACAGGTTACTTACCCTCTCTGGGTATTTGCATCCTCAAAAATATTCAGGCAGGGGCTCACTGCATGGATGGTTGGTAGCTACTCACCTTTTCCAAGTACAAGCAAGAGGGGCAGAGAAGGGCACAAAGAGAATGCTGAGTGATGGCCCTGAATATGACAAGCCACTGCTTCATAACTAACTGGACCCCAGTGGAGACAATATAGCTAGATGACCATATGTCCTGGGACAGAACAGATCCATGCCTGGTGTCCTGGCTTCTTATCCAGCTCAGACAAAGATAGGCAAAGAAAGTGGCTTTACGAAAGAGAGAAACAGACATGGGGAGGAGAGCACCACATCAGGACATCGAGACACAGAGAGAAGCCGTGTGACAACAGAGGCAGAGAGCAGAGTGATGACTCTATATGGCAAGGAATGCCAAGTGACACCAGCACCTGGAGAAAAGCTCGAGGCAGTTGCTCCCCCGAGTCTCCAGAAGGACAGACCTGCCGACACCTTGAGGCCAGGCTTCTGGGCCCCGGAGCTGGGAGAGAGTCAGCGTCTGTTGTCCAAAGCCCCCCGGCTAGCGATGCTTTTCAGTGTCAGTCCTAGGACACTAGTAGAGGTTTAGATCGTCTCAACATATGTACTTGTTAAATAAGCGATATAACAGTATAATGCTGCAGGTAGTGAACAATATGCAGTGAATTGAGGTGGTTAAAACGAGATAGCTATAATATCTATACCTTTTATGTTCTCATAGAGATAAAAGTCTGAGCCTACACGGGTTTCTCTTATTTTATTTCATTCCCTTAAACAACAAACAATGTGACTAAAACAAACTGAATTTTTCTTCATGAAACAAACAGAAAGGGTTCAGTGACTAAAATGGGTAAACCATCCCACCAGTGTGGAAACAGAGCTTGGTCTCCAGACAGCTGTGTGTGTGTGTGTGTGTGTGTGTGTGTGTGTGTGTGTGTGTGTGTGGCAGTGTCTGTGGAGTTCGGGATTTTGTTCATTTTGAGGGAAGGGTGTGGAAGGCTTTTCCGAGAAATGCTCACCAGTGTGCTCCGTCAGGGCTGCAGCATCAGCTGTGTCTGGACCGGCTCAGGGTTCCAACCCTGTGCGCCAGTGGCTTTGCCTCCTGGTGGCTCTTGGAGCCCAGTTACAGAGGGAGTTTCCACCCTTGGAGACAGGATTCCATCCTTGTGACCTGACCTGTCCAAGTCTCAGGACATGTCAGTTGGAACCTCAAGCAGCTGACCCTCCTGTATGGAGCAAATAGCACCCATGTCTTTGAAAACTGACCAGTGCTCCTGGGATTCCTAAAACGCCAAGGATCCTGGTCTCAGCATTTGCCACGTACTGATTTATTTAGTCCCCTCAGCAATTCTAGGGGGCCGATTATTACCTTCATTATCCCTATTCTACAGAAGGGAAACTGAGGCACAGGGAGGTTGAGTCACTGCCTCACAGTGGCACTTGCGGGACTAGAGCTCAGAGTTCCCACTGCACCCTGCATGCAGCTCTCAGCTCTGTGGCTTCTTGAAGTCTGGGGAAGGTGAAGTAGCGGTGCAGAGGGCTCAGAGCTGCTGAGAGGGAACAGCCCAATGTATGCATCCCTGGCTCTGTCTCCACATGTCCTCAGGCCCAACTCCCTTCCAGCTGGATTTCAGCTGAAATGCTGCCTGAGCAGAGAGGGCCATCTCATCTCCAAGGCACCTGCCCCAGCATTCACCATTTTGGTCTACAGTTTTGTATAGTGTCTATGTCCCCTCTGGGAAGGCCATGTCCTGAAGGCTGGGACTGTTCTGTCTTGTTCCCCTTGGAGGCCACTTCTCTGGCAGCTTGGCAGTGCTGGTTCCGGTGTCCTGGTCCTGCTCCTTGTTCAAGGAACAACCACTCTGAGTCATGGGGCGCTGATGGAGGCACAGGGGCAAATCAGGTCCTGACCTCAGGATCCTGTAGAGGACGTGTGCAAAAGTAGCTTCAACAACTGCTGCCGCTTGTATGGCAACTACTAAGTGCTGGGTGCTATGCATGTTGGATTGAACCCTCAATGAGAATATGACAGTTGGGGTGTGGAGAGGCCCCTGGCTTGGGCCCTCCCTTTGACTCTGGGTAGGCTCTGTGATTTTCTCTAACAGAAGGGGACAATGGAAGTGATAGAATGTGATTTCTGAGGCTTTGGGACATTCATTCTTGGAACCCAGCCACCATGTTGGGAGGAAGCCCAAGCAGCCTGTTGGGGCCCACATGAGGAGGCCCCAAGGCCCCAACCCACAGCCCTGGCTGTGCTCTCAGACAGCTTGCCAGCCACGTGAGCCTACCATCATGGAAGCATGTCCTCCAGCCCCAGGTCACCTTCCCAGCAGAGGTGGCAGAGACAGTGAGTTCTCCTACTAAGCCCTGCCCAAATGGCCCATTTGTGAATGAAATGCATCACTGTTGTTTTAAGCACTACATTTCAGGGTGAGTGCTTATGACAGAAGCCCACCCAGTCTTTCCACAGCTTCTGGCCGCGTCCTGCAGTGTTCTGCTCTGCGGTGCGTGCTCACGGGAGAAGCCACAACCAAGGACAGGGATTCTGAAAGGTTCTTGTCTGGAAGGTTGAAACCCATAAAAATATCTTTTTTTTTTAAATCCTCACCAAGGGACATTTTTTAATCAACTTAGAGAGAGAGAAAGGAAGAGAGAGACAGAAACATCGATGTGAGAGAGAAACACCAATTGGTTGCCTTATTTTGTGCATCCCTACCAGAGATTGAACCCGCAACCTGGGCATGTGCCTTGACTGGGAACAGAACCTGAGAACTTTTGGTCTCTGGGACAGCACTCCAACTGAACCACCCGGTCAGGGCCACGAAAACATCTTAATGTCAAAAGGCAAGGAGCACTTAACTTCTCCTCTCAGCAAAAACTGAGTGCAGAAGAGATAGGCGGACTGGTTGGGACAAAGGGCGCCTCACCTGGAAGCGTGTCTGTAGTTCAGCGGGTGTTTTCCTCTTTCTGAGTCTGATGGACCCCACCTTAAGAGACATGTTATAAAAATTAGTTCCATATCATGGTAAATTTGATTTGCGATCATTCCATTCAGATTAAGGTATCAGATTTATTTTTACATTAAGACATCAGCTCCCAAAATGAATATACATGTATGTAAAAGGGAAGGGTTATATATACATATATTCCATCAGAGCTATGTTTTGGTTGGGCTTTGGCAACATTTTTAAAAAATTAGGCATTGTAAGCAGGTAGCTATGAAAACAGCTCCTATCTTTCTTTTGCCCATAGCTGGCAACAGGTGGTCCTGGAGCAGAGGTCCCTGGAAAGATGTACAGAGCAATGTGGTTTTCATAGTATTTTGATGGCAGCCAACTGCCCATCTTGGGACTCTACTCCAATTCCCCTGACATTGAATCTTTATCCTCCAATACTTGGAGTGGCCAGTCTGGACAACTCATCTTGGACAGCCAGGCCAGTTAGGCCCTGAACAAATGTTTGGAAGCAGCTGCTGATTTTTATCGAGTTGTCACTGGGTAGCAAGCACTGTGTTAAGAGCTTTGCATGGCAGAAGGTGTATCATTCATCCTCATTTTATTAAAAAAGAAACCGAGGCTCAGAGAGATGAATAGCTTGCCCAAGTTTACACAGCTTGGAAGTAGCAAGACAAGAATCCTCCATCATGTCCTTCCTCCCACACCCCAGGCAAGAAAGGAGGGGGCAAGTGGGAGAGATGCCTTTCCTTCATTAGGGAAGAGCAGCTCTTTAAGAAGCCCAGCCAAGACACACAGGAGCGTTCACACGGCCTTGCGTTGTTGTGGTGAGCCCTGGTTCTGGAGACAGATGGGGTTCAAACCTCTCTCCACCACACACTATTTGTGTGACTGTGGGCAAGTTCTACCACCCACCATGTCTGTTTTCTCCTCTGTACAACGGGGTCAACCCTGGAGGGTTATGAGGATTAAGTGGGCTAGGATAAGTAAATTGTCTGGCACAGGGAAAGCCATCATTGCTACTCTCAGCTTCACCAGCTGTCCTGTGACATGAAGACTGGTGTGCAAAGGGGAGCAGAGCAGGGGGGTAGAGGGCCTGGGTCTGAAAGCCCTGCGGTGCTTCCACCCCATCCTGGAGCCATCTGGCCTGGACTTGCTTTCCAAGGGTGTGAGCACGAGACAGTAAAGCTCTCATTGTTCAAGCCACCACGCTTTGTTCTCCCCATAGCAGCTTTATGTGACTTGCAACTGGATGTGAATTGGTGTCTGACCTCTTTTGCATTTCCTTGAGAGGCAGCAGATCAGCAAAGGAGGGATTAGGATGCTATGGTAGGAATGCAAGAGAAAGCTTCTGAGTTCCAGAATAGGCCCTCAGAGTCCATGGCATCCGGTGGTCTGGAGGCTTTGAGATCAAACCACCGGTGGTTCTTCCTTGATTCTAACCACCCGCTCTCACATACCGTGAGCAAGACCCCTAAGGCAGGTGTGGAGGGGCTCCTAATTCCTAGGTTGAGGGACTCACTGCTCACATCCAGGACCTGGGAACTGAGAAGAGACACCTGAAAGAAGTGAGGAGGCTGCCTGGGATGTGGGCTAGTGTCCTCAGGGTGACCCAGATGGGTGGGTGCTGGTAGGTGCATTCATTGAAACAGAGGAATGGGAGGACTTTGGGGCTGGAAGGAACTACCCTGGGTCACTGGTCCATGCTCGTTACACAGAACCACACTCCCCAGGAGATAGGAGGCAAGGGTCTCTGAGAAAAACATAGACCCTGGTGTATGAGAGTCCTGTTGCTGCCCACACAAATGATGGGTGACTTAAAACAACAGAGATTTATTCCCAGAGGCAAGAAGTCCAAACTCAAGGACTCAGCAGAGCTGAGTCCCTTCCAGAAGGTTTAGGGAGGGTCCTTCTGCCTCTTCTAGCTCCCTATGGCTCCAGGTGTCCCTGGGCTTGTGGCCTCATTACTTCAGTCTGCTTGTCTTCATGCAGTCTTCCTCTTTCTCCTCTGTGTCTTCTCCTCGTCTTCCTCTTAGAAGAAGCTATCATGGGATTTAGGGTCCACCCTCACCCAGGCTGACCTCATTTCAAGATTCTTAAGACCCCCTTTCCAAGTAAGGTCACATTCTCAGGTTTCAGGAATGAGAACATGGGCATATCTTTTGGTGGAGGGGTACCATTTAGACAGCAATAGCTCTTCAAAGACCCTCCTCACCTGGGTTGAGATGGTAGAAGCTATTGGCTGAAAACTGTTCTATCTCATATGCCTGGAAAACAAAATTAGCATGTGAAGGGGAAGGAGAGGATGGAAGATGTATGGGGCTTGGCTGCTGCAGTAAAGGTCCAGAATGACATGCATCGAAACGGAGAAACTGTACATATATTGTGGTTAGATAGACAGATAGATAGATATAGACATAGAGACAGAGACCAAGATAGACATATAAAGAGATTTAATGGAAGGAATTGGCTCATGCCATTGTGGGGGCTGGCAAATCTGAACCCTGTGCAGCAGGAAACTTAGGCAGAAGCTGATGGCACAGTCTTGAGGCAGAATTTCTTCTCCAGGAAATCTGTTTTGCTCTGAAGGCCTTCTACCTGATTGGGTGAGGCTCACCTGGACTAAGGAGGATCACTTCCTTTATCTAAAGCCACGTGACAGTGGATGCTAACCACATCTACCAGCTGCCTTCAAAGCAACACTGCAGCCTGGCCAAGCCCACACGTGAACCTGATCATTGCAGGGTCGATCACACCATGTCTGGCTGTGTTCTTCCCTGCAGGGACCCGGGGACCTGGCAGAGCTGTGAGTTGCTCTGCTGGCATCTTCCTTCAGGCCTGTCCACTCAGCCCAGCCACTGAGAATTGTCTTAAGAGACTGGCGGACACATCAAGGTTGTAACCAATCATTCTCCACGTCTGAGTTTGTCAGTCTGACCAAAAAAAAAATTAGAGCTGTGACAACTGGCTGGCCTTTCTGCCACCAGGAAAATCACATATGGACTGACTTCTCATTGGAGCTGGACCCTGCCTGTGGGCTGATGGTGGGGCCAGCACATACATGCAGAAAGAGGAAAACCAGAGCAATGCTCACTGAGCACTTAATATGCACACTTTGTGAGTATTAATTCCTTTAATCACATAGCTAGATACTACTGTGCCCATTTCACAGATGAGGAAACTGAGGTGTCAACAGGTTCAGTACCTTGCTCAGAGTCAGGGAGCTAGCACATGGAGGAGCCAAGATTCTAACCCAGACCCTCTGGCTCCAGAATCCATTTTCTTGAGCCTGTAGAAAAGACCCTCATAGGATGTCACTCTCTGTCCCTGTGTCAGACTCAAGGGTAACAGCAGGGGGTAGGACACACACCTGGGAGTCTCAGCCCCAGCCCAAGTTTTCTCTTTTGATAAATTCAACTTCATCTCACTTTCAAGGATGCAGCTCCTTCTCCAAACAGACAAACCCTCCTCTCTGTTCTCTGGAATGTTTGGAGAATTAATATCTGTCAAATGCTTTGGAGAAACAGGAAAAGAAGTTTTTAAATGGCAGGCCTTTTTTTTTCTTTTAATCAATTATAGATTTGCCTTTGGGTAACCCTAAGGCAAACTTAAATCCTAGACTTTCATCCCCATGGAGTGAACAAAAGTGATCACTTTGTTAGCCTTCCAGTGGTCATACCATTACTTTGAATTTCACATTCAAATGCCATCAAGGAGGGAACTTAGACCTTGGGAGGAATTTTAAAGAAATGCACATCGCACGTTTTCCACTCGGAACTATATAGCTGGGGAGCCAGCTAAAACGTTTGCAAGTGGCATTTGCACCGTCAAAGCAATTTTCACAGGTCCTCTTGAAGGGTCTCGTAACTAGACGCTCCACAAACTGCAAGAAATTAGCCCCAACCACAAACCATCTAGCAGACTCGTATTTAGTAATACTTCCCAAATGTGTGAAGCACTTAGTTTTATAATAACAGGAAGAAGGGACTCGCCTGTAACAGCACATTGGATTTTTGTCCTCAGGGAGAGCCTTGCTTTCTCTGGCCAGACCCATCCAGCCTCCCCAGGTCCCCCAACCTTGGGGCTGGCATGTCCCAGGGAGGGCGAGGTCCGCGTGACTTGAGCTCTTGGCCTTGTCTGTTGAGAAGGAACCCAGGCTCCAGCTCAAGCATGGAAACATGAGAGCCTCCACCAGGTCCACTGGGCCACGGAAACCACCACAAAATTGCTCCCTTCCTTCTGCACTACCCGCCGGGCTGCCTGCCTCATGGCAGCTCCAGGAGGCCCTTCTGACAAGAGAGCATTGTGACTTGTGTCTGATCCCTCCCCTGTCACAAAGGAGGCCTTTCACTGCTGCTGATCTGGGCGGGTGAGGACCGCACCGCCTGCTCATTAGCCAGCACTGGGCACAGTGGCTGCAGTCTGCCATGCTGTACCTGGAACCGCCCTTGTTGGGACAAATCTTTATTTGGTTTCCAACAGGGAGCTCTTCTGACGGCGGCAAATGTGTTTGTCTGGGAGAGAAGTATTGGCTATTAACTCCAACAGAGATGTATGTAGAAAGCTACATACATCCCAGTGTCAGCAAAGCTATTTTCTTCTGGAAGAAAGACGACATACGGACGTGGATTTATGATGTCAGTGGTCTCAGAAGATGAGGAAAGAGATGGGCAGCCCTAGTTGCTTTCAGGGAGCTTGGTGGCTTGGTGAAAGGATGGGAGGGAATGAAATTTCATGCTCTGTCCTTCTAGACTCTTGGAATATGGGACCACCTGAAAAAATAGTTAATTCAAAAATATCTTCACCCTGCAAAAGACATCTCAGAGAGGTGGAGGCCATGGAGAAGTCCTGCCGGCTGCTCTGGGAGAGCAGGGTGTGTGGGTAGAGCAGGGGTCTGTGGGTGCGTCTGCAGTGGGGGAGGAGCTGAAACGTAATTGCTTTCAGCAGAACACCGCCCCACTGTGCAATTAAGCTGAGGGGCCCGCCGGCTTCCAGAGCTTTAATTTCATGTGCATTTGGTGATTGCACTGCTCTTCTCAGGTGAAAGTGCTGCTTCCCTTCACGCTGTATAAGATGGTCCCAGTGCAGGACAAGGGGACTGCATTCTCTGCCCCCTCGCTGGGGCTGGCAGTCCTGGCAGTGCAAAGGATGGAGCTCAAGGATGAGGAGAACCCCGGGGGACTCCTGCACCATCCCAGCCTCAGGGTGACCATGCCAGCCCTGCGTTGATCAGAGCTGACTGGGCTGGTGTATTTGCCGTCATTCGAGGACACACACTAGTCAAAGCCAGTATTTTATTGTTGGAGATGTGATGTGAGGGTCCCTGCTCTTGGATCCACCTAAACCCTTTAAAAACAATCAAAATGACCCAAAATGTAAGCAAAGGAGTGCTGGACAGGAGGGAGACTTCCTGATGCGATGGGGCTGCAGTGTTGATGCAGGCAGAGGGACCTCTGAGAAAGGCCAGCTCTCCAGTGCACATGGGGAATTAGAGTGACTTCTTGGTGAAAACCCCCAAAGGGCAGCCTGTTCTCCTCTCAGCTGAAGCCAGTCATCCCTAGTTAGGGCGGGAAAGGTCTCAGTCCTTTGTGGGAGTGCTGGGTGAGTTGAGCCAACTGCCCTCAGTCTGTCAGCTGGGATTCCTGGCTCCTGGTCTGCAGGTGTCTAAGTCTGGGCCTCCAAGAAGCAGAGGCTGAGAACAACCTGGATGTGGAAGGTCTACATGGGGGGAGATTCCAGCAAGTAGGAATGAGGGAGTGAAGGCAGCTGGACAGGGAAGGAGGAAAAGAACATAAAGGATGTGTTATTCATGACGGGCACAACCCCACAGGAGACCCACCAAGAAACCTGGTGCAGTTGCCCCATGGAAAAAGGGAGGGCTGAGCCATTATCCATGATTCTCATCCCCCACGAGACACTTTACCCTCAGGTGGGGAGGAGGAGGCACAAGTACTTGAGGTAGGATGCTGTCAGTGAGCTGGGAAGTGTATCTGCAGCCTCAGGTAAATTCAGGAGGTCCAAGGGGATCTGAGCAGATGCATCAACCGCCCCTCTCCATATATTCATACGTAGAAGATGCTGGTTCTTTGCAAACCTCTTACTCCTATTGCCTCAATCTTCACCTCATTCATGCCTTTTTGCAGTTGCCCCTCACCACACGGCCCCCAACAGGGAAACAATGTTCTGATTCCTGTCACCATGGTTTAGTTTTATCTGTCTTTGAACTCTAGGGAATGAAATCTCTGTGTCTGGTTGCTTTGGGACCACATGATTTTGAGTGAACTTCATCCATCAAATTCACATCAGAAGTCTTCTTAAGAAAAAATTGTCTCTCATTCCATTATTTAAGTAAAATGTGTATGTCTGTTCACCTGTTGAGGACATTCAGCCTGTTCTTTGGCAGCTTGACTGAAGCTGCTTCACACATGCTTGTATTAAACTTTTTAGGGAGATCTTGCTTCAGTTTTCTGGGTGAACACCTGGGAGTGGAGCTGCTGGGTTAAATGGTGGGCATATGTTTGACTTGATAAGTCTCTGACAAGCCGATTTCCCAAGTGGTTGTGTTTTGTGTTGTCATTGTTTCAATGTCAGCTTTTCTGAGATGTGCAGTGCTAGCTCATCATGGTATTAATTGGCACTTCTGATGACTAATTACACTGAGCACGCTTTCATGTGATAAATGGCACTTGTCTTATTTTCTTTTATGAAATGTCTTTTATGAAATGTCGTCCATCTTAAAAACTGAGTTGTCTTTTTTATTATTGTGATGTAGGAGCTCCTGCATTTTGGATCTGAGTCCTTCATTAGATTTATGTTTTGCAAATATTTTCTCACAATCTGTAACTTGCTTTTATAATTCTTTTAAATCTTACCTGAGGATAATTTTTTAACATTGAATTTAGAGAGAGAGGAAGGGAGGGAGAAAGAAAAACATCCATGTGAGAGAGAATCATCAGTCAGTCGCCTCCCATGTGCGCCCCAACTGGAGATCAAACCTAGAACCTAGGTGTGTGCCCTGACTGGGCAACCTTTTGGTGTACAGGATGATGCTGCGACAAACTGAGCCATGTGGCCAGAGCTGTAGCTTGCCTTTTTATTTTCTTAATGGTGTCTCCTGAAGAACAAAAGTTTTAAATTTTGATGAAGTCCAATTTAGCAATTTTTAACCTAGCTGTTAGTGCTTTCTCATTCCTCTCTGGTGCATCGTGTTTTGTCTGCGCGTTGTGGCTACGCTAGATGTGCGATCCGCTCTGAGGTTTTCATGTGTGGTGTCAGATAGGGGTCAGGCTCATTTCTCTCTCCCCAAGGCTGTCCGCTCGTTCTAGCAGCATTAGACTAAAAGATTAGTCTTTCTCCCACTAAGCTAATAATAATTATTCATCATTCAATTGATATGGATAATTTGTTTTTCTCTATTTTTTGCTTTAACAGTTGTATTAGATTATCAATTGTATTAATCTTTTCACAGAAACACTTTTGAGTTTTCATTTTTATCTGACTTGTTTTTTCTTTCTTTCATTTCTGCTCTTTTCTTTATTATTTCATTCTGCTGCTTACTTTGTGCTTACCTAATCTTCCTTCTCCAGCTTTCTACATGAATGTTTAGACCAGTAACTTCAAACCTTTCCTCTTTACCAACAAACACAAACATCAAAGCTCTAACTCTCTCTCAGAATCACTTTAGCTGCACGTTGCTAATTGTGATATGCTTTGCTTTCATCGTCACTCATTACAAAATATTTTATAATTTACCTGTAATTTATTCTGTGACCCATGGGTTATTTAGAAGAGCATTTCTTTATTTCCAAGTATTTTGAGATTTTCCCTGCTATCTTATTGTTATTTCTAACTCGATCATTGTGGTTAGAGAACCTGTTTTGTATACCCAGTTCTTCACGACTTGTCTCATAGTCCAGCACGCGGTCTGCCCTGGTGAATGTTCTCCAGTTGTTAAAGGAGTGTCCTATCAGTCTAATCAGGCCAGGGGGGCCGACAGTGCTGTTCATATCGCTTATATTTTTACTGATTTCTTCTGCCAACTCATTCGATCAATTCCTGAGAGTGGGATTTTTAACTCTCCAATTATGACTGTGGAGTTTTTGTTTCTCTTTTTTTGACTATAAGGTTTGCTTCATGATATTGCAAAGCTCTGTTATTAGTTGTATACACATTTACCTATTCACATAGTTTAATATCTAGTTATTAATTAGTACATATAAGATATACTATATATGTAATACATAGTAAATTAATTAGTTTGTATATAATTACTATATAAAATAGTATATACACTATTACTATATAACTATGTAGTTATTACTATATATTTTACCACATATAATAGTTATCACTATATAAATTATAAATACTATATATAATTATATAAATATCTACACATATACCACATATACATACATACTATATATGTACATATATGAAAATATACACTGTATATACGAACATTTTTACATTATATGTACATTTACACAGTATATCTGTATAGAGATACATATATCTCCCTAACTCCCATCTCTGTCCAGTTTTCAGCACCTTATCCTGCTCCCTTGATAGAAAACCACTTTATTCTTCCAGAGTTTCTTTATGCACATAAAAGAAAATGCAAATATATGTGGTATTATTCCTCTTGCCCAGAAGTCAGCATATTGTATATACTCTTTTGTAATTTGACTTTTCCCTGTAACAATATATCTTTCCACTGCTTTCCTGTGAGTGCCTGACCAGGTTTCTTTTGACAGCTGTGTAATATTCCAATGCAGTTCATGCCCTGCCCTCCCCCGCCGCAGGCACAGTGGCTGGTTACACCCATCGGCTGTCACACAATGCCGCCTCTCTCTGTCCAGAGTCTGCACTTCCCTTTTCCCCTTGTCCAATCTCCACACACCAGCGCAGGAACTAGCCAGGCGAACAAAGCTCTTCTGTCTTTTAGAAGGTGGGGCAGGGAGCGACCATAAATACTCTTCAGTTAATATTTACCTCTCTGAACAGATGGCATGGGTTTTGCCCTTCAGGAGGCTCGGTATTTGCCACCCTTGCATGCAGTTACCCCCCCAGCAACCAATAAACAGTGTTTGTGTAAGGAGCACTTTCACACGAATGCACTGAAAATGGTGACAGCACCTTGTAGCTAAGCTTTCTGCATACAGCACTGCAGTCATGCCAAAAGCCTGGGCTCCCAGCTCTGCCACTAATTTACTGTGTGCCTTTGGGCAATTACTCTGCTTTAGGACACTTGGGATAGTAATTACTCGTTGGGGTGGTGCTTATTATGCATTTAGTCCTAAGAGCATTGCGTATTTAATCCCATTTACTTGGCAACAGTAAGAGGTCAGTCACATTATTTTCCCAGGAGGTAAGTCTTTCTGAGGCACAGAGAGATTATAAGTAACTTGCCTAAATTCACACAGCCCAGCAGAGCTAGAATTCAATTTCAGCAACCTGGCGCCAAGTTATTGTGAGGATTTAACGCATCAGGGAACACAGAGCATTTCGACAGAGTATATGTGCTCATTGAACATTAGCTGTTGTCATCATTCATTTTGTGCCCAAGGAATGGGAATGGAATATGGCTAGGTGGAGAGGAGCAGGGGCTAGAAGACATGCTGCACACTTAGAAAAGTCAGATTCAAGTTTGCCCTGTACAACTTTTAAATGCATTAGTTCCACGGGCAAGGAGAGACAAGCGAGGAGAGGTGGAGGAGCAGCTGCCACTGGGATCAGGTGAGAAACACTGATGACGAGATGAGTGGGGGTGCTGGGGTCTCCCTATCATTAAAAGCCAAGTTGGAGGCTCGTGGCAGGCTCCAGGACAGTGCTAGTTGACGGCAAGATGCCGTCAACAGGAAATGTGCAAATGATTTGGAGTCTCTTTGCCTTCCTTTGCAGCAAACAGAGAAGCAAAGAAATTAGCAAGCTTGTTTTGGCAGGGGAAAAAACACAAAATGCCCAAACCACAGAATTCTCAAAAATATTGCTAAGCACTAATTTTGCTAACATGTTAGACAGCATTTCGGATCTAGGCAATCTTGTTCCTCGGCTGGAAACAGTTCCCGAAAGCCATGTGAGCCCAGATCCACCCTGGGCATGTGGGGATAATGAAAACCCCAGCCCCTGCTTCCCTCCCTTTCCAGCCAAGCAGAGCGAGGGCATTCCCTTTCTCATCCGCTCAGGGCCCTCCCAAAAGATGCCGGTGGTCTGCAAGAGTGCCAGCCCTGCCCCTCTGAACTCCATGGAGACCTGGAGGTTTACACGCCCTCAAAATATGGTCAGACCAAAATCTGCTCCCTAGGTCAAAGTCACAGGACCAGAAAGCCAACTTTGGGGTGCAGACCAGGCTCTTTGTTGACACATTCCTGTCATTCAAGGTCACCATCTCAATCAAAATGGGCAAAATAAGGAGACAAATAGGGTAACATCCCTGTTAAGAAGGTAATGAGTCACAAATGCTATTTCAATGGTTTTCTTTGAAAGAAATACACATAACTAAACCAATTTTAATTAAAGATCTTGTCTTTGTAATCAGGCAGCCGCAAATGAAAGCAAAACTGCTTTCATGTGGAATAACATGCACAGAGCCCAACTAGTTTTCCCATAAAAGGGCAGGATTGTGTGTGTGCGCATTTTGCAAATAAGAAAAGAGTTTGTTCCTAACAACACGGGAGATGCAGCATAAAGCTATCTTCTGCAAAGTATAAAATTGCGAATCTCCCTCTCTCCCAACGTGGAAGTCACTTGGTGATGTATTGAGACCAACTGGAACATTTGCCAAATTCTCGTCTCAGCTGGGATTAGCCTACGCTTTGAGATTAGACATGTGAGCCTGATTTTTAAGCAAAAAGAACAGTTAAAAACCAGATAAACATACCTACAAGTACATCTAGAACACAAATGGTGGGAGAATGATTGTAACACACCACACTGTGTATTTCTGCTGAAAAAACAACCTGAACATTACAAATGATGTGATTTTTAGTTTTAAATGACAGCAAAATGGGAATACCTCTCCTAAATATGTTCTTTGAAGCGAGGAGGAGATCATGGTTTTTGCTTAAATATGCACATGATTTAATAATCCACCAGAGGGAAATGCGTTTGAGGCTGCCTGAGCTCAGCCACACATTCCTGCTTTTTGACAGTGTCTCAGGTGGTGGTTCACGGAGGTCCTGCCGACACCTTGCTTGTAGCGTCAAGTGTGTCGTTGGACGTGGCTGGCTGCCCTCTGGCTAGGGAAGGCTTGGAGAGCTTCGGTCATCTTAAGTCCTCTTGTCATCCCCAGCATGGGGGAACCTCAAAGGCACTCAGTCACAATCTGCTGCTCTGCATGGCCCTCAGGAGGCAGCAAAATGGGATGATGGCGCTGACTCCTAGGGGCTTCTTGAAGCATCTTCAGACTGTCTATAATAGTCTCTCACGCACTGAACTTTGTTATTTGGCAATAACCGGAACACGTAATGGGATTGTAGACAATACTAGTAAAGTTCTAAATGCAGAGTAGCTCCTATTGTGTCTGAGTGACAAAAGCATGCCAGCAGCTGATGATGCCACTGGTACCCAGACGCTGGGCAGTATCATGAAGCCAACCTGGACCATGGATCTCTGTCAGACGCTCACTGGGGGCCACTCCTCACACAGGAACTGACCTGTCACCATGTTTCATGAATTCCACAGACCCAAAGCATTGCAGAGGCCACAGTTGCACATTGGTCCTGAAGGGTAGTGGTCCAGCACACACTTCATGCTCAATATACACTGGCCATTTTCATCATTTTATTATTTATGTATTAAATTAGTTTTAAAGTCCTCACTCAAGGATATGTTTATTGATTTTAGAGAAAGTGGAGTGAGGGGAGAGAGAGAGAAACATCAATTAGTTGCCTCCTGTATGCACCCCAAGTGGGGGTCGAACTCGCAACCTAGGTTTGTGCCCTGCCCAGGACTGAACCCTACAACCTTTCTGGTGTAGTGGGACGACACTCCAACCAACTGAGCCACATGGCCAGGGTTCATCCTCCTCTTTAAATGCACAGAACTATGCAGAATTCTGGCACAGCGGGCAACAGCATGGGGTTTGGAGTCAGACAGCATGGGCTGCATCTAGCTTTGATGCTCAGTAGCCGTGGGAGAGTTTCCTATCTGTAAGAAAGAGAGAACTGTACCTGCCTCAGCCCACAGTGACGGCAGCACCCAGCCCAGGTTCTTCATGTTGACCATGCATTGAAGACTTAGAAGGAGAATATACCTGCTCACACAAATGGACCACACCAGCTGTCTAGCAACACAGGTCACTTCTCAGAGAGCACTCTCTGCTCAGAAAGTCAGTGTTACTGCCCAGCTGACCTCTGCCTCTTCTCTCTCGAATTTCCTTCCTGTGCCCACATTCCAGGCTGTTCTAAGCTCTCTATTCCCAGAATGCTTTGGAGTGTCCTGCGACACAGTTAGGCACAGGGGTGACTATAGGATCTAGAAGGTGCTTTTGTTCCATAGCTGGCTTGCCGGTCCTTCAGGATGGAGCCCTCTCCTCCAATAGCATGTTGCTGTCTGGGCAAGGACTCTCGTCAGTTTCACCGAGCCTGGCAGTGAGGTGGCTTCATTCTGGCTGCTCCCATCCTCCGCACTTTGGGGACCTGCTGGTATTCAGGAAAGAAGGGCACTGTCTGAACCAAAGGATGCAAATCATCAAGCCCTGCACTGACCCTAAAAGACACTCCTAGAGGCTGAGATCAACAATTGTGAATTTCTGCATGAGCCTATTATCAGGTTTTTACTGGTCTCTAAAATCAGTAGGTAACATTTCAACCCTGGCAGCAAAGTGACCTTGCTTTTTAAAAAAAAATCCTCACCCAAGTACCTGCTTATTGATTTCAGAGAGAAGGGAAGGGAGGGACAAAGAGAGGAAGAGAAACATCAATAAGAGGGAAACATCAATCGGTTCCCTCTTATATGCACCCTGACTAGGGACTGAATGCACAACCCAGGCCTGTGCCCTGACCAGAAATCAAACCTGCAACGTTTCAGTTTATAGGACAACGCCCCAACCAAGTGAACCACACTGATCAGGTCTGATCTTGCATTTTGCTGTAAATAATAAGCCTCTTTGGGTCAAGGATAACATCCTTGTATTTCATAGATTCAGAGCAGGGGGCCCCCACCTCCCTAAAGGACCCAGCGCTTCTCCAAACATACCACACGCAGCTTCCTCTGGCTTTCCTTTTCCCTCAAATGCCCTGGCACCTTCCTTCCCCAAGCTAACACAACCTGCAGGTCATGGCCATGCATGGTCTCCTTAGGAAAGCCTCATCTGGTCCCTAAGACTAGGCCATGGGGCCTTCTGAGTAGCCAATGCTGGATGACACTGATGTAGTGTCACTACCTGGTGTATATTATGGTATGCACATTTACCTGGTATATAATAGTATATTACAGGTTTTGATTATCTTGAGCTAGAAACAATAGAAACCCAAAGCAGTAGTTGCTTAAGAATGCATTTTTTTCCTCTTTCACACCTAAGTCTAGAGGAATGCAGGCCAGGGCCAGTGTAACACCTCTCCTGGATACCATCCTCAAGGACATGACATCATCTGTCTTATTAATTTGCTAATGGAACCTCTTTGCCCAGAGGCACTTTGCTCAAAATGGCCACTACAGCTCCAGCCATCACATCTGCATTCCAGACAGCTCTGATAAGAAAAGGGCCAGGGGCTTAGGTTAGCTGTGTTGTTGTTTAAAGGAAGGGTCTGCCACACTTTGCTTAATACAATTGGCCAGAATGCAATCATATGGCCACAGCTAGCTGCAAGAGAAGCTAGGAAATGTAAACTTTAAATCTGGTTAAGCCTTCAACTAAACCCAGGATTCTGTCACCATGGAGGAGAATGACAAACATGGGAGGAGAGCCACTGACTTGTCCATACCATCTGTTTATTCCTAGTGCTCAGCTTAGAGCCAGAAGGTCAGAGAGTCTCAGTACTTAAGTGATGCTCAAATGAGGAAATAAATGAACCAATGTCCAGCAGTGGGATCCAGATATGGGCCTCATTGGCTCAGCTGCAAAGAGGACCCAGGGAGCAGTGTTCTGACTGGAGGGAGGAAAGAGGCTCTGGCAGCTTTGATGTCATAGATTCCCCAGAGCTGGAGGGTATGAGGAGGTCTACATGGGAGGAATGGTCTTGGCAGCTGACGGGGGGCTCCAGGTGAGGTCCCTTATTGCTTATCCCCCTGCTCCTCTCCAACTTCACAGAGTTTCAGCAGGTAACCCCACCCCACAGTCTGCATTGCATTTATCTCATGTCACTGGGGCCCAGCTTTGCAGACAATTATGCAGCAGGATCATCTTTTACGATCCAATTAGCAGTGGACCCCCCAGACAACAGGGAGACTTGAGTGGTTTGCTTCCCCCAGCGAGGCTTGCTGCAGCAGAGGTTAGGCTGCTTGGGGGCTGGAAAGAAGGGGAGAAAGGAGGGTGGTGACTCGATACTCTGGCAGGGAGAGAAGGAGGATGCTCCTCCTGAACTTGGCCTGACCAAAAATGAAAGAAGCAGGAAAGGCCAGAACCGCCCACACACTTCCCCCATATGGCATCGCAGCTGCGACTCCTTAAGCTCTACTTGGGGCCAAACATGCAAAGGACTCATTCCTTTCTCTCCTGGTTACCTTCTCTCCTGGAGAGAAAATGAGGAGGGGACTTTGTTTGCTTTCTCCACCCTCACCCAGGACGGGTGAGAAAGAAATCTCCTTACAAGAAGGGAATTCTCAGCTATAGTATCCAACTTCCTTGTTTCGCAGAAGGGGAAACCAAGGCTCAGAGAGGGGCAGGAGTTGCCCAAGTTCCCAGAAGAGCTAGGACTAGCCCAGGACCTCCTGCCTTCCAAGGCGTCCTTATGAGGTCCCTCAGGAAGGCCTGCTTTTCATCCCTTATCATCTCACCCCAGTTATGCCTGGGCCAAGAGTAGTGCGCAGTGCCGGTATCAGGGATTTGCCCGGGTTTCCCTCGGAGTGCCTTAACTCATGACTCCCTCTGTCCTGTTTGTGTCCTGAGAGTCTTCCTCCCCATGTCACTCGCTCCTTCTGTGCAGGGGGAAACCGAGAAACAGATGAGTTGATGAGTGACATCCCTGGAAAGGTGTCCTCCAACCCGGAGATGTCCCTCTCTTGGCCATGCCACCAAGGCCGCACCTGGTCCCCCGGGGCACAGGCTGTCTGCGGCACTGTTTCTGCTCATAGCTTCTGCACACTGGGGGATCCTTCTTAGCTGACTGCCCACATCTGATCCACTGAGAAGGTGTTGCCAAGGACAGCAACTCCTTTGAGTGTCGCAGAACCATGTGGTCCCCCAAATTAGGAGGGATGTGGACGAAGGAGTCATTGAGCCTGGATTTCAGCCAGAATGAGTGACTGGGTAAGCAGAGACACTCTCTGCACTTCAAAGGACCCATGTTTAAAATGAGGGGTGGGTGGGATTGTGTGCTGTCTGCCTTCTTGCCATCGCATCCCTGATTATTTTTAAAATTCAAAGTCAAGTGCAAAACCTGCCCCAGGCCCTCATGTCCAGTTTAGCATCCTCCATCAATAGCTGCTATGAAGCACCAAGCCCACCCTCATGTGTCTTCCTGCCAGGACAGGGGATGTAGTCGCCCAGCAAGTCTCTTTTTTTAGGGGGGCTGGCTTGTGAACTTGGCCCCTTGCTAACTATGCCTCCTGGTTGCTTGGCTTGATAACTGTTGCATTTGGAAATAAATGACACACTTTCCCTACATCTGCTCCAAATTTGCATTTCAGAAATTAGAGAACTTAGTTATGCGGTATTACATGGCCATCCGGGCAGGGTCTTGGAGTATGAAACTGATTGGACATTCTGCCCCAAATAAGAGGAGTTTCGAGCTCTTTCCAGGAAATTGAGTGGAACACCCAAACTGACATCCAATATTAAATATCGTGTTTGTATAGTTGCTCTGTAGAGTTCCCTGGCATCCAACATCTGGGAGCGAAATTTATAAATGGGGAAACTGAATACCTGGTTAGAATGATGCTCATCAGAGCTAAGAAATTAAAATATTACTGTATACACTCCAAGTCGGGTCATTTATAAAGGTAGAACTATTAAAATATGATTAGCCCAACCATATTTTGTCTCAAAAATGTCATACACCATTAAAGTTGAAAAGACTTTGATGCGAATATCCCTGGCAAAGGCTTTGCCCCGTCAGCAGCAATGTGCTTGGGAATGTTCACTACAAATACACAGGCTCCCTGAGCAAGGGGAGGAAGGGAAGCTACCCGGGGCGGCAGGACTCTTGAGTGCTGCTGGGACACCCAGCACCTCAGGACTTGGGCAGGTGGGGTAGTGGCAGGACTGGGTGCAAATTTTAAGGGAGCTCCAAAATTCTTGGTAATCAAGATAAGTTAATATTTTAGTGTAATATTCAAAAGCCAACTGGAAAACTACTGCCTGCTGTTAGTCTGTTATTGTCAATAAAGTTTTATAGGAACAAGGGCCAAGATTAGAGTGTGGCAAGTGAGGCAGTGTTGTGCAAGTTCAGTATAATATTCTGTCCTTGAAATTTGATATTTTGTTCATCACAGATTATTTTGGTATTAATTTCAAGGTTTTTGACATCCAGTTAAGTTTTCTGACTCTGCCAGCATCCCCACAAGGGAGCATGAAGCCCATGTTGTGCACCAAAGGACACTTGTGCTCTCCGGAAGTACCCAGCGCCCCATCCCAAGGGTTACCCTACCCCTTTCAAGGCACCCATCCATGTTTGGTCCATTGCTGTCATTTGATAATGAAAACCATGGATGGCAATACCCCTACTATCCCACCATACCCCCGGGTGCAACTCAGGGGCTCCAACTGATATTTCCTTTAGCTGCTGGCTTTGGAGGGTCTCTCACACCTCTCCTCATAACCTTGGGAGTGATGAGGGGAGCTGGTGAGGGGAGCCTGGAGAGCTGGTGTTGGACTTCAGAATGACCTGGGTTGACCCCACAAGGTGAGAGAGGGTGTCCCAGACCTGGTGGGCCAAGACCACCCATCATCAGCTTGTAGGTCTGGACAGGTCCTCTAACTGCTCTTTGAGTCTCAGTTTTCTCATCTGAACTAAGGGAGTGATGACAAAACTTGCCCTAAGTCCCTGGATTTGAGCTTCTTAAATCTGAAGTCAAATTGGCAAAGGAGGTGCCCCAGTTCCCAAGGGCTATACACAGATCAAGAATCAGTGTTCTTTTATAGAAGTGGGGTCAGAGGCAGGGAGCATCTTATTCAAGATCTCACAGCTAGGAGTTGGGGATGGGTCTTCCGAAAATCCCAAGTCTTGGTCTTCGTCTTCTTCTTCTTGGTTAGGCGTTCTCCCATTGGAGCCTGCTCAGGACATGCCATAGGGCTTGTTGAACCAGATCGCTGCTTCCCATCCCTGGTTTCTGACCTGGTGGGTCTGGGGTGGGGCCCAAGAATTGGCATTTCTAACGAGTTCCCAGGTATTGCTGATGCTGCAGTCAGGGACCTCATTTGGAAACATTGTTCTAAGGGTAAGTGGGGAGGGGGGAGGGGGCAGGTGGGGAAGAGATGGCTAGGGTGAGAGCAAGGAAGCTGGTATCAGACTATGTCTCCCTCCTTTGCAGGGGACACTGTCCAGGGAGAGGCACCCTGGTCAAGCAGTGCTTCCTGAGTGCCGCTCTCTGCCGCCTGCATAGGAAGCTGCTTTGGAAAGATATGCATTTCCGGGTCCCACCCCAGACCCACTGAGTCAGAGGCTGGCTGGGAGTGGGGATGCTCCTCTTTACCTCCCCCAGGTGACTCTGAGGCCCAAGAGTTAGAACAGCAATGGTTCTCCCCACTCCCAGCCCCCTTTCAATACTTGAGAGGGGGTTATTTTTAAAATACTGCTTCCTGTGCCCAACCTCGGACCATTTGAGTCTGAATTTGGGGGTAGCCTTAGGCATCTCTAGCTTGTGGAACTCTCTGGATGATTCTAATGTTCAGCCAGGATTGAGAAAGTTTGAGCTGAAGGGTTTTCCACAAGCAGAGACCCCCCCCACCCACCACCCCACCATCAATCACCTTTAAGAGAAATGAACTGCTGCGTGGAGTGAATGCAGGACCAGCTGAGGGAAGGATGGTTGGGCTGCAGCTGAAGAACAGCATTTGGGCCAACAGCCATCTAAAAAGTGGGTGGATTTACAGTCATCGAAGAAAATTGTATCTGGGGACATTGGGCATGGCACTGTTATTCTGTACAGTTGGTTTTTCTTTTAAACCACCAAGGCCTGGAATGGTCCCAGATGTAATAGAATTGACCATACTGCCCACTTACGATACAGACCACCAGCCTCATAAATGGCCTGAGAGATCTATAAACCGTGTAACAGCCCTGCCCCACCCTACTGTATGTTTGGCTTGGCAGAGACATGGGTCCATGCCTGGCGTTATTATTATTATGGATTTTTATGGTGACTCACCTCCCACATTTGAGCCTTCCCCTCACTGCCTGTGAAGGGAAATCTCTCGGACATTCGTATTGCCTCCACCATTCGTCAAGGTAGTTAGAGTCCTCAGGCCTGACTGGGGCCACAGTCCCTGAGCCCGGGTCACTTGGAGTGCTGACCTGTCAGCATCCCCTGGGGTCTTGAACTTTGGTGTAGGGCACTTGGTGTTGGCTGCACTGGTGAGTGTTGCTCAGTGTGGGAGGGTGGGGTGCTTGAGCTCTGGAAGGGATGGAAGTCACTGGGGCCACTGCTTCTGGCTGGACCTAAGCAGGAGCTTTGTCCTGACGGTGCACTTGGCTCAGCCACAAGCCTGAGGAGGAAGAGAAGTGGAGTTAACCTCAAATATGGGGCAAACCAGGCACATCAAGTGTGTGGCAAGCCTGCCTAGGTTCAAGGTCAAGCTCTGACTCAGACCTGCTGGAGTCCTTGAACACTACTTAAAAACACTCTCAGTGTGCCTTAGTTTCCCCATCTGTTCAATGGGAATCATAACCTAATGCCACATAGGTTTGTTTTAAGCAAAATACATTCAGCCACGTACAGCCATGCTACAAAAGTGCCTGAAAAATTAATTCATCAGGTATCTGTCCATCTATCCAGGCCTCTATTCATTTTTTTATCAAAAAAATTTTTTACAGGCATCAGACTTGACCTCTGGAGTCTAATTATTTAACCCAAATGCCTCTGTTTATGGTTTTAATGATGCATGTTTGCAGCTCCCTACGGAAATGCAACTGGCCATTGGTAGTCTGATTGGCAGAACCAGATTCTAGAAATTTCGAGATAGATAAAAAAAGAAGAGAGCTCTGACTGGTGTGGCTCAGCTGGTTGAGCATCATCCTGTAAAACGAAAGGTCATGGGTTCAATTCCTAGTTAGGGCACATGCCTACGTTGCAGGTTCAGTCCCTAGTTGGGGTGCACACAAAAGGTGACTGATAGATGTTTCTCTTCCACATCAATATTTTTCTCCCTCTCTCTCTCCCTCCCTTCTTCTCTCTCCTAAATCAATAAGCATGTCCTTGGGTAGAGAAAAGAAAAAGGAGAAGGAGGGAGAGGGAGCAGTGGCAGAGTTGTTCTCATGAAGGACCAGACTCGTTGAGGGCAGAGGCTAGATGCCTCTCACCTGCTGTCACCTTTGCAGGGTTTGACAAAAAGCTGGTTCTCGGAGCCCTGCAACTTGGAAGGTACAAGGCTGTCCCCAAGGTGCCATTGTTAGCGTCTTCCTGGGTGCTGCTATGGAGGGTCAAGCAGTGGCTCCACTCACCCAGGCCCAAAGGGCCTGTAGAAAAATCAGCTTTTGCTCTTTGGGAAAGAACCACCCGGGGTTGGGGGGCATTGTGTTCCCCAACTTCTATTATGGAAATGTTCAGACACAGAGAAAAGTTGAAAGACATGTATAGCAACCACTCATAGATTCATCCCCACCTCGATTCTCCAGCTTACACCTCATGAGTTGTGCTTGATCTTGTACCTGTCCCTCTGTCCATTCCTCTGTCTACCACTCACACATCAATTTTTGTTTTATTTCATGTTTTTGTGGGTATCAAATTGCTTTGACTCTGAGGCTGACATTTTATCCGAAGGTTAAGGTTTTAATGAGGTGGGGCCACTACAGAAATGTAACCAGCCTTCCTTCATTTAACTCTCTCATTAACACGTGTGCACGTGGGTGGTGGAGCAGTTCCTCAGGACAGTGGCTCTGCCAGGTACTGCCAGTGCCTCTAACTGCCTCCCCCTTCTCTCATCCAAGAATTAAAACTTCATCTCCTCAAGCACAAAAACAAAACAAAATTAAAAGATTCTGAGCAAGTTTCTTCTTCTCCATAATATCATTAATCCATCCATCTACCCACCCATTCATTCGTATTATCTACCCATCCACCCATCCATCCACCATCTATCCATCCATCCACCCACCCACTCATCTATTTATCCATCCATCTATCTGTGCAAAAAGCATTTACCCAGAGCATGATCACTAGTCAGAATACATCACTTTGTATAAGAGTAACCTTAGAGTGTGACATCATTGCCCCCCACACTTTTAGAGAACCCCACAAGGCTGAGAGTTTCCCTCCTGGGGAGCCAGATTTTGGCCTGACCATGTGTGGAATCCAGGGAGGGTCAGTTTTGAGACTGGACTCAGGGCCTTTTCCTGGAAGGAGCATGTGCGATGTAGCAGAGTCTCATGCTATCGTGCCGGGGGAATAAAACCGCATTTCCTGTGTTTATGAAAGCTGTATGTAGGATGAGCAAATACTCAGGTGACCCCAGCCCAGGCACATTCCAAGGGGACCAGCCACCCCAGGAAGTGAGTCGGGTTGGGGGTGGAGGGGTCAGGGGTGAGGTGGGGGCTATGTGGTGCTGAGATGACAGAAGACAGGGAGAGCACTGCCACCCTCCACTCCTTTAGGGAGGAGAGAAGGGAGCACGTCCTGTGAGGAACTTGAGTCTGCCTGCAGTCCGGACCTCAGGACCTGGGCACTGTGTAATGAGAGTGAGGCCAAGCTACCACCCTCATCATCACCATGGAAACAACAGCAACTGTTACTCTTTCTCAGTTGAGCATTTTCTAAGACCCAGAACTTAGAAAATACTCAAACACTCAAAACCACTCTTAATGTGCCTAATGCAGGGGTCAACGTCATCCCCACTGCACAGATAGGGAAACTGAGGCTTGCAGAGTTGAGTAACTTTTCCAAGTCACTAGGCAGTGGCAGGGTGAGGGGTGCCGCCGGGACCCAAACCAGGGGCTGTCTCAATCCAGGTGAAGGGTCATGAATCCCATTAACAGATGGGGAAACTGAGGCTGGGGAGAGTGAGCAGCCTGCCCAGCTTCCATCTGAATAAGTGGCAAAGGGTAAGGCTTGGCCATTCATGTGGACAGTTTCACATTTTCCATCAAAAGAACAAATAAAACAAAGCAGGGTATCAAACAATCTCCCTGCAGGCTCTTTAGCGGAGTCTGTGGACAACACCCTTCTTTCCATCCCTCCTCTTGTGAGATGGGCCTATCCAGGCTGGTGGGTGCCAGTGATCTCAACAGACCATGGCTTGGAGGGCTCCAGAGGAGTGCTCACGGCAGGGTGCTGATTGGAGACCAGACCCACCTGGGGCAGTCCAAGGCGTGTGACTACATGGTCTGGTGTGATGATGATGTGGATTAGATGGGAGAGTAAAGTGTCCAGGAACCAGCTGCTTCCTGCCTCCTGCCTTCACCTCACCCTTCCCCACAAAGAACTTCCCCAGGCCCTGTCTCAGCCCTTTCATAGGTGGGCACACTGCGGCCTGGGGATATCAGTTAACTTGCCCAAAACCACCAGAGGTGAGGAGAGAGCTTGCAGCCCTCCTGAGATTCTGCCTCTGCCTTCTCTTGTGCCTGCTAAGCCATCCTCATGGCCTGGACCTCACACCATCCACAAGCTGTCTGGACCCTCCTACCTATGGTGGCCAGCTCCCCCCCAGGCCAGGATCCAAGCATTAGCCCCGGGTGTGCCCCATGCTCTCAGGGTACACATATGGGGGTCCTGAGCCCCACTGACTGTCCCTCTAGTTTAGCCTGAGAGCATGGCCTGAGCAATCTAGACAGGACGGACACTAAATTCTGAAGACTCACAGGACAAGGATGGAGTGGGGGGGCTGAGCTCATCCATCTGGCTCCCCACTCCAGCTGAATTAGGAACCACTTGATGGCCATCTGGGAAGTGGGTCCCCCAGGCGCCCCAGCCCAGTTGAGCTCAGACTAGTTAGTCATCCTTGCTGAGCCCTACCCTCAGCTTCCCCTCTGTGAAATGGGCCAGGAAACACTCTCTCCGAGGAGGTCCCATATAAAGTGCCCCAAGTACAATGCGCACAGGTGAGTTAGAGTGGGGATGTTACTGGCATCACAGTGGCCTGTTGAGCAAAGGCCCTTCCCTCCCTGCATGAAACATGCTGGCCCCTCACCATGAGTCCCTGGCTCTGTTTCTGTCATCATAAAAGATTGTCTTTCCATGAGCAAGCCTCTACTCATGGCGGCTTGTCAAGAAATTCCCCTGCTCCCCACCCTCACTCCCTCTCTCCTCTTCTTTTAGGCCCAGTGGAAATGGTTCCCCAAACAGGGCCCGTAAACTCATCAGGGCTGCCAAGTTGGCCCTGGCTCCCATCACTGGGTTCTGTGTACCGGATGGACTGGTGGAGAGGTTGGGCACAGATTCTGACCGCTGCCCAGATGTCAGGGTGAAGGGGGGATGTGTCTGCAGTTGGTGGGGGGTGGGGAGAGGCAGGCAGGGGAGAGAGACGCATGAATAATCTGACCTTTCCTCTTTGTGTTTGGGCAAATGTAAGCGTGTTTACAATAAACCCCAGGGAGATTTTTCATCCTTCCAAATGGAACAAGGGTTATGTAAGCAGAGAGACCTTGAGCTCGGCAAACACCTGCTCCAGGGAGCCAAATGGAGGGAGACGAGGAGAAATGGAGCCCTAGGTTGACTCATGACCAAGTTCAAGATGACAAGGGCTTCATTAAGCTGGGAGGCTGCTGGGAAGAGCAGAGGGTACTTCCTGGGGCCTAACAGACCAGGCCATATTCAAGAGGCACCCCTTTCTCTGCACCCTGCAGAGAAAGCGAGTGGCCTTGGACCCCTAGATGGCTACCCATCCCTAGCTTTTATTTCAAAATTACCCTGGGTGTCATTTCTTTCTTTAAGAATGGGTCTGTATATATTCTGATTATAGTGAATAGGAAGGAAAGCAGGAAACTCCTGCTTTATAGCATCCTTGGTGACTTTTAATGGACAACTCAACATGGGAATGTTTATTTACAGAGGCTGGTCTTCCATTTCTGGATTTTGGTGTGTTTCATTGAATGAGATAAGCCATTGTGGAAACAGAAAGTCAGCAACCCTTGTCTCTAAAAGATCTTGGGATTATTTGTGTAAGTTCTAGGTCATACTCATTAATTTGTGTAAGTCTGGCTTAACCCACCTGGGATGATTCTCAGAATCATCCGTCCTCTATTTCCCAAGTCAGGGCACAGACTTGGGAGCTGAGAGTGATCTGCACCTCCCGCTTTGACCACACCATGCCAGAAAGAAGGACGGATGGCATCTTACGGTGTGTGCGAACATTCCCCCTCTCATTTTCAGATTCTCTATTAGGCATTTGGTAGATTGTATTTCCCCAAATGTCTACAACAAAGTTTCCCCTTCCACATGCTCTTCTTCTAGTGTTCTACCCCATAGGTGAGGACCTTTCCTCTGACCTGGGATCTCAGTGGGCCTGTGACTACAGCAGAGATGAAGCTATGTGCCTTCCCAGACTTGGCCATAAGAGGAGATACCGCTTCTATGGGGTCCTGTTGGGCCCTCCATTCTTGGAACTTGGACACCGTTATGTGGGAAAGGCCAAGAGGCCCGTATTAGGAGATCCATGTGGGGAGGAACCAAGGCTGGAAGCCTTCAGCTGGGCTGAACTCCCAGTGGACAGCCAGCACCACCCCAGCCAGACCTGTGCTGTGCCATTTTGTCCAGGAACCCTTTGGCATCCAGTCCAGCTGCCCCAGATGATGCCCAGTAAAGCAGAGATAAGCCTTCCTGAGAGCCTTGCCCAAAAGACAGACTTGTGAGCTAAATATGTGCTTGTTGTTTTAAATCACTAACTTTTGGGATAGTTTGTTATCCACAATCCAGGTATTTCCAGGAAGGTGTCACAATAACACTAGCCACCACTCAGTGTGCACGTCCTCCCCTACCTGCCCATTGGGGTGATGCAAGTTGGCCTCCACGGCCTCCTTGAAGTCAGGGCTGGCCACCTTGAAGTCAGGGCTGGCCACCTAGCTTAGGTTGCTGTGTGGGAGAGAAACTGCTATACTGTTATTTGGGTTTTTCTATCACACAGAGTACTTCCAACTAACAGAGAGCCTTGCTGGATTTTCACAATCACCATAGTACCTAATCTGGTCTTCATTTTAAAGAGATGGAATCTAAAGCTCAAAGAAATTAAGTCATTTGCCAGGAAGTAAGACCTGAACCCAGCCTGTCTTCTCACCTGACTTCATCTCTCCCTGTCCCTGCTGCTTAGGCCACTGTGTCACTTTCCCTCCCTACTCCACCCCCCCTCCTGCACCTTGCTAGTCTGGCTTGTGATACCACTAACTTTTTGCCACTTGGGCAACACCTTTCACACTGCCTCCCAGGAGCTGTTATTGAGGGTGATCAATCATTGCCCAGAGCCTTGACTCACTGGGTGCAAGAGGAGGTCCTTGGGTTGGAATGGTCTCCCCACACAGGAGGGTACTTTGAAATGATGTACCCCTATGATGGGGGAAATGTCTCAGAGTGTCCTGGAGTTACTCTTTATTCTCCTGGCTTCATGAGGCTCCATGCTCTTACACTGTGACTTGACATCTCTAAGGTACCTTAAGAGATTCAACTCAGATATCCCTTCTCCAAGAAGCCCTCCTGACTTGTTTCACTCTGCTGTGGCATACCCTCAGCATAGCCTCACCCAAGCATCCTTACTGCCCAAGGATGGCATACCCACAGCAAACCCACTGAGGCCTCAGGCTGGGCTGCGTTTCTTCCTCATGTGCACAGCCTCCTGCATGGTGCACAGGACACAGGGGATATGTGTCCTAAATGCTTATGAAGAAAGGGTGAGCCCAGGAACATTGGCCCACCACTATCCTCAGCCGCAGTAAATAAACTGGCTCAGCATCTTGGTCCTGGCACCTGGAAGAAAGAGGGCTGTGGGGGGATTCTAGAGACCTGGGTTCTGGTTCCAGCTTTTTCAGTAACCTGGGGAACTAATGACAGCTCTCATTTAAGAAGAACTTTGTCCACATCAACTGCCATTTTAGAAAACCTCCGGTCTCAACTTCATGATCACAGATAAGGAAAGATGTTTACTATTCTTCGGTACAATCTATCGCCGAACAATAGGCTCTGCGGGGATCAGAGGGCACCTAGCCATCTTCCTGTCCTGACTTTGAGCTCCTTCCTCCCTCTCAGGGTTCGAGTCTCCCCACCAGCCAACTGCAGACTTGGCTCCATGAGCTGGAGCTGGCCACTGGAGCCTGCTTCCTGACGTGCCCCATCCAGACGTGCCCCATCCAGACGTTCATTCAAAGCGGCGTGTTTGAATGCAGGGCACCTTTCCCCATGCACCCTGTCACATGTGGTGCTCAGGTTCCCTGCCAGACCACTGGAGCTGGGCTTACCTGGTGTGCTGCTGGGCACTATAGCTTTCCTCCAAGTCTTGGGGAAAGAGCTTCTGAGTCAAGAATGGAAAACCTAAAGCTGGAAAGGGCTTTATGTCTGCTGCACTTTTATATCCCCACAGCCTGCGGCACCCTCCATACCTGCCTCCTCTCCACCCCCTGGGAGTATGCTGAGCCTCTTTTCCTTCCCTCTGTCCTCTACAGCCATGGAGGAAAAGGCAAAAGGGATGGAAGGACCCCTGAGCTGTGCAGAGGAGGCGCTGAGCTGGGTGCAGCTTCAGATTTCAGTGTCAACCTGTCTGAAGTAGAGAAATTGGCAGAAGGTAACACTGGCACATGCCCATTCGGAGAGCAGAGCACAGAAAGTCTAGGACCCTCAAGGCTGTCACTTGTTGAAGGCATTCTGTAAGTTGGGCACCGTGCTAAGCCCCTTACCTGCCTGAGTTCACCTGACCTTTGCAACCACAGAGAGACGTACTGGAGCCCAGGTGAAGGTGGAGGCAGAGAGGGGAGGCTTGTAGCCAAGGAGTGCCAACCACTTGTAGCTATCAGCAGCGGGGAGAGAGGCATGAACACATTTTTCCTCTGAGTCTCCAGAAAGAACCAGCCTTGCCTACTCATTCACTTTGGACTTCAGTTCTCCAGAGCTATAAAAATAAGTTTTTGTTGCTGAAGCTCCCACCATGGTACTTTGCTGTGGCGTTCCTGGGAGACTCATTCAGGAGGCAGCCCCAGGAAGTCATGCAGTTAGTAAAAGGCAGAGGCAAGAGTCAAACCCAGCCTGTCTACCTGGAGCCCAGGTCCCCTGCTGACTCATGACCTGGTCTACTTCTACTGTCTACCCCCAGGCTCACTCACTCAGTCATCATGTCCTCCCAGCTTTACCTGTAAGAAGCATCCTGAATCAGGCCCTTCCCTTTCCTCCTTCCAACTGCATCCCCTCGCAGCTCATTTGGCCAACAGCTGTGCTCCCAGCCTCAGACTGCCATCCTTCTGTAACCCCATTTCTGCATGTCACTGCTCTGTGGCATTGGTGTGGACCACTCCACGGGGGCTCCCAGGCCTCCCTCACCTGGCCCTATCCCATGGGCTCTTCCACCTTACCGCCTAGCTATGTCAGCTCTGCTAATGAGCACTCAGCCTGTACACCACCATATTCAACCCACAGATAGCTGGTTGAGGTCAGCATGATTTGTACTGCCTGCCACCAACTTCCATCTCTCTGGTTCTCTGAGCTTTGTCTCCTACAAAGCCTTCCCTGGCCACTCATACTTGACAGCTGTGCATTACTCACTCCAAGTTCTGTGCACCTGACTGCCCTGTACCTGCCTCCCCATTGATCCTTATACGTGCCAGGCACATGCTCACCCCAGGGCCTTTGCCCTAGCTGCCATGTACATGACTGCTTTCTCCAAGATGCCTTTTTCTGTTTGCTCCCTCACTTGCTCCAGGTCTTTTCTATTCAGGGTCAAAGCAGGAGATGAGATTCACTCCCAATATTTGAATGAAAGAGGTAGAAGGGTAAGAGGATGGTGGCACCCTCAGGAACAACTGCAGGGAGGTATCCACTCCTAAGGCTGTTGGGAAAAGTGGAAGAGAGAGTGTTCGTGAGAACTAGACCCACAGACTCTCACTGTGGGGGGACACAGCCACCTGCAGAGACACGTTACTGAGGCTGAGAAGAGATCTTCTCTGTTCTGCCTCTGATCCCTTCCTGCTGCCTCCCAGAGGCTGAACCCAACAGGAAGTCAGGAGGCAGGGGGCCTGGGTGAGTCAGTCCACTGGCCAGTCCCAGAACAATGGGCTGAGGGCTCAGGACAGAACACCAAGGCCTTTGCCCAGATGCCCTCTTCTTAATGGGGCCATCACTGACCACTCTATTTAAAATTAAACCACCTCTCTGTCTCGTTCCATGTCCTTTCCTTGCCTAACTTTACTCCACACCACTTACCACCAACTGACATCCTATCTGCTTTTCTTATTTATTTTATCTGTCCCCCACCCCCCTAGAATTAAGCAGAGATCCCACACCTTCCCCTATGTTCTACTTTGAAAAATTTTAAAGTCACACTTGAAAGACTAGAGTAATGAACACTTATGTACTCTAATGCAAATTCACAAACCGTTTGCATTTTTAAAGGCAGGGATTTTTTAAAGTAAATTTTTATGGAATATAACTTGCAGACAAAAAAACTTCACAAGCCATCGGCTTGAGGCAGGAACTTTTGATCCTCTTGTTCGCAGCTGTGTGCCTGATGCTGGGAATGATGCCTGGCACCGGGCGGACGCCTGGCACCGGGCGGACGCTCATTACTATTCGTTCGACAATGAGAGTGTGAGTCTTACAACGATGTGGTTGATCATGCGGTTACCACTGGCCTTGCATGCTACTGTCTAGGCTCCAAGAAGGCAGGGACCTCTCCTGTTTTGTTTCCTGTTGCTGAGCCTGGCCGGATTGGTTAGTCCTCACATCAGCTCCATGAGGTTGCTGTTATTATTTCCCTTATTTTTCAGATAATGAAACAAAATGTCAGAGAAGTTGGGACATTTGCCCAATGTCACAAAGCTGGGAAGTGGCTGAGCCCAACCCAGCTCAGACAGGTGCAAGTCCTCAGGCCTGAGCTCTGAGCCCTGGGCTTTAGTAGCGGGCGGTGCAGCCTGGTGGCTAGAGGGGACAGGGCAGAGGCTCCCTGCTGGGCTGACCAGGGCTCTGCCACTTGCCAGCGTGGGGCCTTGGGCAGGTGACTTCACTGTGACATCACATTCAAAACATCGATGGTTCGCCCTTTACACCTGCCATCCTCACCTGCCATCCTCACCCCATGCTGACAGCCACCTTCTCATCTCAGGTGGCTGACTCAGCTTTGCTCATTGATCCCGTGTGAGCAGGGGGACACGAGTGTTTATTCTTGCCAGTACCTAAGGATAAAACTTTTCATGTTTGTGCACATCTATGTTATCTGTTAACAGTAGAACAATTAGAAAAATCAGAGAAGCAAGAAGCTAAAAGATTGTGGGTAATCCCACCATTCAGAGATAACTATTTTCAATACTTTAAAAAACATATTTTGCAGCATTTATTTAGCACTTGTTTTCCTTAGAGCCTTACATACATTGTCTCATTTTTATCCGTACACAAGTCTTCCAGTCTGCATTGTTACCACCCCCATTTTATTGAACCGGGGCAAAATGACTTATTCAAAGCCACACAGGTAAGTGATAGAACTGTGGTGTGAACTCAGCTAGCCTGATTGTAGGATCTGTACTCTATCCACAGAGACACACAGCTCTCTTTTGCACATACACACGCACACTCTCTCACACACACTAATAAAGGGATGAATGGAAAGCAGCTTCTATCGTTGTTCTTATAAAAATCGAGCAGGGATGTCTGTCCATTTCACGGGACAGAATTCCCCTGCTGTTTGGTCCCTGCCTCTTTCCTCAGTTCCTCAGGGTTGGATAGCTAGATAAACATCACCACAGCGAACATCTAAGAGTTAAAGCTCTTTGCCCACACCCTTAATTATTTCCTTTCTATAAATCCCTGACAGTGGGGAATTCAAGTCACTGTTTATTCATACTTTCAATTTGGGTAGATATGGCTAAATTACCTTCCAGAAAAAGCTGAACCAATTTACACATGCAAGAGTTGTATCTGAGCAGAATTAAGAGGTTTTCCAAAATCTTTCTTAACTAGGGTTCTGGTGTCTTAGGGGCTTTTTTGGTCACTAAGACCCCAATGGTGTTCCAAGGTGGACTATTCCAATTACCTAGGAAGCTGGGCCAGCCATCTGTGAGGCCTGGAAAGGAAGGAAGGATAGGGGAAGTGGGACAAGGGAGCTAAATCCTGCTCTGACTCCTGGAAAGAGGCCCTTCCCTAGGATTAATGTGTACCACACTTTGTCTTCCAAGTTATTCCTGCATGAGGCTGGCCTTGAGAAGGAAGGGAGAGAGCTCACCCTGTCACAGTTGAGAATGAATTGTACCCCAGAGCACCACAAAATCTCTCTTAAGCTTTGGGGATGATTTCAAGGAGTAGTGTGGAAATGACTGGAAATGACTACTCGTGAAATGTCCACGTGTAGCTGGTGCTGTATAGGCAAGGGGATTGATCAGGATGTCCCCCCCATTTGGCAATGAGCTGGTAGCTCTTCCGGACTAGTGTCTCCACAACCAGCCACACCTCCCTGGACTGTTCCTTCTTGGTCCCCCAGAGGCTTGCGGACAATTTGGGCCTCAAATAAAGAGGGTTTCCAAAGATCTGGCAGCTCATTGGAATAAGCAAGTGAAAGGCAGTGTGCTGCAATGGAAACACCCTGGGTTTGGGGGTGGGATGGACTTGTGGTCAAAATCAGTCTCTGCATCTTGCCCACCCAAGGGCCCTTGGTGGGTAGTCTCACCTCTCAGCTTCCTTATTGGGGGATGACTCCCACTTTTGCAGGGTGGTGAAGACAACATGTATGATCTTTTAGTGCCTGGTACACAGACCCCAGGTACTCATCAATGATACCTGTGTCAGTTTTTATCAGAAATCAAGAGGGGAATGAATGAGGTCCAGAGATTCCCCAACTGGAGCAGCCAAAATGATCAGCTGTAGGTGAAATGGACCTCAATGACGGGTGACTCATTACCTTATTATCTAGAATCTCCCCTGCAGTCCCTCTGAATCCCCCATTTTACTGATGAGAAAACAGGGGCCTGGGAGTCTTATACATGGATTGCCTGAAAGCCCAAAACTGTTCTGTCTGGGGATACCAGCCAAAAGGCCCATAAGAACATGAAGGTTTATTTTCCAGCGACATAGGCAGTAGGGGCTGCAGCCCTTGCTGGGGGCAGTCACTGCAGAACTAGCCCCGTGCCCAAGGCCGTGCGGGGCAGTCCTGGCCCTGCTGGGAGAACACACCAATCTGCACTTTTCTTCCAAGAAAAAGTAATATCAGAGGAGGCATTTCCCCGAGGCTGTCTCATGTTGGGGAGAACTATGAAATGGTTATTAATGTTTGAGATTTCATAAATTTTTTTTTCAAATTATAAAGGAGGTTCTGAAAGGCAATGTCTGTTTCCCATAATTGGCAAGCGTTCCCCAGGCGACCATTCAGCCACCTTGAAAATAATGTTTTCACGACCCTTGACCCCTCTTTCACTGACGACTTCTCTCATACAAGTTGCTCCCAGGATGAAAACAATAAAAGCAAATATATAACAGCAAAGGCCTGAGGTTAATGTCTTTAACAAGATAATGTTACTTAAGGGAACTGTAAAGCAAATCATTCCAAAATTCCATGTATTTGCTGCAGCTCCAACTGTATTTTGAAAACATATGTATGTGCTGCCTGTGTGTCTGGCATGGACGGGCTCCACTGCTGTGTTACTTATTTTGATCATGTGTCAAACTGTTAGTTTAATACCCTAATTATTCAAAATCCCTGGAAGATATGCGGAAGGACTGTGGAAACCCTTGCACACAAGCCTGTCACTGCCTGTGTGTATTTTCTGGACTCGTGGGCATCTGCCCATTGAGTTGGAACGATGCTCCTGCGGCGATGGCTTTCTGCCATGCAC
Organism: Anoura caudifer; assembly: GCA_004027475.1. Lineage (NCBI taxonomy): Eukaryota > Metazoa > Chordata > Mammalia > Chiroptera > Phyllostomidae > Anoura > Anoura caudifer. Next base: position 584,293 of record PVKU01000020.1, read on the forward strand.
GTGTGACATGTGACATGTCCACCCACAGAGCCCGTGTTTCCTCGACAGGAAACCCAAGAATGACAACTGAAACATTCAGCTCAGCCAACAGATGTTTCAATGGCTTGACACCAAGCCTCTGGCCCTTTGGAAATGGGAAGGTTGACGGGAATTTTCAGGTTTGATCTGGATTGGGCATCAGGTAAGCACCGGTTCACAGCCTTTAGGCTTAGGCATAAGATTAGCGTGCGTAGATGGAAAGTCCCTGTAATTGTATGCACTTTTTACTTTTTCTCAGTTGCTGAGCACAGAATATGGGAACGAAGGAGAGTGATTTAAAATACTGTGCTGGGAGTGACAGCGCATCCTGATGTCCTCACATCTGTGTCATTGGGAGTTAAATATGGAGCAGGCCAAGAGAGAGTGCTCACCCAGTGCTGGGGGTGCGAATTCACACCACAGCTACACAATGCAGCACATGCGCCAGGGCGGCTAACTTTAGCTTCTCGTCAAGTGCAGCAAGTGTTGGTGATCTATAGGGAAGGGAGAACAATCCCAATGTGGGGTGAGTTGCCACTCAGGAGATAGCATTTGGGCTGGGAAAGGCAAAGAAGGCACTTGTGTTAGATTTGGGAATTGGCTGGGGGTGAGGGGGGGCGGGAGGCGGGGGTGGGTGTTCCTGAAGGAGCTTAGAGTGAGGTCTGAAGATATCAGTGAAACATGAATGAGGGAGAGAATGTTGCAGGGTCGGGGCTGCCTCAGCCAGGGAACTGACTCCATCTGCAGGGTTCAGGGATCTTTTGGAAACGCAGGTCCAAACTCATCAGACAATGCTATTGGCCACCTAGTCAACATTCATCCCCAAGTCCTGTCTTCCATGCCTGCCTCTGCCATTGAGGCTGCGAAGGCTATTTCCTTCTCCCAACCTTCTTTGTACTTACAAGGGCAGAAGAGGGCCTCCAAGATAAGGAGCGAAGAGAACTGGGGCTGAGTTGGGTGGGGACCAGACACTGCAGCTGCAGGTGAACCCAGAGGTGAGGGCATCCATAGTGTCTTCTACAACCTCCAAATGCAAGTCTATATCCTAAGGTAGATAATTGAGGCCAGGAAAAGAGAGCAGAGGCCCAATGCCAAAGGGTGGTCTGTGGGTGCTAGGATCACAGGCAATTTCTTCTTTCCTTCTTCGGCTCGTAGGAGTTTTCTGAATTTTCTCAAATAAATACACAGTGCTTCTGTAATCAGGATTTTTGTTTTAAAAGAGTCAGAGAGGACATCCTCTGGTATCCATAAGCCCATTTCTCTTTCTAAAACCATCAAGGAGAACTGCACACCCACCTAGTTCTGTCCATCACCATTTGTTGACTACAAGCAGCTGCTCAGTCTCAGATCCTGGCTTTTTCATCCTTAAGGTGAGGGGGTCAGATTGTAAAGATCCATTTTTCATTGTAAATTTCTTTTTATGCCCTTGCTTGTCAACAGCCCTCAGAATACACACATACACACACACACAAAATTTAAGGCACCTAAGATTTCCAAACAATAAAAATATTAATGCCTGAATATGTAAAAAGCCTCCAAAACTCCCCAGCAAACATGAAGCTCTCTGAGACCAGGCAGAGCATTTGTAGAGCATTTTCAACCACTTTTCAGTGAATCTAAGTTTTATCCTTCCCCCTTCCCACCAAGTACCTGAGGTGTAGAAATGAATTTATAACAGGAAGCCTTTGATTTTAGAGCCTTTATGTTTTTGAAGTCTTCCAAAGCAGGGCTGTAAAACAACTGGCTTGCTTTAAAGGAATGTCGCATTCTCCATGAGGGGGCTGGCACCCTGTTTTCCTTCATGTGGGAGGGGCCATCTCTGTGCTGAGAGTGAGGAAGCACCCATCTGTAGAGGAAGTGGTGTCAGGGGTAAAGGCCCTGCAAGGCAAGTGTCTGCCCTGCTCCCCAGCTCCCACCCACCAGGGAGGGGAAGCTCAGAGGGGCTTTGGTGGCCTCCATCCTCAGCCAGCTGGCCATACTCAATGCCACCTTGACCATGACACCCTTGTGCAGATATGGGATCAGCATATTTCTAGCAGGAGCATCCAATCTTTTGGCATCTCTGGGCCACAGTGGAAGAAGAAGAGTTGTCTTGGGCCACACATTAAATACACAAACACTAACGAAAACTGATGAACAACAAAAAAAAAGGTTTTAAGTAAATTTATGATTTTGTGTTGGGCCACATTCATAGCCACCCTGGGCCACATGCAGCCCATGGACCATGGGCTGGATGCCCCCGCTACCTCATTCTTTCATCTCCAAACACCACTGACTGTAAATTATTAAATCGATAGACAAGTATTAAATATATCTGCCTAGACAGCTGCCCAGCTCATCCAGCCCAGACCCCTTGCCTCCGCTTAGTGAGTGACCCCCATATCTTCCTGATGGAGTTCCAGTTGCTTAGCTGGCTCCCCCAGAGGGGATGTCTGCCCTCCCCGCAACATGCAGCACCAGGCAGTCTCATTCAGCCTTCACCGTAACACCACCTGGTCCATGTTTATTCCTATTTTACACATGAAGATCCTGAGACCCTGGGCAGTTCAAGGTCATAACTAGGAAGCGTGTCTAAGAGTTGCCACAGCAACATCCAAGTCTCTAACTCTGGTGCTGCTCCACCTTCCACGTGCACTCACGCGCTTCCGTCTCCTTCTCTCTCCCTGGGGTCCTCCCAGCCTCACAGCAGCAGACCTCGGTGCGGCAGGCCCTGGCTGTTGTCGTTTGTTAGTGTGGTTTCATTACGACCATGCTGAAACCATCGAGGACTCTAAGAGAGGACTTACTGTGGTTGTGACAGAGACAGTATCACCTTCTAAAATGAAAACGTTTTGTGGAAAAGGAAACAGCCTCACAGGGGTTGGATGACATGTTCACAGTCACACACAGTAACTGCTGGATGCCAGGACTCAAATTCCGACCAGAAGAAAATTCAATTCAGATCAGGTGTCAACAAGCAACAGCTGGCTCGTGGGCCAGTCCAACCCTCCACATCTTTACATAAATACAGTTCTTTCTGGAGCACGGCCCATTCATTTCCATACCATCTAGGGCTGCTTTCGTGCTAAACAGCTGCGCTGAATAGTCATGACTGATCATATGCCCTACAGGCTGAGGTATTACTATCTGGCCCTTCATGGGAAAAGTTGGCTGACCCTTGATCTAGACACAAATTGAGTCAATTTCAGAAGAACGGCTGCCATAGAGTCACATGAACCGAGCAAGCATCCCCGCCATGGCAGGAGAGTCATTATAAGTCTGGGTTGAATGTGTGGTACGAAATCTACAGCAGTTAACCCAGGTTTTCCTACTGGGAACTGGGACTGGAAGAATTGTCAGAGGAGCTGGGAGAGCACTCTTGCCCAGCGAATCCCAGCTTCCTGCAGAGCGTGCATGCTTTCTTGGGCCTCCTGGCCTTGGCACAGTCAGTCCCTGTGCTGAGACCACCCCCTCATCCTTGTCCAGCTAACAGTTGCTCACCCTGTTTTGGTCTCAGACTGGCCTCCTCTGGAAGCCCTCCCGGCTCCTCATGCAGGCCTGGTGCCCAGTCCCTGTGTTTCCCAGCAGCCCGCACTGAGGAACACGAGTTCCCCACCCTGTCATGCCCTGTTTTTGTTTATGGCTCCACCATCCCTATGGCTGATTGTATCTTCCAGAGATGCTGCAACAACTCTTCCCATTGGCAGTTAGGGTCCACTTGCCCATCCCTTAAAACTTGGCAAGTGCCAGTGACTGTATCGTCCCCCAGAGAATGGCAGATGTAACACTATGTGACTTCCAAAGCTAGCTCATAGAAGAGGAGTGGCTTCCCTGTTGCTTACTGGGATACTCTCTTGAAACTTTTGGTGGCCACACTGTGAGGAAGCTCAAATTTGCTAAGGGAGAGAGACCACAGGGGAGGACTTGGGCCTACATGAGGAGGGGCGACCAGTCGTGGGGGCGCAGCCACACCCACCCCTGCCCCAACCACCCACCTGCAACTGCATGAGGAGCCCAAATCAGACACTGAGCCCTTCCAGAGACCCTGGCCACAGAACCCAGGGGAGATACTATTGATTGAACTGTGTCCTCCCAAAAAAGATACTTTGGAGACCTACCTCTAGTACCTCAGAATGCCACCTTGTTCAGAGGTGGGGTTTGTACAGAAGTAACTAAAGTAAAAGGAGATCATTAGGGTGGGTCCTAATTCAATGTGACTGGTGGCCCTACGAGAAGAGGAAAATTGGGCACAGAGACACAGGGAGGATGACATGTGGAGATGAAGCAGAGATCAAGATGACACTTCCACAAACCAAGGATCCTGGTGTTCCAGGCTTCAGAACGGTGAGTGAATCCACTTCTGTTGTTTAAGGCACCCAGTCTGTGGCACGTTCTCATGGTAGCCCCAGCAGATGAATACAGGAGATAATAACCTGAGAGGGTTATTCACCACTGCTAAGTTTTGGGGTGATTTGCTACACAGTACTAGCTGCTGGAATAATCCCCCCAAAAGTCTAATCCTTTGGTGCAGGGTATATACTTAATCAATGCTTGCTGTCTGAGCACATGGGCCGATGAATGGATGATTAACTACCAATACCTTCAGAGGACTCCCTGGGCACTCTGCTGTGCCAGGTCTGTCCCCCAGAGAATGCGTATCTGGGTGCACTGGGTAGGGCTACAGACTCAGAGGAGAAGTGACCTCCTGTTGCATGCCTGGGAAGCCAAGCGAAAACCCACATGGTGATGCACTTCCTGAGAGAGCCCATGCCTGGAAAAACAGGAAAGTTAGAGCCTAGGCATGTTTTATGGGCACCCAACATGAGGCTTAGAAGGATGAAGGACTGAAAGCTGAACAATGCACGTGAGCTGTTACAAAAATATGGGGGAAGGCCATATGCTTTTGCGTTCAAGTGAGACACACAATTGAATGGATGCTGAAGGCAGCTCGCCTTGATCAAAAAGTTAAAGGGCAACTCAGCCTTAGGTTCTGGAATGTCTCCCCCACCAGGCAGAGCCCATGTCGGGGCAAACCCTCCCAAAGGGAGGAATTGTTTAATTAATTTTTAATTTTTTTCAAAAGTACTATAAGGTGAAGAGTATTGAAAAGGTCTCAAGTCAAACATGACAGACATATTTGGGTACTGGGATTAGCTATCATGTAAAAGGAACCTTAAGGATAAGGATGGGAGCCTAGAGAAGTAGCTGGGCTGCCTTTGGGGCTTGGGCCCACCAACCTCCAACCTCAGAGCCACGACCTTCACGACTGAGCTGTATGCCCAGGCACTACATCAGGGGCCAACCTGATGCTGAACACTTTGGAAGAACAATGAGTATGTGCCTGCTGGTCAGTGGGGTTCAGCAAGCTTGCAGGACACCTGGCAGCTGGAGGACCTACTCATCTAACCACTCTCTGCCCATCTATTTCATAGGTTTTGTTTTATTTAATTTATTCAATATTTCAAAGTCACATAAATGTCCTTATACTACATTAATAGCCCTCTAAACTTAAAAATGATAATTGACTTCTAACCATTCTGTTTCTATAAACCAGCCTTTTATTTTCAGCTTCTCTGTTCCCTTACATTCTTTGTGGATGTCCTTATAATTTTTTAGGGAATACATAGGCTTTTTCATGTATTCAACTGAGAGTGCTGCATTGCTCTTCTGTTTTCTGTGTTAACAGCCCTGCAATAGCCCCTCAAGTCGGCGATGCAGACCTCTGCTGCTGAATTTGTAGGGTTCCCTTCCTTCTTTTCTAAGACTGTTGGCATGAACGTTTTTACACCTAGAAATTTTTTCTTTTCCCATTTGCTTTCTTCTCCTGGAATATATTTCTAGAAGAGAGATGTTTACTAAATCCAGGTATATGACTGGATTTTACAGATCTTAATCTCCATTGTTAAGTCATTTCCCAAAGGACTTTAAGAATTTATGCCCCAGTGTCAGTGTGGCACACACCAGACTCACCAGACATTGCCAGCTCTGGGGATCGCCGTTGTCTAAACCATCACTAATTTAACAGGTGTAAAAGGCCTGCAAATGTGCAGTCAGGACCTGTACAAGGGATAAAATATATATAGTTTTTGCTTCTGTGAGGAGTTCAAGAAAGATGTTAGTGATGTCCATATCTTCTCATTTCAACCATACTAACCTGGTTATTAAAATCACTCTTTTTCCTTGTGTGTATTTATTTATTTTTCTGTGTAAGAAATGCTTTTCTTTAGTTCAACAGAACATGGAAGTCTGAAAAAAACCTGCCTTCTGCAGAGGATGTGAGCTGGCTCACAGCCAGCAGCTGGACTTTACCCCTTGTAAATACCTCCCTTTCCCATCAGGAGCCCAGAGATAAGCTGTTCAGGATTCTGCCTGGAGAGGTTGGTGTACCCCTTCCATCTGCTGAAGAGTGATGTTCCGGATGAGCTGCCCATCCAAACAACCAGGCCACCCAAAGACAACAGCATTTCTCCAAAGGAGACATATACATGAGCAACAAGAGATGTGAAAAGTTGCTCAGTATCACTAATGGTCAGGGAAATGCAAATCAAAAACACAATGAGATAGCCCTTCATACTTGTTAGAATGACTAGGATCAAAAACACAAGAGATAAGTATTAGGTAGGCTATATAAAAAGGGAACCTCTGCACATTATTGGTGGGAATGTAACTTTGCATAATCACTATGGAAAATGGTATAGAGGTTCCTCAAAAAATTAATAGAACTGCCATGTAATCCAACAATCCCACTGCTGGGTATAAAGCCAAAGGAAGTGAAATCAGGATCTCGAAGAGAGATCTGCACTCCCATGTTCGCTGCAGCATTATTCAAGATAGCCAAGATGTGGAAACAATCTAAATTCCCATCAGTGAATGCATGGATAAAGAAAATGTAGTATTTATATACACTGGAATATTATGCGGCCTGAAAAAAGGACATCCTGCTACTTGCAAAACATGGATAAACAACCTGAGGGACATTGTGGTAAGTGAAATAATCCGGACAGAGAAAGAAAAAGTCTGCATGATTTCACTTATGTGTGGAATCTAAAAAAGTCAAACTCATAGAAACAGAGCATGGAATTGGGGTTGCCAGGGGCTGCGGGAAGGGAAAATAAGGAAATGTTGGGGTCCTGGGTGTAAAGTTGCAGTTATTTAAGGTAAGTTTCAGAGATATTGTACAAAATAGTGTCTGAATTTAGGAACACAGCGTTGTGCACTTAAGGATAAGAAATTCTCCCTTAGAATATTTTAAAAGGAAGATAAAAAATGAGAATTTGAAATGTTAACCATTGGGGTGTGCTTAGAAAATTAAGTTAAAGCAACTTGACAAATGATCATGAGGCTTTTAAACTATTGTTATTAAGATTTAAGTGATCTTTACATAAAATGTAAATAAAATATGTAAAATGTACATATACTGAGATGACAATATAAAGCACTATAGGGAACTACAAGATAAAGATCACATTTTGCACTTTTTCATAATTGCTGTAGATGTTCATGAAAGTTTATTCTTCCATAGGAATTTTAGAAAATCCACTTGTCAGATTTCTCAAAAGATTCTGCTGGAATTTTGACAGATGCTTCATGAGACATATAATTACTGCGAAGGTGATGGCGGCTCAGCCACCCACAGGCGGGGGTCGCTTTTCATTGGTTCAGGTCTTTTTTTCACATCTTCATAAAGTTTTCAATTTTCCCATAAAAGCTCTGTACTTTCTTTTAAAGGGTAATTCCCAGATTCTTTGTTGCTACTGAAATGGCATCTGCTTTTGTGCTTTGTTTTAACGTGCCTCCTAGCTGCTGTTAGCTTCCATCCAGGATGGCTATTGATCTGTGAGTGCTGAGCTTGCACACAATGACTTCGCTGCAGTCTGTGGTTGGTATTTGCTCATCCTTTCAGAACATTTTCATGCCTGCACAGATGTAAAATGATGTGTCGTGCCTCTTCCTGACTCTGTGTGGGGCTCATCTGAGTAGGCAGCTGGCTTTGTCCACCTGGGCCCCAGAGGCAGCCCTTAACCAGTGGTGGACAGGTGTCAGAAGATAGCCTTCCCAAGTTTCCTGTCTCTCAGTTGCGACAACTCTGAGGCACAGTTTACAAGCCTTCTAGAAGTTTCCAGCAGGGTGTGGCTCCAGTTGCCCACAGCAGGTGCAACCTGCTTGATAATGCACCTTTTCTTGGCTGCCTTCCCTTTCCCATCTCACTTCTCCAACTTCTCTGTGGTTATATCCTGGGATCATCAATACTGGTTTCATTCCTTGCCTCATGGTCTGCTTTTGGGGGAGTCCAGACCAAGACAGAGCTGAATCATTATCCTTGTAAATACCTCACTGGACAATGAGCTTGAAGTGAGGGTTGGGGGAAGACTCAGGGTCTGTCCTGCTCAGTGTCATGTTCCCAGGGCTTAGCCCATATCTAATGCTTTAGTAAGTATGTAGTCAATGGATGGGCAGATGGTTGAACCGGTGGGTGGACAGATGGAAGGAATGGTGGAAGGAAGGAAGGAAGGAAGGAAGGAAGGAAGGAAGGAAGGAAGGAAGGAAGGAAGGAAGGAAGGAAGGAAAGAAGGAAGGAAGGAAGGAAGATGGGTGGATGGTTTATGCGGAAGGGGTGGGAGGAACCTAGATGTCCTCAGATTATGTTTAATCCAGGGGCCTACCATACTTTTTGGATGCGTTTTGCATGCCTTCCATGTTCCCCACCCCCTTATATCCTGCATCCTTCTCTGAAAAAGTTTCTCTGGTGCTCCAAAGAAAATTGCTCTCACTTCACTGTTCCCAGGAATCACAGAGCACCAGGCCTCCATCCTCCTGAGGACCTTGTTTTGAGTAATACCGAAATGAGGTATTCCAAGCACAAAATAAATAAATAAATAAATAAATAAATAAAAACCCACAAAGCCAAGCTGGGGTGGATGTTATAGAATTTCAGTTTGGAACTCAGTTTGAGAAAAGGCTGAAGTCACCCCTGTGATCTGGTGACTCAGACCCAAGTAAGTGCTTGATGGGATACATTGTTGAGGGCACCTGGGTAAGGAGGCAGAGGAGAGATACCCCTGCCCACCCTCTGCACCTGCTCCTTGCGGGCTAGCTCAGACCCTAAACACACATCCCAGAAAGCTGTGCTGTTTGCACCTACATTGAATGCTTGGGCCCAACAGAAAAAGTTTCCTGGGCAAGGCAGCTTGATGGTTTACATTATCCAAACTTATATTAGATCTTTTCCTGAAAGCCTAGTCTAATGAGGGTGGAGGGGTGTCACTGTGTGGCCATGGATTTTTGAAGCTGGGAAGTGAGGCAGGAATGTTAGAGGGACAAAGAAAAAGAGGCCGGGCAGGGATAGAGTGGGCTGGTAAATTCTGAGAGCCTTGCAACTGGCCAAATAGTGAATTCAAATAATAATAATAAGTAGCCAATGTTTGAATTCTTACTATGTGCTGCCTACAGGAGGTAGGTCTTCTAAAAGCTTTGTTAGATTTAGCCAACAGCTTTGTTGGGTAAGTTTTATTACTAATCTCATTTTACAGATTAGCACCAGAAGCACAGACAGCTTAAGTCATTTGCCCCAAGACACACAGCTGGTTATTAGAGAAACTGATTTACATGACTGCTTCTCTGCCCAATGTCCATTTGACTCAACTCCTCCTGTCATTGGATACTACTTATTTTCAATTTGATCATTGACTCCAGTAAAAAGAATCATTTGTTTTCAGCCTCAGAAGAGAAAACCAAGGGCTATGGAGGCAGTTGTCAGCCCACAATGACTTAGAAAGGGCAGAGGAGATCGGGAGGTTGGAGAACTGACCATTGGCACTCCAGTGAACTGAGTGATACCTCAAGTAGGCCACTGGTCCTCTCTGAACTTCAGTCTCTTCAATTCTAAAGTGGAAGTAGGCGTGCTTCATGATGGAAGAGGTTTTTGGTGCTAAAATTCTAGAGAGAGCCCCCCCACCCCACCAATTTGCTAACTGTGTGAACTTCTAAATGCTGTAGTCTCTTGTATCTCAATTCCTGCAACAGTCCAGTGTTACTAATAACTGGACTTTCACTGTGAAGATGGAATGGGACCATGCATAGAAATGCACTTCATGCCAAGTCTGATAGATCATACCCATGAGGACTTTCCTCCTGCTTCAACCCCCTCCCCCATACTTTACATTCTCAACATAATGACAAAATGGAAATTTATTTTTGTTCACCCAGGAGCCCAACATTGATTTTCCTGGTTGGCTGTCTCTCCTGGGAAGCTCTACTCCTTCCATTTTCTGGGTCTACTTTCTCAGGTCCTCTCAGATGTTTTTACTCAGCAGGTGGATAGGGAAGAAGAACAGGGAAGATTGCATATTAGTGTTTTAGGGATCAGACCTGGAGGTGATCAACATCACTGTGGTCACATTCCATTGCCCACAACTCAACCACTGGGTTGTCCCCAGTTGCAAGGGAGGCTGGGAAATGTGGGTGTCAGTGTGCCCTGGAGGAAAAGTGAAATGATTTTGAGAATCATCCATTGGTTTCTGCCACTGATAGTCAGATCATGAAAATGAAGTTGCTGCTATTGATCATTTTATGGAAGGAAAAGAGAGCTCCCTTGACCTCTCTGGATTGAGAAAGTCTCAAGATAGTCACTATTTCCATGTGTGCAAGTGTGTGTGTGCAAGGTGTGGGTGGTTGGTCCGCAGAAAAAACCTGAGGCAAATCTTACATCATTAGGAAGTGCAACGCTAGGCGGCAGAAGTGAGGGAAAGAGAACCAACTCGGTGCGGGGCAGGGGGGTTCCAACCTGAGCCAGTCAGTATTAAGGGCAGTTGATTGCTCAGTTTTAGAAAATCATCTTCCTAAAGCCCATATAAATAATTGCTTCTCAGGGCAGTCTCTCCAAGCAAGAGAAAGGAGGAAATTTATCCAATGATTTATTCCATGATGCACAAACTTTTTCCTGATCATGCCTGAACAAGCATCAGGCAAGTCCTACAGCATTGATTGCCCCCAAGCAACAGAAAGTCCCTAGAGCAGGAGGTGGAAGGTGTCCAAACATGGATGTCCAGCAAGGTGCCTGCAAAATTCGGTTGGAACCCATGAGAAGGTATCATCTTTGCCAAGCTCACAGAACCCAGAATTGGAAGGCACCAGAATCCAGAGAGAAAACTTGGCACCTGGTGCCTGGTTCACCCCCAAACATCCCTGCCTGAAGCCGAGCATGATTTCTGCCGTGCACTGCATCTGACCTCTTAAAAGTTAGAGTGTTTTCTGGGAAAAAAAACTCATGCACACTTGATTCTCTGAGGCTGAGGCCCTGTCATCCTTCACCAAAACAGGCCCTTCAATAAATGTAAATACCTTCCATGTTCTCCCGGAGGCCCGTCCTAACAAGGCCTCACTGGGCTGCTCGTAATCCCCAGGATTGCTGAAGCTTTTAGGTTTGAGGGAGTAATTTGTAAGGCGGCCTGTTTTGCAGCCAGCTCTGTGGGGACTTGCCTGCGGTATGCTCCCAGGTGTCTCTTAGAAACTGTGGGCTGGACTCAGGCAGCCCTGGCGAGCAGCTCTGCTGACCTCCACCAACCTCCACCAACCTCCAACAGGGAGCCTTCTGAAGCTCAGTCTCAGATATTGCTGAAAAAAATAGACAATGACAAAGCATTGTCCTTTGGGGAGGATGTGGGATCCAAAGCCTGGCAGACATGGGACATAGTGGCCCTACCTCTGAATGCTGTAGTAACTGTGGGGGGTGAGGAAGCATGGGGCTTCAGGATCTAAATGACCCAGAGTGGGGGCCCATAGTTGCTGCTAACTAGCAAAGTGACTTTGGGTAAGTCAATTGATCTGCTTTCATCACTCCCTTCAGTGGCCTTCAAAGCCAAGGCTTATGAGGTCTGCAGGGTGAGCCATGTCTTTCCATCTTCCCAGCCCAGCATCTCATGCCCCTGACTCCCCCTGCCCCACACCTCCCCCCACCCCACCACACAGCTTCATCAGTCTCCCACCAAGCACCCACCCTGGAGGCACTCTGCAATCTGCCAGTGCTCACCAGGTCCTGTGTTTCTCATTTCCTCCCAGCATACACTCCAACCTCATTTTCTACCCCCTGAACCAGCAGCTAGGGCCCCGAGACTGGGTTCTGACCCATGGACCTGGGAAGGAGTGGGGAGAGGCACGTCCAGCTTGCCCTGAATTTCTGCCACCTTCCATTATCCTCTGTCCTGCACACTGGCTGAGATGCTGTGGGATAGATCCCAGGATCCTAGAAAGTGGGTCCTGAATTCCAGAATGGCTGTAAGCAGCCAACTGCCCATCATCGTCCTGTGTGGGATGGTGATGTGAGAGGAATCTGGGCTGGGTTAAGCTGCTGCAATAATTTGGGGATATTTGTTTCAGTGGTTAACCTGCACTGACAGATGCATACTTAAGAAGTGAATTTAACCTCTCTGAGTCTGTTTTTTTCCATCTTGTAAATGGGGACAAGAGAGAGACCTAGCTTAGCCACCAGGGGTGTTGTGAGCTCAATGAGGTAGCCATAATGTGGGCCTGGAGTCAGACATGTCCTGGGCTGCAGCGATCAGCTTGTCTCCTAGGCTTCCCCATAGGGAAGGGTCAGGATAGGACAGGTCATATGGGTAAAGCATCTGGACAGTGCCCAGGGAGCCCACAGCAGACACCCCACCAATGCCCATGTCCATCCCCAGGGGGCTGGTGTTTCCTCATCTCCAGACTTATCTGCAGCCTCTCTGTCCCACTCTGACATCGAGAGACAGCAGCACCTGGCTCCCTTGTCTACCTTTGGCTTTCTATCAGGGTTAACACATGGGAGCCATCGGGAGATTGATGGGCAGGGTGAGACAGGTGTGGGGGCACTTCTGCTTCCCATGCCCTCACTGCATTGGTGCAGCCTGGCCCTGGCGTCCCTTTCCATCTAAGCTTCTCTCTTCCACAGCTCTGGGGCCCCGCCAGGCTCTGGAGCTTTCCTGAGGCTGCTTGTCTCAGCCTGCTCATGCCTCTGTAAATAGTCCCTGTCTCTCCAGCACCCAGGGTGATGCCTTCTCTTTCCTGTGGGACCCAGACTGATGCCCTGGCTGACCCCACTCAGGATTCTTATTCAGAGTAAAATACTCCTCTGCCTGCTTCAGCAGCAAAGGCATCTAGAACAAAATATTACTGAGCTCACAGAGTTTTCAGATGTGGAAACAAGAGGCTGGTGCATCAGCTCCGAGAGTCAGGCTGGCAGGGCGCAGATCCCCACTGAGCCTGGCCTGCAGACTAGGGTGTCTGGGGGCTCACATCTCATAGGCTGGGCTTCCGTCACTTGTCTGCACCTCAGTGACTAGGAAGTCTGCACAGTGAGCGTTTGGCAGGTCAGTCCTTTGCAGGACAGTTGGAGACAGTTGGACCCTGGGTGAGATACCTTCTGAGCTGCCTTTTATCTGCCTTTCCTTCCTTCTTCATCTGTGTCTAGGAGGCTGCAATGTAATACTCTGCATGGTATATTTTGGCTCCTCCACCTGCACTTCCAGTTGAGTTCAGTCAGTGAAAACACCAGTGAAGCAATCAGGGGGTGAGAGAAGAGCTAGGGTGTCTATTTGCTTTGCTCCAGGCTCACAGTTGGCTGTGTGTGATCCTCTGAGAAAGTCCTCAGCTCCCATCTGCAGTTCAGGTAACTTGGCTCCCAGCTCCTCATTCCTAGAGGTAGTCAGACCTCCTGCCATTCCCGCTCCCCTGGTTCATGTTGGCTGCTTCATCATGCCTTGTAGGTTCCTTTGTAAATTACCCCCTATTAAACTCTTTTCATGTCCACGTTTGAGAGGGACATTGGTTTCTTGCTGGTGCTTTGATTTATACAGTAGCAAAAATAAGCAAGCAAACATAGCAGCAGATCATTGTCCCCCCCGGTGAGTGAGCAAGCTCTCCTTCCAGGCCTCTGGGGTGGGTTGGATTGTGTTCACATCTCCTATCCCCCCACAAAAACCCATTCAAGTTGTAATCCCAGTGCCTATGGGTGTGGCCTTATTTGGAAACAAGGTGCAATCAAGTTGAGGTTGCTCTGGATTAAGTCACCCTAACCCAATGACTGCTCTCCTTATCAGAAGAGGGGAATTAGGGCGCAGAACCCGGAATTGGAAGGCACACCCCGGAAGGATGCAGCCACAAGCCAAGAAGCACGAGCAATCGCTGTCAACACCAGAAGCTGGGTCAGAGTCATGGAAAAGATTTTCCCTCTGAGTCCCCAAGGAGGAACCAGCCCTGCTGACTCCTTGACCTGGGACTTCTGGCCTCCAGAGCTGTGAGAGCCTCTGGAGACCCGAAGGCACCCACCGTCCCTGAGTGAATGAGATGTGCCCTCACAGCTGTGTAACACTGTGACTGAGAATGTGGTCTCTGAAGACAGATCTGGTTGGGATCCCAGCTCTCTGTCGTACTGGCTAAGACCTTGGGCTGATTAACCCCTGGGAAACCCCAGTCTCCCCTCCCATAAAGCTGGAAGACCAACAATACTTACCTTAGGAGATTGCTTTGAGGGCCGAAAGAGACAACGGGGGAGAGCACTGAACACAACACCTCCCACACAGTAAGCGTTCTCAGTGAAAACTCCCAGGGAACATGTGAGTTGACCATTTTCACCCCACCCAGGACAATAGGGTGGGAGCCTCTGCCCTGCCCCAGGGATGAGGCAAGCTTTCTTGGAGGACATGACAGTTGACTGAGGCTTGAACTGGGAGTACATGATGGTTGGAATCTGCTCAGAAAGAAGTTTGAGAGGAAGAGAGGAGGAAAGTCAAAGGAGCCTGGTCGAGTGGAAAGAGCGATGTGCTGGTCTCCTCTTCCCTGGGGACTGGCTGTGTGACCTCGGGGAATCACCTACCTTTCCTGGTAGATGATTAACCCCCAGGAAACCTCAGTCTCCTCGCCCATAAAGCTGGAAAAACAATGATACCTTTGCTGCTCTTTGGGCTACAGTTGCCCCTGCCAAATGGGGCTATTAGAAACTGTGGGCCTAAAGCAGAAGGCTGACCAGGGTGGGCTCCTAAGACCCTTCTGTAGCAGGATCCACCTCTTCTATAGTGTTCTGCTGGGCACATGGTGCCCAGAGTGAAGACTCATCTCCCCATCTCTTGCTGCTGTGTGTGGCCATGTGACTAAGTTTTGGCCGATGAAAAGGAAGAGGAAGTGTCATGTGACACTACTGAAAGTTTCCTTAAAAGGGAGGGGAATGAACTATCTGTCAGAGCCAGGAGGAGGCTAAGGGATCATGGCGACTAAATGTAATGTGGGATCCTGGATGGGAGCCTGTAACAGAAAAAGGATATTAGGTAAAAACTAGAGAATTCTGAATAAGGTACGGATTTTATTTAATGATAATGTGTCAATATGGACTCATTAATTATAATAAACGCACTATACTAATGTAAGGTGTTAATAATAGGGGAAACTGGGTGTGGGGAATATGGGAAGCCTTTGTACTATATATAAAACTTTTCTGTAAATCTAAAAATGTTCTAAAAATAGTCTATTTTTAAAAACAGGGAAGGCATAGCCTTTTCTCTCTTCTTTCATCCTGTTGTCAGAAACTTGGATGTGATGCCTGGAACTCAGGCAGCCATTTGGACCACGAGGAGGAGGCCACACTGCGGTGAATCTGAATGGATACTGGACCCCTGTCAACTTTGTGGAGTCACCACACAAGCTTTGGAATGCCTCCTCTATCCTCTTTTGTGCTAAAAAATAAAATATTGTGTGTTAGAGCTGCCATTCATTGTTTTTCATTTTGTTTTGTTGGCCTATTCAATGGATCCAAATCCCAATGACAGCACCTTACATCTCTTTAAATGACTTTAACCTCAACAAATTTCATCTGGGAACTTTCCCACACAATGTGACCTTAGAAAACAAGTAGCTTATCTCTTCTTGTGTCCTCTCTGTTCTGTTAAGTATTCAGTGGCAGGTTCACTAGACACTGATTCATGGCTCCCTGGGTGAATGGGATAAGACAATATGTTCCATTCCAACTCCTTAAAACACAGCCAGACCAATTTGATGGCATTTTGATATTCTTTCACATTGAGGGAGTTGCAATTTATGTCCTGTTCATTGAGATGCTGCAGAGAGCAGAGCTTGGTGTTTGCAGTTGACGCATGGGACGTGAAGCTGATGTGACCTCAGCGGCACGCAATAGGATGAAATACATATAATCAGCATAATGTGATTTACTTTTGTGCTGCTGTCTTGACTTTAAACAGATGTCAGATAAGTAGAAAACACAGTGGGAGGAACACATTAGGGTAAATTATTGCATCTGAAAAGAGGGAGTATCGTAAAAATGCTAAAAGAGAAAGTAAGTATTTATGACTCAAATCACTGGTAATTTTATCTTCCATTTGCCTCCTGGTGTGAGGTAATTAGAGCCTCATCCATGGGCGAAAGCTGCATGTTCTAATGGGCGTGGGTGGGACTGCTCAGTTTCTTGCCTCCTGAGTTATCCTCCTTGCAGAAGATACTACGTCCCACACGCATGGTGTGGACAGAGAAGGCAGCTGCAGGTCCTGGTTATAAGGATCACTAGTGGCAGGTACGTGGCATCGTGTTCAGAGGTATCCTCTCCCTGGATCCTGCATGCGCCAGAACCACAGCACCCATTTTGCAGATGAAGAAACTGAGACCCAAAAAAGCAAAGTGAGATTCTGGCTGGGTAGTGGAATCTGTCTTGCAGTTCCATCTTCTGACTCCTGAGCTGTCCCTTCCTCCGCCTTTCACTCTGTTAGACATCAAGTGTCTCAACAGAGCTCCTCCTCATAACCAGCTCACATCAGCACATGGAAGTGCTGCACTTCCCATGGGCCAGCACTGTTCCATGTGATTTATTTGCATTCATTCAATACAACGACCTAAGTAGAGTGCCACCGTTATTACATCATTAAAATGGGCCTTCCTTCGTTTTAGTGATGAAGAAACTGAGGTACAGAGAGGATAAGAAACCCACCCAAGAGCACCTACTACAGAATTACAAAGCCTGACAGTTTGGTGTTAGGGTTTTTCTCTTAACATTTACTCCAAATTACTATGCACCATGAGGAGCCAAAAGAGAAAATGCTGTTTCATGCCCAACAGAACCATTTTGTGATGGTTGAACACACTATCAGTTTAGAATTTTTTTTCAGTTTAAAATTTTTTATCTGATTTTTAAATATAAGCTCCTCAAGCCCTGACCAGTGTGCTTCAGTTGGTTGGTCATCATACCACAAAATGAAAGGTTGTCAGTTCGATTCCCAGTCAGGGCACACGTCTGAGATGTGGGTTCGGCTCCCAGTTTGGGTGTGTATGAGAGGCAACTGATGGATGTTTCTCACATTAATGTTTCTCTCCCTCTCTTTCTCCCTCCCTTCCCCCTCTCTAAAAATAAATAAATAAAATCTCTAAGACAAATACACTTCTCAAGTTATTGGGGAAATGGCCCTTATAGGCAAAAGCCTCTTTGTTGAGTTGATTTCTGTGGGTCTGTTGGTTGGTGGCATGAAAATGAGCCCTGTAGCCCATGGAGCTGGGACCAATCCCTGTATTTTACTGAGTCAGACAGGGCTTGTGGCCAAGGGCGTTGGCACTGCTTTCCTGGGGAGGACGATGGGTAGCCTTTTTGAGCATCTTTGAGAACATTGATTTTTTTTAAATTTCCTAAACTTTGCAGCCACATTCTTGCCTGTGAAGTACCCTTCTTGCCTTAAAGGTGTGATGAAAGCTGCTTCTGCTCACAAGCCTCAGTTCTGCTGCCTAAAATAATGCTCCAGGATGCTGGCACGGGAACAGTGCACTTCCTGTGAGCGTTCAATTCGCATTCTCCCAAAATAACACTGAGACTGTTAACACCTGCACTTTCCAACGTTTCCCCTCTCTAACAGCAGGGAGAGATTGATGGGTTCCATTCAGAACGGACCTGTCTGACCTCATCTATGAAGTCGGGGAACTCAGGAAATTGCTTGCTAATCCAAATCTTGATAATCCCAGGATTCTGACATTCTTTTTCCCCTTCCCCCTTAAATACCCCCATCTGAACTATGTTATCACTTTCAAAGTTTTGATAAGATACGAAGCAGATTATGCCCCACAAATGACTTCTATGGTTTGTGATATGTTGAGTGGGGAGATAAAAAATGATGTGATTTATCAGCATGAAAAGTGGCCTGATTAACCCCAAAGAGTTGGTCCGTTAGCAGAAAGAAGTCTGTGAGAAAAAGAAAAATAAGAGAAGACTGTAGCCTCTCAGGTGGCATCTCTGTCACATTGTGAACATCTCAAGGGAACATGGAAATATGTTTCTTCGTGTGAGGTGTCTCAGGGGACAACAGAGTCCAATTCAGTCAACATTTGTCCAGAGCCTGGTGACCCTGTGATAGGTATCGGAGGCTCATTTTACAGTGAAGCAAATGACGTTACCCAGGGAGAGACAGTATTTGGGTTCAAGCGGTCCCAGATTCATTTTCCTCTGGTTGACCATGAACTCCTCAGGGAAGGACCAGGTATTTAACTGTGCATTTCCATTGCAGAGTCACCCCCTGGCACACAGTAGGTGCTCCTTAAATACACATTGAAAGTCAAATGGCCTTTACATTCCCTGACCCCTCCAGCCCTTGATGACATTTCCCTCCTGTCACCTGGTAGGACTTGTGGTCTCTGTAAGTTACCTGAAACTTATATTTGCCTTGCATGTTGCTTTACTCTCCCAGAGGCACTTCTTAACATTTCGGTGTGTGTATAGGCAATATACGCCTATGGAAAACATTCAAATGTTTAGAAAGGTTTATAGAGAAAAGTAGTTCTCCCTCAATGTCTGTCCCCAGGGCGGTAGCATCACTGCTGCTCACCAATGCTTCACCTGTCAGGCACCCACAGACTTGCACTTCCATCCCTCACTCCCCTCCCCAGGCCTGAGGAGATCATGAAACAAGTGTGGACCAAGCACCCGTGAGCAGAAGTGACAGATGGCTGCAGTAGTTAACTGCCAGCTCAAGACCTGCAAAGCTGCTTTGGTCTGGTGACCAGCAATGAGGTATACTCATTTGAGATGGGGTATACTCCATCAACCTTGATCCCTGAGTGAACTGTGAGTAAAGAAGCCCTACTGTCCCATGCTGAACTTCTATGGATGAAAAAGAAACCTGTTATTTAAGTCACTTAGATTTTGGAGACTGTTTGTTACTGCAGCATATCCTAGCCTCTCCTGACTGATATATCCAGCCTCTAGGTTCCTCTTCTATGAGGTACCCATTGTTACCACGTTCTTGGGTAGCCTACCAGATATAATCAAAACATATACCAGAAATACATTCATAGCATACAAAATACGCTATTGTCTTACCTTTTTTTCACTTAATATATCTTGGAGATATTTCCATATCAATATATAAATATCTCTCTCATTTTTAACAGCTAAATGATAGTCTACTAAGAATAGTTACCATAATTTATTTAAAAAGCAATTGGTCATTGGACGCTTCATTTCTAATCTTTTGCTACTGTGAACAGTGCTGTAATGAATAACTTTGTATGTCATTTCAAATTCATGCAATTACAACTCTAGAGTAAACTAGGCACTCTTTCTTTGTTTATTAAGTAGGAATAATGATAGGACTTACCTGAAGAGGTTGCTGTGTGGGGGTTAAATGTCATATTAAAGTTAAAGTGTTCAAGCATGTAGCAAATGCTTTGTGCATAAATGAATGAATGAATGAGATATGTAAAAATGTATTATTATTTTTATTATTGACTTCCTGGTAAATTATTGAGATAAAAATAAGCAAAACAAAGTTCCTAAATAAAATCACATTCAGTGAGGAGAGGGATTGAAAATGTTAATGTTAGTATTAATATATATGTATTATTATTAAATAAGCCACGAACAGCAGAATTTCGCTCGTATATTCACCTGCTTGCTCGTTCTCTGATTTGACAGTTTTTACTTTTTTAACATTTACTGTGTTACCCACTCTGCTGGGAACAGGAAATACCAAGGTGAACCATACACAATGCACTTGCTATTGTCATCGCCACCCTACTTGAAGTCAAAAGTAAAAACAATGTTATTTTGCGTGCATCACCCCTTTTTACAGATGTGCAAAAGCATTATCACAGTCAATTCCGAACATTTCCTGACCTCAAAAAGAAACCCGTGCCTTCAGCTCTCATGTCCCCATTTCCTTCTCCCCTCAGCCCGATCAACTACTGATCTACCTTCTGTCTGTGGAATTGCCTATTCTGGACATTTCATATAAGTGGAATCATGTAATATGTGACCTTTTGTGTCCGGCTTCTTTCAGTCTCCATAATGTCAAGGATCATCCATGTCATCATGTGTGTCTGTGCTTCATCCTTTCCATGGGGGAGTGGTGTTTTATTGTACGGATAGAGCACATTTTGTTTATCCAGTTCTCAGCTGATGGGCACTCGAGTTGTTTGCACTTTTTGGTTATTATGAATATTGCTGTTATGATCATCTGTGCACACATTTTTACGTAGACGTATGTTTTCAGTTCTTTTGGCACGTGTAGGCATATGTTTTCAGTTCTGTTGCACTTGTACTGAAGAGTGGAACAGCCAGGCTCTCTATAATTGTTTTAGGGGCTGCCATACGGTTTTCCAGCACCTGCGCCATTTTCCATTCATACCAGCGGTATAAGAGGGTTTCAATTTCTCTACATCCTCGCCAACACTTGTTATTTGTTTTTTTTAGAGTGACTTCTCTTTCCTGCCCTGCATTCTGTGTGAAACAGTATCTACTTGAGGATAGAACTTCATACTTGCTTGATAAAGCCATCTCCTCGACATAACAATCTTATGTCTCCTCAACATAACAATCCTGTTTACATTTCTGAAAGTTGTGACAGTTTGCAAAGTATCTTCAGACACAGCAACTTATTTAGTCTTCTCCGTATCTGTGAGTCAGGAAGGGAGGTGCTCTTATTCCCATTTTACAGATGAGGAGACTGAGGCCCATGCAGGTTAGGTGAGTGTCCTACATTCACACAGTAGGATCAGAAACCGAGGTTGTCCCATCCCCAGCTCCCCACCCTCCCAGGGAGCCATTTGAGGCATTTTGTCCAAAATGCCAGCCAGATCGACTGCTTGCTCTAAAATTATGTGGAAGAAATAAGAATCCAAGGCTGCCATTTTAATACACTGGCTTAATCAGAAGTTTTAAATTACTTCTAACAATTTGGCAGAAAAAACCATGTTGAGCTTTTTTGTAGTGGTTTCCAGCAGAGATGGAAGAGGTCACGCCACTGAGGCCTATGAGCAGGGTCTATTGTTTAGCATCTCAGGGCCCCAGCTTGTCAGAGGAAATCCACAGCAAGGTGAAGGTTGTGTTTGCCAAGTCTTTGAAAGCAGTTCCTCCTGCCCGAGAGTTCCTTACAGAAGCCACAGTCCACCCAGACTTCCCGGGGCACTTTCTGCAGTACAAAAAGAGAAAATATTTTTTAGACCAAATGTGGCACTGAGGTTGATGACCCACAGCAAAAGCAAAGACTCAAGTGATGCTCCAGCTTTAAAAACAAACCAAGTAAAAGTGGAAATGTCATGAACCCTCAACAAGAGCTGGTTAATAAAATATGCCCCATTGATTAGATGCAATCAAACCATCTGCTGAAAAATCCTATTTTAGAAAAATTCTTGATGGCCTGAAAAGTGTGTGTTGCATATGAGTAAGTGAAATAAGCAGGTTACTATATAGAAGTAGTTCTTACCTGGGGAGAAATGTACAAGGATATTTGACAATATCTAGAGGCATTTTCAGTTGTTACATGTGGGTGCGCTACCGGCCTACAGGGGCCAGGGAGGCGCCAATGGGTATCTTATAGCACACAGGGCAGACCCTCACAGCAAATACTTGTTCAGTCTAAATGCCAATGGTGCCGAGGTTGAGAAATCCACTATACAATATACAACATATGATTCCTGTTTTTGTTGACAGGAATGTTATATATGATCAAAACAATGTTTTCTTTTTGGGTAAAGGAAAAGGTAAAAAAATCTTGGCTCCTCTGTAGTTTCCAGCCTCTTCAAATAAAAACTATGTATTACTTTGCAATCAGTCAAAAAGTGAAATAAGATCAAACCCTGACAACACAAATAGGAAAACCCTTGTCAATGGGAGAGTTGCTGGCCTCCCATTTCTCAGGCTCAGCCTGATGTGGCCGTGAGCCACTGTGGTGTGTCCCTGAGTCAGCGCTTTCTCTCTGAGCCTTGGTGCACTCTTCTGAGAAGCTGACTCTTCATGTTTGTGTTTCGTGTCTTTCCACTATCATTTTCTCCTCTTCAAACTCCGTGATGCTTCTGCAGTGCAGAAGACATGTTCTAGGAGCTAAGAGGCCCAGGCCTGGAGCCTGTCTGCAGCCTCAGGAGGGGGGTGCCATGTGCACAGGGGAGTTGGGTGAGAGCCTCGGGTTCCACATCTGTAAACTAGGGCTGATAATAATTAGTGAGTGAGGTTTGATGACCTAATGTGGGTAAACATCTGTCACATAGTAGGCCTGCAACAAAGGTATCTTATTTCCTTTAAGGCTGTCATACAATAGCTCAAGCCAGTGCTTATTTTCAATAGTTTAATTCATGGATTCATTCTACAAATGTTCATTTGAATGCCTGCCCTGTGCCAGGCACTGTTCTGGTTGCTGACAGGTCAGCAGTAAGAAAAAAAGTGTTCTTATCTGTATCAGTATCTGTATCTATTATTGTGTAAAAAATTCCTTCAAATTTAGTAGCCTAAAATAATAAATGTGTATCATTTCATAGTTTCTGAGCATCAGGAACTCAGGAACAGCTTAGCTACGTGTTTCTCGTGCTCAGGGTGTTTCATGGTGACAAAGGTGGAAAGTCCAGCAGGGCTGCCATCTCATCAGATGGCTTGGCTGGAGGTCTGCTTCCTAGGATGGCTGCCGCACGTGGCTAGTGGCAGGAGACCTCAGGTCCTCCCCACGAGAGCCACTCCACAGGGCTGCTTGAGCATCCTCACTGCATGGCAGCTGGCTTCCCCCAGAGTGAGTGATCTGAGAGAGACCGAAGTGAAAGCCGCAGGACCTTTGATGACCAGGTCTTGAGAGTCACACAGTTAGTTCTTGCTATTGTTTTTTAGAAGTGAGTTACTAAATCTGGCCTACTACACTCAGGAGGAGGGAGGAATTGGCTTCCATCTTTTAAAAGAAGGACGGTCAAAGAATCTGCAGAAATTATTTTAAAGCACAACACTGTCCTTAGGATGTGACAGCCTGGTGGGCATTTTTTAAATAGAAGAAAACTTTGAAAATGCAGCACATCACACAAGGAAAATAAAGAGCAAATGGACCCCACAATCCTACCACCAGAGATACTCCAGTCACATTGATGACTCCCCCTAGCCTTACTGAAAAACAGTATGTACCCAGTAAAGTGCACCTGCGTGGAGAGTGGAGTTTGCCGAGTTTGGCGATCGTGCGCGGTATGTACCCGCCATCATGATAAAGGTGCGGAACACTTCCTTCCCTCTCAGAGCATCCTGGGCTCCTTCCCAGTCATTCCCATTCATCTACGCTCTGTCACAATTGGTCTGTTTTGCCTGTTCTAGAATTTGACCCAAATGAAATTGAACAGCATTCATTCTTTCAAGCATGGTTTATCTCGTTTAGCCTGGTTTGGAGATTTGCCTGGCTCCTCCCAGGTGCCAGTTGTTCCTGGTTTGCTTTTTAAAACTGCTGAGGAGATTTGCGCCATCAGGCTGTACCTCAATTTGCTTATCCATTTGTCTACTGACCCTCTTTCTTAATGATTATTTTCTATGATTTCTCTGTATTTCTATGTCCCTCTATCAGTTTGTAACAACAGGTGCTTTGTTACTGAACAATGCCCACTCCCTTTTTTCCCACTCAGCCATCATGTCATGGGTTTGGGTGGGATGGTACAGTTCAAGTGCACCTCTTCCACCTGGTCTATGCTTCTTGAGATCTTAAGGACTTAAAAATATGCGAGTGTATTTCTCTTATTTCTCTTTTCTCAGATGATGGAGATGTGTGTGTGTTGGGGGGGGTGCTGTGGTATTTCAGGGATTTATTTATCTGTGGGATGAATAGGTATGTCACTACCTGATGGAAATTGTGATATGTTGGCAGTGTCGAAGGAGGCATTCTCTTTGGGGGAAGAAAACGTGGTTTTTAGTGTGTGGTTGGTTGGACTCGGGGCTGTGATTGTGTGCTACCTAACTTCCCCCGTGCTGACCTCAGACACGGCCATCCTGAATGTCTCCTTTAGGGCAGTTGTCACAGTCTATAATGTCTCACTGGTGTGTCTTTGCCTCTTGACTTGCTGCCTGACCTGCTGCCCCAGCCCCAGAGGCCACAAGTATTAGCTGCTAACAGCTCTCAGCTGAACTTTCTCTGCAGAAGTGCCTGTGGCTGAGTGGGAACCCCCTTGACTGAAAGCTATGCACCTGCCAACCCCCAAGACCTTGGCCAATGACTGACTCAAGGTCAAAGCAACTCTGTCATGTAGCTCACATCTCTAGAGCTCCCCTTGAGACCACCTTTTCTCTCAGCCCCTCCCCCACCCCCCTACACTGTCCCAGGATTCCTGGAAACTCACCCTAAAGTGCCTGGTGGATTGTACCCAACCCCCACCATTTCCTACTGCATGTTGCTGAAAAAGTCTTTTAAACATCCTGAGCTCTGGGGATCTTAGCAGGAAAATGAGCAAAATGGCTTCTTAGAATGGTGCGAGAGTCATAAGGCATGATGTCTTAGAGAACGGGATGACCACATATCTGAGTAGAAGAATATATGGGAACAGGTGAACAGTGCTTCCCTGCTGGTCAGGGAGTTGCTAGTGATTTTCATTTTCTTATTTTTGCTCATGTGCATTTCTAATAGTTATTCACTTAAGTTGTTTTATTTGTATGCTATTTTTTAAAATGGCCTCACATTTATTAATGAACCAACCTACTACTGAAGGAAAAATATCAAGAGAAAAATCATCCAATTTCCAATAAAATGCCAAACTGTCCTGAGAGCGGTGGTCTTTTCAGTGACTTCAAGAGTCAGACAACACG
The DNA here is from genome assembly GCA_004027475.1 of Anoura caudifer. Lineage (NCBI taxonomy): Eukaryota > Metazoa > Chordata > Mammalia > Chiroptera > Phyllostomidae > Anoura > Anoura caudifer. The sequence goes on from PVKU01000020.1 coordinate 609,341, forward strand.
AATAGAGCATCAATATGCAAGGTGTCTCCAGTACGTCCTTCCTGATAGACCCAGTTTGGTTCTTCTCCAGTGTCTGCTCTTAGGGTTGTACCTGATTTTATTACCAATTTTCATCCAAATGCATTGGGGAATGGCCCAATTCTGCTTTTGTCTTGGCCAGGAACCTCTTGATCCTGAAATTCTTGTGGGAAGACATGACAAAGGAGAACAAACCTCATGGACCAGAATGGTAGAGAAAAAGAGCTATTTGTATACTATTTTTAATGCATCTAATCCACTAAGAGAAAAGCAAGTCAGAAAGGGTAAATGAGAGTGATACTATGAGAGGGAGAGTCATTAATCAGGTCCTAGTAAATCAGGTATAATTTATAAAAGGCATATGATTTTTTAAAATTCTGATTCATCAGTCAAGCCTAATTTATAAAACAAGCAATAAATAATTTGCATATTCAGCAATGATATGTGGCACTTGAACAATTCTTTCTAGACAATTCTTGTGATCTACACACAGGAAATCTTAACTCATCAGTATGTCAGAAAGTGTGGCTGAGAATGTTGGATGGACAGGGAAGACCCTTTAGGAAGAGAAGGCAGGAAGGAGGAGAGGTGGGCTGGTCTTGATCCAAATTGGGAATAGTGATATTAATAATAATAGCAGCTAGAATTTTTCTGAGCTTTTACTTTATGCTGGCCATGGTTCTTACACACTTTTCATGTATTAACTGCTTTAACCCAGTAGCAATCCTCTGAAGTGGACACTCTTATTATCCTATTTTACAGAGGGAAAAACTAAGACTCAGATAGCGTAAAGGAGTCACGTGGTAAGTGGCAGATACATGGCTGGGACCCAGGCCACATGACTCCTCAGCCTGTGCTCTTGGCCACACTGGGATGCCACATTGCCCAGGGAGCAAACCCTAGATCTGCTACTGGGGAGTGTGCCCAGCTCTCTGGGTCCCAGACTGGGACTTAGGTACAAGCTTAATGAGCTCTGGACTCCAGGGAACTTGCATTCAGAATTCTTGGAAATGTGTACAATTTGCTGTCTTCTTTCCAAGCTATAAAAGTTCAGCTAATGGAAAGGGTGGACACGAAGAATACAAAAACCCTGGACCCTGAGGGAAACTGACTAGCATTGCTCTCTTGCCTTCCTGACAGAGGTTCCTGGAGTTTGTAACATGTCACCTGTGTGTCAAACAGCACACGTCAAACCCCAGGGGCTTCAGCCAAATTGAGCAGTCCTGGAATGAAGTCAAGAGAGAAGAAAAGATGGGAAAGTGAAAGCCCACAGGTGTCATATGCAGATCAATGAGAATCACCTGGGAGGAATCAGGATGCTTGATTGAGAGCCTACCAAATGCTGGGGTCTCTGTTAAGCACTTAATAGATATAATTTTCCCTGATCTGTCCACAAACTGAATTAGATCAGAAACATCATCTTCACATCCCCATGGTACTGAAGGTGAAAGAATCGAAGCTTAGAGAAGCTGAGTAACTTAAGGTCACACAGATGGTGCATCAGTCAGTATGGTTGAAGTTCTGCTGTAATAACAAATAATCCTGAAATCTCAATGGCTTAAAAAGACAAAGGTTTAATTATGCTCATGCCATATGCTCATTATGAGATGTTGGGTCATTAAGATCACTCAGGGACTCAGGCTGATGGAGCAGTTTCCATCTTGGACTCTACTGGTAGCTGAGACAGAAGGAGCAAGGGAATTGTCGAGGGTCTCTTGCGACAATCAAATAGTGTTGCATTCATTATTTACTGTCCAGAACTAGTTTTGTAGTCCAGGAAATGCACTCCTGTCATGTGCTTAGAAGCTCGGAAGGAAGAATTGGGCAGATCGGCAAGTGTTTTCATGTAGCACCAATAACTAGCACTGTTAGTTAAGAGGTGGGATCAAAATCTGAACCCACCTCTGCTTAACTCCAGGTCACTGTGTACCTTCTCTACAAGTGGGTTCCCAGAAGTCAGTTTCATGCTCTCCATGGGGTCCCTTGCAGTCCCTTCTGCCATGAACATACCAAACCATCCTGAGCTTCTCTAAGGAGCAAACATGTCTAAGTGAATAGGTGAGTACAAGCATGACCCTATGGGCCACAGCTCTGAATAAAGCTTATCTTGCCTGCCATTATAACAAGCCATTTGATGCACAGCCAACTTCTTCCTCAGATAAAAACAAAATCCTTTCAAGATGAGAAGGATTGTTCTGCAGGGAGTGAATTTCCAATTCAGCCCATGAATCAGTCAGGTTCAGGCTCAGCTGCTGTGACAAAGAAATGCCTCAGGACAGTGGCTTTCACGTGTGGAGTCCTGGTTCTCCCTATGTGGTGGGCAGATCAGGGCAGCTAGCTGCACTCCACAGGGTCCCACAAGGATCCAGTTTCCTTCAGTCTACCTCCTGCTGTCATCTCCTGGGGTGATGTTCTTGCCCACATGATAGAAGCTAACCCACCTGCACCATGTCTGTGCTACACTGAGGCAGGAAATTCAGAACAGAGGGCAAGAAATTCCTCCAAGGAAGTGACATGGAATTGCATACCTCCTTGGTGAGAGCACTGTCACATGACAATACCCAACTGAAGGGGAGGTGGGGAAGTTGAATCTCTAGCTTGGTGGTCATGTGTCCTACTGAAACTCCAGGAAGGGCTTCTATTACTAATAAGAAGAAGGGATGAGCCCTGCCTCCTCCTTATTGCCTCCACTCAATTCTCTTATAGAACCTCTCTGGTACTGATTTTTCATTAGCCCAGTTTCCATCCCAGCTTACTGCCAGGTGAGACATCTCCCAACCATCTGTGCTACCTTCCATGGATATATTAATCAGCTCGGGCTGCCATAACAAAACACCACAGCCTGGGTGGCTTTAGCAACTGTAGGACATTTATGTCCCACAGTTTTAGAGGCTGGAAGTCCAAGTTCAGGATGCCAGCAGGGTTGGTTGCTGGTAAGAACTCTCTCCCTAGCTGTAGACAACTACTTCCCTGTGTTCCTCACGTGAGGAGAACACAATCTCTCTCTTCCTCTTATAAAGTCACTAATCCCATCATTAGGTCCCCATCCTCTCAGCCTTATCTAATCCTAATGGCCTCCCTAAAGTCCCACATCCAAACACCATCCCAGAGGGGGGCTAGGGCTTCAACATATTAGTTTGGGGGAGGGACACACACAATTCAGTCCATAGCAATGAGACTCTATGAATCTCCTGGTGTCCAAACACCATCTAGCCCCACTGCACACTGAGCCCCAGCTATGTCAGGATCTTACAAATGTACCATATGACTCCATTGTTCCTTATAGTTTACAGTTGGTATTTACATGATTGATTACATGGTCAGGGGAGAGGAATGAAAGCCAGCAGCCCCAAGACCAAATTCCATGCAGGTTGATGAATAAACCTCTTTTTTAAGCCCAGACCGGAGGAGCTGATGTATAGGAATGCAAATTTGTTATAAGCCAATGACCATCTCCTTGGCAGTTCCAAATATCTCGAGGGCTTCTCAGCCCTTTCCAATATCCCACTGCCAAATTAAACACACGCATCCAGTTGGTGACTGTGCACCCAGACATTCAATGGTACAAAAATAGAAGAGAAACCAACCACGCTGCTCTCCCAGGCAGCCAGAGCCCAGGGGTTGATGGAGAAGCCCTGGGCTATGTAAAATAGTATTCATAGGCTCAACCTCCCACAAGACTTGCAAACCTATTTTGGGGGATAAATGACTGCTCAGAAAGTTTCCCACCTCTTCGTATAAATGCAATTTCACACTCTCCTCAAAAGCCCCAGGAACTTGCAACAACAAAAAAGGGTGTTCACATGGGCACCCCCAATGAACAGCTCCTTGAACCTCACCATTAGGAAGCTTGGAAAAATTACCTTTCTGGTCTTTTCAGAATCTCTTTTGACCAGGTTGGTCTCCCAGAACTGAGCTGAGCACATACTCTTCCAGCCAAATGGCCAATTCACTAGTCACCACCCAGCCAAGATCAAATGCTGCCTCCTCCTGGAAGCCCTCTGAGGCCACCCATTCAACCTCATTCTCATCTTTTGTCAGTGTCTTGGGTTGTCCTTGCTGTCCCATCCATCCAGACTACTTGACCAGTGTTCTCTGAACACTTGGGTGGGTAGTGTGTGCAGACTCACATAACAATTGTTAGGTCCAGGCTTATCTCATCATTAGCTACACTACCAAATTAAAGGTACGTACACTCTCTCTGTGCCTCAGTTTCCCCATTGCTCAGAAGGTCGATAGATGAGTGAGGCACTTAGACCATGACCAGTCCCAAGCTAGGGGTGTGTGTCTGCTCACAGTTATGCTGTGGCTCCTGCTCAGGTTCTCCCTCCTCCCCCCATCCTGGGGCTGAGGGCCATACCAGAGAAGATGGTGGAGGGTGAGGCAGGAAGAGTGTGGGGATTGGGGCTCAGGATTTATAGGAGTTCAGAGTCCAGGTGAAGGACTGAGGCTGTTGTCCAGGGAAATAGTCAGGGATTTGGACTGGGGAGTGACACGCTCAGAACCAGTTAGGAAGGCAGATGAGAGGGCCATAGTGAGGTTGGGACACAGCACTAAATGCAGAGTGCCAGGCACAGGCTCTGCCCAGAATCACTGCTTCTTGCCCTCAAGCTCACTGCACCCAATGCTGAGCAGACCCTCCTCACACATCTGCTCTGTGGACGGGAGCAGCAGCCCTGTGTTCTGAGTGCCCAGGGAGGAACGCTGCTGGCTACCAGCCCGAGGCAATGCCAGGCTCCTGCTAGAGCATTCCTTGGCAGAGCGAGGTCTGCACCGTTCCTTGTGCACATAAGACAGAACCCTGACATTTGCTAGGCATGCACCCAAGAACTTGAGGAGTCTCTGAACTTGGGAATGCTGCCATTTCCAAGACCTGAAGCTCAGGGAGGTCCAGGGGAGGAAAGATGAGGCAACAGGCCTGGCTGCTCAGCCTTAATGAGGCTGTGGGACCTGGAGTGGGTCACTTATATTCTCTGAGCTTCTTCATTTCAGTTTGGTTCCCCTGGAAGCAGACCCTGAAACATGGATTTGAGTGAGGAGTTCACTGGCGAGGTGGCCACAGGCAGCACACTCATGGAGTGGGAGGCGGGACCGGAGGGAAGGAGCCCTGCTAAGTGTGCTGCTAAGCTGCTTACCAACATGGGCCAATGGAGCTTAACCCCATTGAGAACTGTAGAAGCCAAAGGCAAGCATGTACCTTAGAGGCATCCAGAGTGGTGGCAAGGGGCCTGGGGTATTTATATTCTCATTTCCATAACCATCAGTGGGGTGTCTCTGCAGGACACTCACTCCTCAGTTCTATGGCCAGCTCAGGGTGTTAATAACCTCAAGTCACATGGGCAGGTGCTAGCTCTGAGGTTCAGGTCAGGGGGCACCAAAGGGTCAGGGTGAAGGCTAAAAATAGGGCACCAAAAGTATCTGCCACAGATAGATGAAACTGGGTCAGTCTCAGGATAAGTGAGAGAATAAATCAGATAACATGGGCGTGTCAAGTGTTAAGCAAAATGCTGAACTCTGAGTGAAAACTCAATAGGTGGGTGTTCTTCCTAATTTTAAGAGTTTGGGGCATGTCAGGTGGGTGACTTTCCCTTCATTGAAAGGTGGGCAGGGGAAGCAGGGTGTTTATTCCCCCATGGCACTCCCTGACAGGTCATCAGGTCTTCTGATGGGTGGCCATCTGCACATGTCCTGCTCTTGGTTTGTAGAAGCCCTGCCCTCCCTGCTTGGGTCCAGGCTCTGTGCCATCTGTGATTTCCCTGACACACTTTGTAGAGTGTGTCCTTTAATTAAACTCCCCACAACTGTTCCCTGCCAGGCCCCTGACTGACCACTAGCTCTCCTATGCATGTAGCGAGTATTTGTCATTTGTTTGGCCACCCAGCACCCTCCCTGGGTTTAGGGAATCTCCCTCCTTCCAAGTTGTGGAGGGAATAGTCAGAGCTCAGGGCGGAAGTGGAAATTCCAGGTGGTCACCATCCCAGCCCCCCTGCACCTGGGATGAGGGCACATGACCTGGGCTCCTTCAGTCAGACATGTCTGCACTGGACATTGAGTTGGGAGCTTTGTCTTCACTGGTTCTCTCTGATGGGGTGGCTGGGGACAGGTGGGCACTGGGCTGCACTGCCCAGATCCCCCTTGAGAAAGAGGACTTCCCCTTCTCTGCCCTCCATGCTCTGAGAGGACATCCAGCAGATGAACTTTCTCTAGGGATGGCCATAGCAGAAGAAACTCAGCTCGCCCAAGGTCATGTCCTCTTTGGGGTGGTGGCTGCATCCACTGACTGACTTCACAGGGGTGTAAGACCCAGCCCCTCACCCTGACCTGGGACAGCTCTGAGAGGCCAGCCCAGCTCCCAGGTCCCCATGGGGGTGGCTAAGTCCTTTGCTGGAACTGTCTCATAGCTCAGCTTCCCCCTCTGCACAATTCTGCTTTTCTCTCCTTGCTCCAAAGACCTCTCCCTGGTCATCAGCCCTCAAGCTCGGCCCTGTCTCAGAGTCTGCTCCCTGGGGTGCCCAGCTCGGGCAGCCTTGGGGGCATTGGAGGCAGCAACAGCAGACAGGGCTCAGTGGCCGAGTGCCAAAGTGGATTTTATTAGCTCTGTCTGTGGAACTTCTGAGTTTGATTCTCCAGCCCTCCCAGCAATAATCTGCTACAGCAGGGTCTTCTAAGAGACTTCTTTTCTCTTTTTATCAGCTAGAGATGGGTTCTGTGGCTTTCAACTAATAACTCTGACAAGCAGTTAAATTCTCAAACATTAACCTATCTACAACAGGATTTTCATACATGCCCATAAATGGGTTTTAGGGAAATAAATAATCCTCCTACAATAGAAATTGGATCAAGTATGCATGATATTATCCATATGTAAATTATGTGCATAATTTCTGAACGAGGGTTCAGAGGTTCTAATGAGATTCCCAAAGGGCTTTTGGATTACCACTCACCATCTGCAAAAGTGCCCCTCCCATGGCCTGTGCAGGCTGCTCTGTTCCACTCAAGGAGGAGGGTTCTATGTAGTCACATGCTGATTAACTATGGGATATGTTATGGGAAAGACATTGTTAAGCGATTTCATTGTTGTGAGAATGTCATAGAGTGCACTTACGCAAGCCTAGATGGCATAGCCAGCTATACTCCCAGGCTCTGTGGCATGTAGCCTGCGGCTCCTAGCCTGCAAGCCTGCACAGCATGTGGCTGCACGAAACAACATGAGATTAAATCCAGCAGAAGAGAAAATGATGCAATCAAGAGAAGTGGTGAACACGAGATGCATGAGGCTGCTGCCAGCATAACACACATGTTTTATAGCAAAGCTTTTTTTAAATAAGTAGAGTGTACCCTTAATGATGATCAAAGTATAGTATAGTAAATAATAAACCAGTAACAGTTGTTTATTACCATTATCAATGTACATAGTTGTACATGCTCTACTCCTGTACAACTGCCAGTGCAGTAGATTGGTTTACACTGGCATCACCACAAACACGTGAGGAATGCACTGTGCTACAATGTTTCAACTCTATGATGTCACTAGGCAATAAGAATTTTTCAGCTTCGTTACAGTCTTGTGAGACCACTGTTTTATATTTGCCTGTCATTGATAGATATGTTGTCATTCAGCAGGGGACTGCACCTTAGATACACCACATGGGCGAGATCAAGTTTCCTAAGTTCCCTGCTCACAGAGCAGTCTCACGAAGGTGGGCTCCTAGGTAGTTGCTCAGGGTCCCAGGCTCTTTCCACCTTGTGGCTCTGCCCTTCCCTAGGATGCTGGGTCCTCTGCACTCAGTATGCAAATAGGATAGGAAACACGGTTAGACACACACTTCTTTAGCTCCTGGGCCCTTATGTTTCTTCTGCTCACTGTCTGATGATGAAAACTGGTCTCCAGTCACATAGTCCCACCTCTTTGCCTGGTGGGCTGGGAAGTATAGTTCCTGGCTGGGTAGCCACTTCCCAGCAGCGACTCTAACACAGCACGTTGGTGGACAATTAGCCTCCTTCACCACACCTGGGTTGATAACAACAGAGCAAGAGCACCTGGAAAGGGATCTATTCCAACAAGATGCCCCTAGCACAGGGTGCTATTTATTGAGCAGGGGCTCAATATAGCTTTGTTGAATGACTAAACAAAGGTATAAAGGAATGAATGGAAAAAAAAAAAAACCATCAGACTCTGTTAAGTCCAGGGAATATTTCCAGGTTGTTCTGGCTTGTTTTGGAAAGCATTCTCGGTACAGGTCTTCAGTCAAAAAGGAAAAAGGAATTGGCTGAATGAAGAAGCCATCTTTCTCTAAGACAGTGGAAGGAAGCCTTTTGACTGTTGTCCAGGATGTCCGGAGCTGGGCGGATGGATTCCTCTCCCCAGCCAGGCCTCCTTCCCAGTGCTGTGTGTTTATCTGGAAGAGGTCTGTTCCTGCTGGAGGACAGGTGTTCTGAGTGCAGCCGATGTGATGTGGTTGGCGATCCGGCTCCTGCACTAGCTCGGCTGCCTGGAAATGGATGGCTTCTCCTCTGTGTGTGTGTGTGTGTGTGTGTGTGTGTGTGTGTGTGTGTGTGTGTGTGTTTCTGGTGGGAACTGGGTGTTTCCCAGCAAAAGGTAACAGGGCCTGTGGAAGGGAATATGATTTCCTGAGAATCCCTGGATTTCCCCCCATATCAGTCATTGCAGAATATATATTATTTTAACTCTTGGACTCAGACCTAGATTTTAGAGGACTCAAGGCAGAGGGAGAGTTGGCAATAGGGACACATGGTTGGTGACTTGGGGAAAGGCAGCTCTTTTCTTCTCTCAGAGATGATGTGATGCTCCCTGAAGGTACAAACAAGTCTTTTCCAGGTCCGGAACTTGGTGACTTTTGGAAGCAGTATCCAAGCCCTCAGTCACTCGCCAGTGGGGCTAGAGCGGGGGAGAGGGAGGTGGTGCTCTGGTGGTACCTGGCTCACACACAATCAGTGCAGGTTGGGAGGTCTGATGTAGCAGTGAACACCCATTCTGTGCAGGGCACAGGCAAGGCCTGCACATGGAGGGGGGTACACAGCTCAGCTCTGAATGGTAGGGAGACACAGGCTTCACAAGCTCAGAGGAAGTAGAGTCACATCTTCATCAAAGGGGTGGATGCCCAAGGATGTGGGGAGTTTCTCCAGATGAGAACAAGGGTGGCCCCAACATCAGGATCAGTGAGAACAAGGGCCTGGAGTCTAGAACAGACAAGTGTCTTCATAGAGCTGGAACTGTCCCCCTCTGCCCTCCACCCTCACAGCAGCCTTCCACATCTAGCCAAGTTGCTGCTGGCTGTCTCTGTGGGAGGACCCAGGCAGCAGCTCAGCAGTGATGGTGCAGGCCAGGAAATGGCAGTGAACTTGAGGGTCTCCCCTTATCTATGGGAGAAAGCTGGGGAGATCCGAGCAAAGGTGAAAGGCAGTAGTGGAAGCCAGGGGGCTAGTGGAGGTGACCCCACCTTGGCCAGATAACAACCAGCTGTGGAAGCAGTCAAGTGCAAGCCCAGCTATGGCCCTCACTCCAGCCAGGCTCCCTGGTCCTCTGAGTCCCCTTCCATTGGCAGGGGCCCTGGGGGAGCAATGAGCAGATGTTCCCCTGAGTAGCTGTGCATGAAACAGGCATGGAGGGTGGACCTTGCTGCTGAGGCCAGCTGAGCCCCTCCTCCTGACTTCCTGGTGTCTGGGAAAATCCTGTTGACAATTGGCAGGTGAGGCTGGTGAGACAGGTGAGGCTGGCCAGGTGCAAGAGTAAGGGCGCTAGAGCCAGATGTCCTGAGTTCAGATCCCACTCTGTCATTTCTAAGTGGCACGTAATTGAGCTAGTTTCTTCCAAGCCTCACCTGCAGCATTGGGAAAAAATAACAGTACCTCCTGGATAGCATTATGCAGGTTACACAAAAGATGTAAATGTCAGGCACACCTGAGCCACATGTTGAGCTGTTATCTCTGAAGAGCTGATGCTTTGGGATCCCCGGTCTTCTGTGTCAGGTGCTTCTACTCTCCTTTTCCCTTCACTGTCTACTCTTCTCTATCTTATTTCCTCCTCTCATCCTCTTTCCACCTCCAGTTTTGTTTCCTTTCACCCCAATCTCAGGAGCTTGCTCTGTTTTAACTTTTTCTCTTGCAGGCCCTAGTGACAGCATGAAGTGTTCCTGCCATCCCTGTGCCTTGGTCAGAGGAGGGAGGAGGAGGGAGCAGGGGCTCCGCTGGCCTCAGCTGCCAGCGTTGCCCTCTGTGCCTGTTTCATGAGCAGCTACTTAATTCCTGAGGCCCAGATCCAAAGCCCCATCCTCCAGGAAGTCCTCTCAAAGTCCTACAGGCAGCTGGTGGCTGCCTGTTCTGCTCCCCTACAAGACTGGATATTGGGGTCAAATGCTGACCCCTGAGATCCTGTCCCAGTCACCCTCCTGCATTCTCTCACCTGAGGCCATAGCCACCTGTCTCTGCCTGGTGAAACCTGGGGTTCAGGGTGCAGCTGCCCACTCCGGCTCTCTCTAGGACCTGCGCCAGTGGAAGACTAGAGACTAGATTAAAAGAACTAGACAAATATTAAGGGGGAAAGGAACCATGAAAACAGCAAAGGAAACAGGAAGGGGGGAGGAGGGAAGGAGGTCTCTGGCTTCTGCTGTCCTGTTGCCGCGCCCCATTTCAGACCGCACCTTCTTTGAGAGTCAGTACTTTCGTCCTAGCACTTTTTTTACTCCTTGTTTGCCCTTGATGCTATTTTCCTTGTTGCTCTGTTCCTTATTTTTATAGGAAAGATTTTCAGATACAACTTGAGCACATAGGACATGCAGGCTAAGTGGCTTGCCCTCAAACCCCCACATACTCCAGTGCTGCCTGCGGCTGACTCTCCAGTGAAACAGCCCTCTGGAAGCACTGGGTGGCCATAGAATGGTCCAGAAAAAGGGATTGTAACTTTCATGTCAGGGCTCAGCTGACAGTTCTGTAAAGGGACAGAGAGTAAACATATTTGGGTTTGCAGGCACACGGTCTCGTTCACAACTACCAAACCACTGTGTTGCTAAAGCAGCCAGAGATAGCTTGCGAATGAATGAGAGGGACTGTGTTCCAATAAAGCTTTATTTACAAAAGCTGTGGCAGGCTGGATTTGGCTGTAGTTTGCTGGCCCCAGTTGTACATGCGCCTTTTCAAGTCTATCACGTGGGTGTCAATTCATCCTCAATAGCAGCACATCTCATAAAATATTTTCCTCCAATTTCTAATTCTCTCCAGTGTTTCTCACAGGGGCCCTAGCCAACACAGCCCCTCTTCCCCAGCTTTCTTCCACCTGTTCCTCAATCTTTTCAATGTCAGTCAGGCTGGCCTCTGTGGCTGGTTTCTGTCTGTCTGTCTCCCCTCTCCCAATCTCTCTATCTCTCATACACACATAGGATTTAGGAATGATGTTGGCAAAAGAGAGGGAAGTGAAGTGGTTCATACACAGCGTCCTCACAATTTATTAACTCATTCACTTCCCTCAACTATCTTGTGACTTAGGATGGTGATGCTACTTTATAAAACAGTAACTAAAGGCTCAGCCACTTGTTCTAAGCCAGGCTGTGAGTAAAGGACATGGCTGGAATTGAAGCCCAGTCTGCACAGCCCCTAAGATCCCAGTTCTGACATGCCTCTTCCCAGATGCCTGGCCTCAGAGCACCCACCTACTGCCCCTGAGGCCTGTCTCCCCCCAGCACCAAGCGCCATGTCCTTGCAGGGAGTTTGCAACTGGGGCTGAAGAATGAGTATCAATGACAGCTAAGGCCCAATATTTCCTGGGACTCCCCAGTATTATCTCACACGGGATCCCTTCTACCCACCAGCAGCTGGGCAGTTGGAGCTGAGGATCTGTGGCCTGCTGAAAGGAGGGCATCATGAGAGCACAGGACTGAATGGGCCACTCAGTTACATCCTAGGTCCTTTGCAAAGTGCTGTGTGCTGAGGATACCCACGGCTTTGCATTTATGCTTGCTGAGTGATGGCACTGTGGGGTGGCACTTTCGCTCTGCCTTAGGGACAATGGCTGAGGCTCAGAGATGCTAAGTAATCTTCTCAATGTAGTAAAGCATGGTTCCAACCCTTACCCAGGTCTCACCACACATGCTGTCTTTAATTACTGAATAGTGCCCCCCTCCCATTCTTATGCTTCCGGGACATGTGACCTTATTTGCACATAAGGTCACTGCAGATGTGATCAAGTGAGATGAGGTCATATTGGAGTATGTGGGCTCTTAACCCCATATGACTGGTGTCCTTATAAGATGAGGGGATGATACACAAAGACAGACACACAGAGGGAAGTTGGCCAAGTGAGGACAGAGTGGAGACTGGAGTGGTGTGTCTACAAGCCAAGAAACACCCAGGATTTCCAGAAGCTCAGAGAAAGACAGGGAATAAATTCTCCCCTTGAACCTTTGGAGGGAACATAGCCCTGCCGACACCTCAATTTCAGACTTCTGACCTCCAAACCTGAGAGAAAATACACCTTCCTTGTCTTAAGTACTCGGTTTATGGTACTTTATTATGACCACCCTAAGAAATGCATCCAGTTACTAACCCCTGTCACACTGGAACCGGGCAGTTCCAGACTCTGGTCCATGGCCAGTTGAGCCTCCATCAGGGACCTATGGCAGCTCAGCCTCCAGACCTGAAATTTTGAAGGCTCTGGTCAAGGCCAAGGAGACAGGAAGAGCCTGGAAGGGCAGCCCAAGAGCTAAGGGGAGTGGGTTCTTCCCAAAATATTGGCAGGCTTCAGTTTCCTGAATACTCTGCATACTCGCTTTCACCTGGGACTGAGGTTTTGTCCAGAATTGGCACAGGACTCCTCTAGGGACCCCACAGGATTCATCAAGATGGACAATGTGGCTGAAGCTCTTTGTCCCCTGCTATGTCATGTGAGCCTGGCTTGGCTCAGTGTGGGAGGGAGATGAGGCTTGGGTCTTCATCTCTCCAGGTATGTCCCATGGTTAGTCATGAGCCTGAAAGAGGGGCAAAGCGAATAGGAAAGAAAGACAGAAGTTGGTGTGCGTGTGTGGGGAGACAGAGATGGAAGAAAGAGACAGAGAGATGAGAGAAGGAAAGAGATTGGGGGTGAGAGAGAGAAGTGGAGAGATGGAAGAGGGAGAGATGGGGTGGGGAAAGAGGGAAGTAAAGATATAGAAATATAGATAGATAGATAGATAGATAGAAGAGGGAGAGAGATGGAGAGAAAGAGACAGAGAGTTGGGAGAGGGAGAGATGGGGGTGGGGGCAGAGAGAGAGAAACAGGTAGGAAAAAATAACAGGGAAAGATAAGTGAGAGATTCAAAGATTCATAGAGAGGTTGGGACAGATGGACAGACAACCAGACAAGTAACAGATGTTGACAAGAAGACAGAGGGAGGAAGAAAGACAGAAATAAAGGGTAAGAGATAGGGAAAGGGACAGAGTGAGGAGAGGGAGAGATAGAAAAAAGATACACAGAGGGAGACAGGAGAGGGAGAACCAAAGAGGAATCCAAGGTGCAGGAGGGGCGGGGGAGCTGCGAGTGTGCTCCCTTACTGTATTACTGCATCCTTCACCACTCAGACCATCCCTGCCCTGCCGCACTGTGTCCACTGCAGAAAGTGCCTGCAGACCAGACCTGGGAGTGCATCATGGGGATGGGAACAACCCCTGGGACAAGGACACACTCTAAGCCCCAGCCCCTAGACATAGGGGTTCTGTGTCTTCCCGGTGGGGTGAGGTGAACTCCCCCACCTGACAGAAGGACATGGTTAATGTTCTCAAGCCCATGGGCCTCAGCAGTCAGTTTTAATTAGGCATTTAACTGGAAAGGGACAAGGCCTTCATATTTCCCCACAGATCCAGCTGCCAGCTTTATCGGGATCCCCTGCAGAATGCTGTAAAGAGGATGAGGGAGGGGCATGTCAGAATTGCTGGTTTCCCCACCCTAGGTTTTATGGGAATGCCAGCTTGGGGAGCTTCCATGGGGAAGAGTGGGCCTTACAGTAAGCGGAATTTAACCCTTCAGGAGCTTCCCTAATTACTTCTCTGAAAAATGGGGGCCTGGAGGGAGTGAGTCACTAGGTCAGTGCAGCCTTCACTGCTTGCAAATGTCAGGAAGCCCAACTCAACTTGGCTGAGTTCAAAAATAGAATATTGGCTCAGTTACCTGAGAGGCAGTTCAGCTTCAGGTCTAGCTAGATCCAGATACTATGATGTGATCAGCAAGCTGTCCCTCTCTTCTTTCCTCATCTCTGCTTTCCTCTGGGAGAAATTCACCCTCACACAGTCCATCCTGAGTGGTAGCAAAGATGACGACCAACAGCTCCAGTCCTCCTGGCAGCTCAGCAATTCCCCAAGCTCCTCCCCCACAACCGATGTCCCAAGCTTGATTCTGTTTGGAGTGACTTGAGAGAGCAAGTGTCTTCAGGAAGCCATGCCATGGCAGCAGATAGATAATTTAAACATCACCCCAGATACATCACCCCAGCCCTAGGACTGGAGAGAAGGATGGGGCAAGGATGCTGCGGCAGCTCCTTTGCCTGCCCCGTAGACCAGTGCTGATGCTGGGCACTGAGCAAGGCGAGTGAGAGAGGGGGTATGTGGTGACAAGGGTGGGGCAAGCAGGCACCAGGTACTGAGCACTCCCAGAGTGACTGGCCCTGAGACACCCACTCCACAAGAGTAAACACACATTTAACCCTCACCATGCATTGGGCTATGGGCTCCCTTCCAGCTCTGTGGAGAAAGTCAAGACTCAGGGAGGTCAGCTGAGTTGCCCAACACACCCAGAGGGTAAGTGTCAGAGGGTAATGATCCCTGAGTCCAACTTGACCCAATGTGCTAGGTCTTCCCCTACACTAGTCTTTTGGTGTGGATTCTGGGATTAAGGCTAAGAGAGGCTCAATCCCAGAAGGGGTTGTCAGGCCGATGCTGAAGTTTTCCATCCCCCTCTCACTCACCTTCTCTTTCCTTCATTCCAGACCTTCCAGAGCACTCATTGCTCTTCCTGCTGAAGCTCTCGGTTCCCCCCCTCAGGACCATTCTGTTGGCTGGTTGAGGGTAGGGGAGACCCACTCCCCTGTTATACAGTTATCATGCAGTTACAATAGTTTCAATGACTGTCCTTGTCTACTAATTAATTCTACATGTGTGTTGTTTCTGGTTAGTTTCGATGAATTGATTTTCTTCTCATTATGGCTTATATTTTCCTGGTTCTTTGCATACTGGAAAGTTTTTAATTGGATGCCAGATATGGTGATACTTGCCTTGTTGGGTGCCAGATATTTTTTGCATTTCTGTACATACTCTTGAACTTTGTTCTGGGACACAGTGAAGCTACTTGGAAATAGCTTGATCCATTTAATTTTTGTATGATCAAAAAGGGACCATTTGTAATAATCATTTGATCATCTGGGAGGTATACAACCTGGGCTAAATTTCTTTCTTTCTTTCTTTCTTTCTTTCTTTCTTTCTTTCTTTCTTTCTTTCTTTCTTTCTTTCTCTCCTTTTTAAAAAATGAATAAGCAGGTAGGCAATCAACTTGTGTTTTGAATTCTCCTCTGTATGTTATTGCCAGGTCAAGAATTTGGCCTGATAGTAACTTTTGAGCACTCACTGAGCTCATGATCTGGGGGTAACTTCTTTTATGGTCAACCAGCAAACCAGATCATAGCCATCTTTCTCCTACATGCTACGGGCATGATGCCACAACAATTTTTCTTACTGTTCCAGAACCAGCAATCATGACTATCTCTTGGGCATCTACCGTGTGCAGGGCATAGAGAATAAGGTGGGGTTTCTTCCTTGAGAAGTTGATCAGAAGGTTGGCCCCAGCCATGGACAGAAAGCTGCAAGGCAGTAGAGGGTGTTGCCTGACAGTTGCTTTTGAACATTTCTTCAGAGGCAGGGAGTTCACTTCTGCTCTGATCAAGGTGGACCCTGTTGTTCTAGGGTGGTCTCAGCAATGCTGAGCATTTATTATGCATCTAAAGCATTTTCCTCACCCAAAAGCCAATTTGAAACTCACAGGGGCCTTTTCTTTTTCCTAAATTAGTAACATCTTTTCCTCTCAATCCCCACCACTCCCCTGTCCAACTAACATTCTTATGATTGTCATTTTGCAGATGAGAAAGCAGTCTCAAGGATGAGACCCTTACCCAAGGTGCCCACTGGCCAAGGGCAGAGGTGACAAGTACATGTGTCTGACTCCAGGGCCCTCTCTTCACCTCCTATCCTGCCTCTTTTCAAAGTGAGTCACAGGAGGACAGCAGCCAGAGAACAAGGAGAGGTGGGGAAAGCATCTGCCCCAGCTGCGTGTTCATCAAATGCAGCATTGTAAAAGATCACTTGGCGAAAGATGAGCAATAAATTAAATTACTCAGAGAACACACTCTGCAATCA
Organism: Anoura caudifer; assembly: GCA_004027475.1. Lineage (NCBI taxonomy): Eukaryota > Metazoa > Chordata > Mammalia > Chiroptera > Phyllostomidae > Anoura > Anoura caudifer. The sequence goes on from PVKU01000020.1 coordinate 625,748, forward strand.
AAGGCATTGTCTCAGAGAAGCAGAGCATTCGCCTCTCCAAGCTGGGCTCAATTAGAAGCTACAAGGAGACTCCATTTCATGTGGACTGGGCTCAGGAACCTGGAGAAATGACCCAAGGGCTGCTTCCTGGTCCTCGCTTTCTCCTCAGCTCCCCTCCTGGGTGGTGGTCCCCCCACCTTGGTTCTGAGGGGGCCCATGAGGAGGAGGTCTGGTTCAAACGACACTCTGCCCAGAAACCACAAGTTTATGAATCCCAGAAGTTTCGCTAGCTCAGGTCAGGCTCAGAGCTTGGCTGACATTAGAGAAGACATTTTTCTCTGTCAGGCAACAGAACGCAGCACAGAGACGCCAGCTGCGAGGCCTCAGAGCCCAAGTCTCTAATTAAAACAGTGGAAAATTAGATAACTTCACAAATTCATCACTGCCACCACCGGCTGTCAGAGGGAAGGCTTCAGGGGTTACCCCCACCTTTTGTTTACATGCTAATGGGGGTTTCTTTTTGTGAGTGTGTGTAAATGTGAGTGTGTGAATGTGAGTGTGTATGAGTGTATGTGTGAGTGTGTATGTGAGTATGTGAGCATGTGTGTGCAAGTGTGTGAGCATGAGTGTACACGTGCACATGTTTGTGTTCTCATTTTCTCTTCCTCTTGGTCTAGCTTTTGTGCTTTCTTTTGTTTTTTTTCTTTCTCGTTCAGCCCAGTCCCTAAAATATTCAGTGTAATGGCCAACCAAGAAGAGAGAATTTCATCTAAAAGTGATTTTTATCACCTCTTTGAACTTGAAAAATATTACTCTTCAAAGTAATCTTATTTGTGTCAGGGTAACTCTGAGGTGTGATCTGCATGATCTCACAGGAGTTTATACTCTGGTGGGGACAGCTGATAAGTATGCAAGTGGACATGTGATATAACGTGAGCTAGAGAGACATGCAGCAAAGAAGGGAAGAGCAGGGTGGCATTTGCCAAAGAATGGGGGCGTGGTACCAGTTTGTGTGGGGTGTTCAGGAAAAGCCTCTTTCAGGAGGCATTGATGGGTGTACAGATGTGAAAGAAGCAAGTGGAAAAACCATGAAGTGATATTATAAAAGAACATTCCAGGCAGGCAGAACAGGTCACCCATCACCATCGCTATCATCATCACCATCATCTTCATAATCATCATTGTCACTGTCATCTCCATCATTACCACCACCATCATCATCATCATCATCACCACTATCACCATTCCAATTCTAATTCAGTTGGTCTGGAAGGGGGCATAGTGGCTTTTTTTTTAAAAAGCTTCCCAGATGAAATGTACAGCCAGGATGGGGATCTGCTGCCCTAGACTAAAATATCTTACAAGAAAAAAGTATTAAAATTCCGTACTCACTAGAACTCTATAGGGCTGATTTTCTTTGACACCCTATTTTACACATTGGAAGAGGTTTGCAGAATAAGGGAGTTTACAAGCCTGCTAGTTGCACAGTGCCCATGGGGCTATGGCATGCACCTTCATAGCTATTGTTCCATGTGGCCGTTGAGCAGAAAGGAACTTCAAAGCATAAGCACATAATATGTGCCCAGGGAATACCTGGGGGCCAATTCAGCCTAGGACACTGCCATTTCCCAACTTTGCCCCAAATCAGTGTGCTGCCTTTCAAAGAAGAGAGCCAACTACGAGATGCCACAAAATATATAAAGGCGACAATGTCATTATAGCTGTTACTATGGTTGCAGTTTCTCACATGATTGAGCCCAGTTGGTATAACATCCTAAGAAGCATTTATACACCTGTTAATTAGCAACAACCATACCAGAAGCCTGCCAATCATTTCCCTGGTTTTCTTTTCAGTTGAGCAAACCTCAGGCACAGAGAGCTTAAGAAACTTGCCCAAGGCCACACAAGTGAGTGGCAGAGCCAACACGATGAATAAACATTGACATACTGAGACCCCAGCCTCATTTGTTCCACCCCTCTGTTTCACACCTGATTTTGAGGGAAAACATAGCCTGAAAATTGAGGCTCCAGGTCCAAGCAGTGATGAGCTTAGGCCAGTACCTCTGAGCTTGTTTCTTGGTCTGTAAACAAGTGTGCTTCCTCTGCTAATCTCATTGGGTTATTGGGAGACTACAGCAGAAGGGAGGTGACTGCATCTTGTAAACTTCCAAGTGTCATGCTCATCATACCCTGCTTTGTCTTATCATGTGCACAGATATGGCCAAGACTTCTTGGCCCCAGGTAACCTTCAGCCACTCTGCTCCCCGTCACCACTGACATTCAAAGAAGGCCTCTGAACCCTGTTTGGTCTTCAAGCACCTTCTTGGCTCAGGCCTGTGTGCAAGGTTTCCATGACTCTGTGTGCTTTCCCATCTCATAGCTGCCATTCGCCGACATGCCAATGGTGGGTCAGGTGGGCACAGAAGGCAGGTGGGAGTGGGCTGGGTTTGGAGGCTGGTGATGAAGACAGTGATGAGTCTGAAATCAGAACCTCTGGGACACTTGCTAAAAATGCCTGTTCTGGAGCCCAGCACAAGAGGTGCCATGGGGATATGTGTTAAAGCCAAGTTCCCCAGGCAATTTCATTGCCAGAAGTTTTGAGACCCATTAATTTAATGTTTGGTTGTTTGCCCAACAAGTATTTATTGGCCCTTATTCTGAAGTGTGCCTTGAGTTCTAGCTGGTTAAGGGGACAGCTCTGCAGCTGCAGTGAATGGAACCATATATGGATCTTTCATACCCTTGACAGGTTCTTTAATCCGTGGTTTCTTCATCAGTAACAATAATAATGGGTAACTCATGTGACTGTTTACTATGAGGTGGTTATAGTGGTGTGCTGGTACACGCTCAACCACCAGCTCTCTTGGGGGTGATAAAACTGATTTGTAATATCTGCCAATTTCCATGGTGTAAATACTCTCCTTGTGGCTAATTTCAAGCTACCAATGTGAAGTCATTGAACATGGAGTCAGGGGGAGATGTGTAACAGCTCACTATTGTGTATTTCCACCACGGTGATTCAATAGACATAAATAACCCAAGGAGAGAGAAAAAGTAAGAATATAGTAAAATAATTAGGAAGTGATGAGTTTTGAGTATATATTACCTTCATTTTTAATATAGTTTATTTAATTTTAATTGTACATAATTTAATTTTTAATAATGGCAAAGTTTTAAATTTTATTAAAATTTAATATTTAGCTCCTGCAAGCTGGTACAAGTTAGTTCCAGTGCAGCACTGGGTAGCTGCTGTGAATCTCTCCATCTCATAGATGAGAACCCTGAAGAGAGAGAGGTTAAGCAATTCACTCAAGGTCATAGGCAGAGCCAGGATCCAAACCCATTAGTATTTGGTTTCCAAGCCTAGTCATGGGTATAATGTCATACCAGTCTCCTAGGGTTACTTTCTGGATTAATGCATACAATGTACTTAGAGTAATGACCAGCACCTAGTATGTGCTTGATCAGCATTGGTTATTATGAACGTTGTTCCTGTTAATACAAGCTAGAGGTCCATAAGTACATGAAATATAATTTTTGTCCTCGATGAACTCACCAAGCTGGGAGACACATACCTGCAAGGCATAACAGAAGCATCTGCACGTATACCACAGGCGCACAAAGCAAGGGTTGATTAACTTTGTTTCTGAAACAAGGTGGGCCTCAAGGTGGAAGGAAGGAACATTTAAGCTGGGTTTTGAAGGATGAGTAGAAGTTCACCAGGCAGTTTAATAAGTTAGTTGGATAAGCCCAGCCACCTGTTGGGCTAGAGGAGCCTTAGCCCAGTTGCTGCTCTATTCTTGCCATGAAAGTTGATGCATACTCCATCCCCAACTAGGAGCTCCATGATGTGTATTATCTAAAGAAGCAAGCCCCTCAACCCATTGAGGTTTAACCTTGCCTCAGCTTGGTTGGCTGCATCTCCCAAGGAGGATTCTTGGTTGAGGAATTCCAGTGAAGCCTGGTGGTTATGAATGATGGAATCTCTGGCTTTGAATCATGGCTCCTCCCCTGGCTTTGTGATGCTGGGTATACCAAGTAACCTTGGTTCATCTCAGTTTTCCCATCCACAGATGAGGAGTCATAAGCTTCTGCCTTACCAGGCCACACAAGAGACATGAGACACTGTACTCATGCTTAGCACAGAGCAAGGGACAGAGAGAGTGCTCAAGATAAGCTGACATCAGAGTGCACAAGCCAGCGTAGGAAACAGAGGTCCACACTGCCTGCTTCCAGAAAGGTCATTTGGCGTGTAATTCAGGTGAGCTGAAGTGGTACATATGGGGGGCACGTAACATCCAGGCAGGGAGCTGAGCTGCCCACCCAAACCCAGCCCCGCAGGCCCCATGCCAGATTGGTGTGGGTGTCAGGAAGCTGGTGGCCAGGTCAGAGCAGGCTGTCATTGTGCCTCGTCCCATGAGGTGAAAGCATTATGGGGGTGCTACGGCCAGTGCCCCGCCTTGCAGCCCTTCCTTTGAACTCTAGCAGTAATTTCACGTGTACATGTGGCTGCCAAGCAGTGTGTCTGATGTCCTTTCCGGCTTTTGTAATGTCATTTCCTGTCATGGACGGGGAGATGCGTTATTGATGTAGAAGCGTTACTATGTTGGCATAATCTTCCCAACATACGTAGAAACTCGGTGTGGATGGGCCTTCGGATTCAGATACCGTGGCAGTTCAAGTTGTTGAGCCTTTTCGCTATTCCTCCTCCTCCTCTTCCTTCTTCCTCTAACTTGGCCACTCAGGGCATAACCTATTTGGAAAATGTACCTGTGGACATGGAAACACCAAGGGGTCGGCCATCATTATTAGGGAGTGCTTGGTTCCCTGGAAATTAATTGTTGGTAGATTTAACTTGAGAATCAAATGTAAAAAGAACTGAGAAATCATAAATGCAAAGCTTTAAATCTTTGGTATGAATAGTAGCATATTCAGTAAACATGATATAATGTATTAATAAAATACACAGGGTGGGGAAAAAGTAGGTTTACAGTTGTTTGCATGGAAAATAATGCAATAGTTATTAAATAATACAAAAATAAATCTTTGTTTTGTATACTCGCAACTGTAAGTCTACTTGTGCCCTGCCCTGCAGTACAGTGTAGTATAACACAATCTGAGCAGTGTAGGTCAGGGCAGCAAACAGCTTTTAAAGGGCCAGACAGGAAATATTTTAGGCTTCATGTATTGCAGTGTCTCTTGAATTACTCAGCTTTGCCACAGAAGCAGGAAGGCAGCCGTGGACAGTACATTAAAGAGTAGGCATGGGTGTGTTCCAATTAACCTTTGTACGCTCTCCTGAGAAGTCTCCTGGTTTCTGTGGTATCAGCCTCATCTGGCTGAGGTCTCAGGCGGCAGTCCAGTGTGGCCCCAGTGCTGTGGTTTGCCCATCCCTGGTTTAGAGCACTGGTTTGGGAATCAGGACTAGTTAAATTAAAATCCTGGCTTCACTACTCACTGTGAGAAGTGAGGCTTTTCAGAAGTGGTTTCAGCTCTCAGAGCCTAGGCGGTGCCCCTCTCCATAAAATGGAGATAAGGACAGCGGGTAAAGCACTAGGATGTGAGGAGTTTAAATAGATGATAATGTGTGTGAGCTGCTGAGCACAGTGCCCAGCAGGTGGAGGGTGAGCCAGTAGGCCTCACCTTAGTTGAGGATGATGGTGATGATGATGATGATGGAGAGGAGGAGGAGGGAGTGGGGTCTAGATCCACATTCCTGCTGACATGGGTGACCAGCAAATCCTTGCCCCTCCCTGGCTTCATTTTTCTCACCTGGAAGGTAATGAGGTTGGACTTGGTGTATAGGCGTCCTTTGCACTCAGTGCCCCTGGGACACTGCAGGGCCCTCTGTGATACCAACTCACACAGTGAGTGCCAACTAGGCCCTGTTTTAACAGCTTCATCATGGGCACAGCACCATGGAGTTACCGGCTTCTCTTCTGAAACCCAGACTTCATCAACACTGCTGTTGGATGCTCTGTGAGCCGTAGCCCTTCATTTATGCGCCCACCTGTGTGTTCCCCAGAAACTCTGGAGCTCCTACTGTGAGTGGTGACATGCTAAAGCAGTGAGGGTGGGGTCAACCACAGCAGCTCACCACCCTTGGAGGACCCACTCTCATGAGAAGTCTCCTTTTGGGAGGAAGGAGTAAGTCTGATCTGGCTGTGGTCACTGCAGTGGGTTGAATTGTGCACCCTCCCAAATCTGTCTACATTCTAATCCCCAGAACCTGTGAATACGAACTTTTTTAAAAAAGATTTTATTTATTTATTTTTAGAGAGAGGGGAAAGGAGGGAGAAAGAGAGGGAGAGAAACATCAATGTGTGGTTGCCTCTCCTACACCCCCCCCACTGGGGACCTGGCTGGCAACTCAAGCATGTGCCCTGGCTAGGAATTGAACCAACCTTTTGGTTCACAGGCTGGCACTCAATCCACTGAGCCACACCAGCTAGGGCTGATACAAACTTTTTTTTTGGAAATAAGGTCTTTGATGGTATAATTAAGTTAAGGATCTCGAGATGGAATTATCCTGGAGTAGAGTGGGAGCTGAATCCAAGGATGCATGTACTTGTAAGAGACAGATGAGGAGAAGACGCAGGCACAGAGAAGCCAGGTGACAATGGAAGCAGAGACTGGAGTGATGCAGCCACAAGCCAAGAACCCCTGGACCACCAGAGGCTGGAAAGGCAGGAAGCCTCCTCCCCGAGAGCCTTCACAGAGAGGCAGCCCTGCCAGTACCTGGATTTAGGACTTCTGAACTCCACAACTGGGACAGAGTTGGTTTATGCTGTTTTAAGCTGCGCCCCTGCCCCGTGTGTGGTCATTGGTTGTATCAGCCCCGCGACACTGACCCTGTCACCATCCTTAGTGTTTGTGGGGACAGCACTGCCTAGGTCATCCCTTGGAGTTGGTCACACTTCCAATGAGATGCTCATGTCCCTTGAGGAAATTCCATCGCCTGATAAGTGGGGGGGGGGGGTTGTTTTTTTTTGTTGTTGTTGTTTTGTTTTGTTTTTTTCAGCAGAGACACTGCAGGTCCAAACTGGTTAATGAGGCTCAGTGTCCTGTTTCAGGGCCTGGGTCAGTGCGGGTGCAGAAAGGATGTTTCAGCTTCTGGGTGCTGCTCGGACCATTGAGTTCAGCCAAGTGTGTGATAAGTCAAGAAGTGACTTCTGTGTGTGTTCGTGCACATGCTAGGTTTTTTACTTATTAGAAATCAAAATATGTTTTAAAAATTATAAAAGCTATTAATATAAATTATAAGATGATACTATATATTATATATAGTCAATTAACTTTTCACCTCATATCTTTTCATTCTATTTATTTGTTCTTGTCTTGATTTTGGTTTGGGCTTTTATCATTCATTCCATTTTGGTCAACAAATTGCTACCAAGTGTGTGTGACCAGAGGTTTGCAGGGAGCCCATCTGATTACCCCACTTTGGAAAATTAACTTGGTCTTCTTCACTTCAGTACCTGGTTTAGAAATGGAACTAGTACAAGTCAACGTGAAGGTAAAGCAAAGCTGCCTCCTGGCACATCCAGTGCTGTACCACCCACAGAGGCACTACATGTGCATCCTTTCCTAGGGTTGCGCTGAAGATGGGGGTGCCACAGCTCACGGAAGTGACACCACTGGTGTTTTTATACCTGCCTATGTGCTGAAAGCATCCTGCACTCAGCATTGTTGGGAAGTGAAACATTTTCCTATAGTTTTTAGATACACTGATGTTTACCCATCTGAGCACCCAAGGACCTGCCCCTTGTCCAGTGGCCTCAAACAAAATAAAGCACACCAAACCTAGACTCCACTGCGATGAAAACATTCTAGCCTGGAGATGTCACAGGCCAGACTCGGGCTGGGAACGGCTTGCTGGCAGCTGATGTTTCATCCTGTCCACAGGGTCAGGCACAGGGCAAGTGGACCTGCCGTCCATTCCCTCCTTCCCGGACCAGGAATGGCCATCTGCCTAAAACCAGCAAAGCTCCTGACTGATGGCGATTCACCTCTGCTGTTGGCGAAGCGGGCAGTCATGGGAGAGCTTGGCTCTGGAGCTAGACCCAACTATCTGGGTTTGCATTTGATTCCCCCCTTGAGGTAGTCCTTTAACTTCTGTGAGCCCCAGTGTCTGTCCATCAAGAGCTTAACAATGAAAACCTTGCCAGGCTGTTGGAAAGACTGGAAAAGGCACAGAAAGCAGCAGAAATAGTGATGGGTCCCTCCTCTTATGCCAATAGTCGGACTGTCCAACAACACCTGCCAGTACCCCATCAGGGGAGGCACCAAGAACTTAGGGGGAGCTTTAGAGAGGACTCACACACAGAGAAGAGTGTTACCCAGAGGACTGTGAGGTCTCATCCTTTCAAAATCTCTCTCACGCTGCAGGCACCATTGCGGTGGCTCCTTCAGCAGCAGCTTCTTCGAGGGCTGAGCCCAGCTATGCACAGAGTTCAAGCATTTCCCAGTTCCTGCTCAGTCCGTGGTGACAGTGACCCCAGGGCAGAGGCCACAGCCTGAATCTGCATCCTACCCATTTCAATGTAGAGCCACTTTCAGCAGTGTTCACTACTAACCCAGAAATAAGCAAGTTAATTGCATAGTATTTTATTTGGGTCACTTAAAAATGCCAGCCTTGCTTTAAAAGCTCTTACTACCAGGTCTCTTCGCTTTTATATCTGTGGCAATTCACTGGAAGGGAGACTCTCATCCTTGGCCCCCCTCAGTATGACACCCTCTTGAATCTCAAGTTTTGAAACTTTTTTTTGCTACTAAATGATAACAGCTTCCTCATTCTTTATTCATCACACACACTTATGGCAGCCAATCAGAGCATGAGATAATCAGCATGACTATTGCCAAAAGCAGTGAAACTTGACCTTAAAGTCACTCTGATTTTGGTTCATGTATAATTGCTATTAGGTTTTGTGAATTTATGAAAAGAGTTCCTGCGTCACCATTATAATCTACTTTGAATGATGGAGAAGCAGCCCATCTTCCTTCTTCCTTCCCTCCTTCCCTTTCTTCCTCCTCTCTACCCTCTCTACCTCTTTCTCTCCTGCGGTCAATCACCGTTCCTTTAGCCCAGCATTCAGTTGGACCTACATACCTTAAGTCACCCATCCCTCCATCATGTGTTCAACAAGTCCTTATTGAGGGGATACTTCACGCTAGGCCCATGGTAGCCCATGGGGATATAAGCTGAATATGCTGATATCCTGCTTTCATGGTCCTGATCCTGATTCCGGTCCTGGGGATCAGGTAAAAGTCTGCTCGTAGCAACCAATATTTTCAAAGTGATGACGCAAGGAAATTCTAGACCCACAAGAGTATAGGAAGGAGAACAGATGGTGCCAGTGTGGGGAGAGTTGGGCATAAAGTTATAGAGAGGTGGAGTTTGAATTGGCTCTTAGAAAAGGAGATGGAGTTCAAGTGGAGAAGAGTGTTTCTGGCAGAGGGAGCAGCATGTGCAAAGGCTGAGAGGACTGGAAGGGCATGGAAGACTGGGGGCTGAGGAGCAGTTTGGGATGGGAGGGTGTGCACTCGTGACTGGAGGGACAGGTAGGCAGGAATTAGGTTACATGTGCCCTGGTGAGCCATGTTGGTGAGCCAGGGGTCTCTGGCAGATTGTTTTGGCAGGGCTCTGGGCTCTGAATACCTAAGCCATAGAAGGTTGTGGGTAAGGGTGCAACTCAAGTTACAGAATCTTGAATCTTTGACTTGCACAATTGAAAAGTCCCTTCCAGCTCTACCTGCATCTCAGGGCAGAAATCCCCCTCTTGACCTCAGTGGGAGCTTAGCTCTGTGGTTGTAAAAACCAGGGGCTTCCTGCCTCACCCCTGAGAAGCCAAGGCTTGGTACAGGGATGCATGTGGGACACAGGAGGCTATGGGTCCTCCCCTGGGACCTGAACCAGTTGTGCGTGTTGGAAGTTTGTGTGTGGGTGCGTACCTGCAGTTAGCGCCTATGGGTGGCATAGGATGCAAGGCCAGGCAGAGGGAGGAGTGAGTAAGATGCAATTACACCCTAGCCTCAGCAGTCCCAGGGGGAGCTCTGGTCCTGGGAGCTCCCAGTAGAGCTGTCTTGCTGAGGGTCAAAGGTACTGGGTCCTCGTCCCAGGAAGATGGTGAGGTAGTGCCCTTCAGCTGAGTGGTGTGGCTGCAGGCATCATCAGGCTCTTGCATGAGTCCCAAATGGTCCCAAATGAGCCCAACTCAGGAACCATGTCCAGCCTCATGGAAGAAGGGACTGAACAGCACTCGGGGGCCTGATTGTGTTGGCCCCTCTAGTATTCCACATGTTTATGGGGCCACATTCTGCCTCTGTCTCCCTAGCTAGGACTAGGGGTTCTGCTTCTGTGCCCAGCCCCTCCATTCTCTGTGTGTCTCAGCTTCTGATCCTCTGGTGCCAAGTCTTCACCAACCTCTGGGGTGGAGACTTTGGGCCAGGACTCACCCCTCTAGGACCCTCCCTTCCCCCAACTCTGGGCTAGCTGGTGAGCTGCTTGGTTGTTGCTTTTGAATCAGGTGGCAGCTGTGGTTCGATGAGCCATGGCCAGAGAGGAAGCCCTTGAGTCAGCACAAGGTCACAGGCCATAGGTCCCTTTCAAGGGCAGCTGTTGATGTGGGGTATGTTTGGCAGTTGACTAGTCTAGTACAGCCCACCAGAATGCAGGCTCCAGACTTTCCCAGCTGATTCCAGGTACAGCAAGTTCAGTATATGTAGAAGCAGCTTATATTTAATACCTCTAACAAATAAGCAGCTCACCTTACATCACGGAGGAAGTTGCCTCCCTGAAATGTGCTGGATCTGGAAAACCACATTAAGTGTGTCCAGTTCCATATTTGAGGCCAGTGCAGCAAAGCCAGCAATGCCCACCAGCCTTTTGATACCTGCACTCCCAAGCCAGCCCCACTCCCAGTTGTTAGGAGGGTCATGTGACTAATTTGGCCAATGAACTGACTAGCTCTGGCGGATGAACTGGGAGCTCCTATAATACGTGCTTCTAGGTGGAGACATTGAAAGGCACTCGGAATTCTCTGGTTGCCTCTTTCCTGCTTGAAGACCTAAGCAACTGTGGTTTGCTGACAGCGCAGCTATGTGATGGTGGTGTTGTCAAGACCTTGGATTCCTGAATGATCTCCTAGAGCACAGCACCCTGCTGTCCCTTGTTGGGTATGAGCATGAGTGAGAAATAAACCTTTGCAGTGTTAAACCATGGGGATTTGGAGTTTAATTTGTTTCCAAAACATAATCTAGCCTATCCAGACTAACAGAAATTGGTGCCAGAGGGGGGTGTTTCTCTAATAACAATCTACAACATTAAGCATCAACTCAGCAGTCAGCAGGAGATGAGGAAACGTACCGGATTCCAGAAGGGTAGAATCTAGAATATGGAGTGGTGGAAACATTTAGTAAAACCTGCAGGAACTCTGGGTGCAGCTTATAAACATAAGGAACTTGCAGCTTTGGGGAAAGAAGTTGGAACAAGATTGACCCCATTTGGAAAAGTGCAATAAAAAAGAGACCAGCTGAAGAAAACAACTCACTTGCAGCAACAACCAAAGGAAATCAAAGGTCTTGCAATACTGAAAAGCCAGATGCTTCTCAATCCCAGCATCAAAAAAGCAAAGTCGAAAGAACTCTGAGAGACAAAAATCCAGGAAAACCTTTTTAACTGATTTTAACCAATTCAGTCTTCTTGGGTCCAAGTGCAGACGAATGGTGTGGCAGCCAGTGAATCTTTTCAGTTGGGCAACATGATTCATGGCAGAGACTAATGGAAGCCCAACAACTTCAGTTCCCAAAAGAAATATGGAGGAGGGAAAACAGAGACATCCGACAGAGCAGTAGGTCTTGAAACATCCTGGGGGCATGTTTCGGGGCCCCTGAGATTGATTACAGTCAAACAGGTAAGCAGCCTACTGGGTTTTTATGAGGATTATACCACCAGTGAAAGATGTGGTCCCCCAACCTTACACAGGTGGCCGAGAAAGTGGTGCATGTCCCCAACCCCCACTTCACAGGTGGTCCAGGAGGACGAAGGGCAGGGGAGAGCCTTCCAGGGTCTTTGGAGAAGAGTGTGATGGGGAGCTCTGGTCAGGGAGACTTTCCCACTCCAGGGAGCCACCCTCCAGGGCTGCCCAGCTGGGCCTGAGCCCAACCCATGGGGTGTGCTCCCTGAAGGGGAATTTTAACTGAGATTATCCTGCCCCTCTTCCCCATGCTCCCCCCTCAGCACATCAGGGGTGGGTGGAGAACAAATCACTTTAATTTAGATGCTCCACCAAGAGTCTCAACTAGGCACACCCCCAAAGATCCTGGGCTGTGAGCTGGGATAGATTCCAGGTGGGACTTCCAAGTTGTCCTGGTTGGGAAAGAGGTTGAACAGGCGGTTTGTGTGGGAAGAGGGGAAAAGTAGAAGCATTCGGTGACCAGAGGGCAGACTGTAGCAGAGACAGTAACACTCACTCATATTTTGCTGTTACTGTGTAACAATGGCCCCATGCTTAGCAGTTTAAAATAATTACTGATTATTACTATATCTCTCTTCTTGTGGGCCAGGACTTCAGAAAAGACACAGCAAGGTCGGCTTGCCTCCACTTCCACAGTGTCTGGGTGTCAGCTGAGCAGCTGGGGCTAAGAGCTGCGAGGGGCCAGACAGCCCTCCCTCTCCCTCTCCCTCTCCGCTCTGCAAACTTGGGTTGCCACAGGCGCAATGGCTTCAGGGAAGTAGGGCATCTTACCGGCCATTTCAGGGCTTCCAGCAGATGGAAGAGGGACTCTAGTCCTCTTGAAGACCAAGCCTGGAACTGGCTGACTGTCACTTCTGCTGTACTCAGTCGGTCAAGGCAGTTCAGAAGCCCACCCAGACTCAAGGAGAGGGCCATAGGTCCCGCTCTCAGAGGAAGAGTGTCAAGGTGCCAAGTATTTTATAGGCTCCTCTGCACAACCTCTGACAGTGAGCTGGTGTCCTAGAACTTTCACAAGCTTGTTTTGTGCAACAAACAACCTCAGAGTTGCAGGGGCTACAGCGACAGCAGCTCCCACCCCACTTCGTGCCCTAGGCTGCAGCGGGGGCTGCTCCTATGCGTCCTCTCTTTCCAGGACCCATGTGGCAATGAAAAGGAATGAAGCTACATTATGGGTGAGTCTTAAAAACATTACACCAAGTGAGAGAAGCTAGACTCAAAGGTCACGTGTTCTATGATCGCATTTATATGACGTGTCCACAGTAGGCAAGCTGTGATTGCTAAGGACAGAGGGCTTCTTTTTCAGATGATGAAAATATTCTAAAATTGACTATGGTGGTGGTTGTATACACCTCTGAATATACTAAAACTGTTTTTTTTTTTTGTTATTCACAGCTCTTTTTTAATTGTTGTTCAAGTACAATTGTCTCCATTTCCCCCCCGCCAGTCCAGCCATCCCCATCTGAATATACTAAAAACTGCTGAATTATGGGCTCAAAAATAGCATTGCAGATAAAACTACCTCTTGATAATTGATTGAAATTAAAGGTGGACATCTTTTAAAAAGCAAGATATTATCATAACTTTCCTTTTGGCCCTCTGAACGAGATGGGAATCACAGAGCTGAGGCATTGGCGTCGAGTCCGGGGGGGCTGCTCCCTGCCACTGTGTGACCGCAGGCAAGCTCCTCAGCCTTTCTGAACCCTGGCTGCTGCATCCAAGTGAAATGGAGTAATAATACCACCTGTCCCATAGGACCGCTATGAAGATTAAATACCATAGTCCAGGGCAGTGCTCTGAGCACATGGCTGGCCAGCAGTGAGCTCTCAGGAATGGTGCTTGTCACGCTTGTGGTTGCTTTTGCATTTTAAGGAGGTAAATGTTAAGTTTGGTGAGGTGATTCTCACAGGGACTTTGAGCCAGGCCATTCCTGTTTCTCCTTAGAGATTCCTGCTACTAGCCCAGCTGGCGAGCGGCACCCTGGCTTACGGGACCAGCTGCGTCCTCCCTGGGGTCCAAGCCGGGCTCCGACACACGGCCCGGTGCTTTCACGATGCTGATGCCAGCTCTTCAGCAGAGCCTGCAGTTGTGGTTGGAGAAATAAATGACATGCTGATTACTTAATCCTAAAACAGCAGGAATTTGCTCTTTCTTAAAGGGCAATGACAGGAAGCTGGCAATGTGGCAGAACTGACCAAATGAGTCTTGGGCTATTTTCTGGGGGCAGGGTCAAGGGCAATGCAGACTGTGACACAGGGCTAAATGGGGGTTGTGGGTGGCTTTTCCCTGTCTTTTTCTCCTGGAACCTCACTGTCCCTCTGAGACTGTTGTTTGGTGCCGTGTGCTTGCCTCTCGTCTGTTCCCAGCAATCCCCCATCCCTGTGGCCTTGTTTAAACCTCTTCTCCACTCTTTCTAACTTCACATGAGAAAACCGAGGCCCAGGAACACAAAGTGACTTCCTAAGGTCTCACGGCCAGAGCTGCTCCTTCAGTCCTCTCTTCCACCCGTCCTGAGCATCCTCCCCCATCCTAAGCTGCCCTTGTTCATTCCAGGCACAAGTTGTAGAATTGAAGGCTGGAAGGACTTAGCAATAGTTGGTCCGACTCTCATTTTCTGGAAGAGGAGACCAAAGCTCAGAGAGGTTGAGTAACTCGCCCCAAGTTGCTCAGCTAGAGTGGCGTGATAAGAGGATTCAATTGCACGTCTGGGCCCTGGGCCATGGTTCCTGAGGCCTTGGCACATCTTTAACTCACTTTGTGGTGGATCTTGAACGTGGCTCAGGAAGTTGCTGTGTCCCTCTTGGGCTGAGTGGACCTTCAATATCAGCCCTCTCCCAAGGCCATCCCCTCCGTGTGCCAGCTCCATGCAGAGCAGCTGGGGCCTTCTCAGCTGCAAAGTTGGCTGTGCCGGCACGAAGATCTCAGTGTCTTTGACAACTGAAATGCTCGGTGCTGATTGACGAATGAGCTGGTACCTGAGCGTCTCAAGCAGAGTAATGACACCGAGTGTTAGGCAGAGGGCTGGCCAGATAAAACAAAAGGCCAGGAAGGGCTGGGGGTGGCTGGCTGGGCCCCGCCGGCTCAGGGTCTTCATGCAGGACACGAATCAGTCACTCCTGAATGCTAAGTCCAGGCCTGCAGCTGCGTGCTGGGTGGTCCTATGCTGGCTGCTTGTCAACTCCCCCTTCTCCCACACCTCTTCCCCCTTCCTTGGGTCCTACTGATGTGACAGTTCCCTCCTGTCAATCACTCAGCAACTCCAGGATTTATTAAGCCAGAAACTGCCCCAGGCTAGCAATAATAACAACAATAGAACAAAAATAATAATAAGGATCTTTAAAACTCCATTTGCGAGTATGACTGGCATTCTTAACTCAATTATTCTTCACAACAACTTTTTGAAATAGATACTATTCTATCAGGTTTTATAGATGAAAAGCCTGGGTTACAGAGAGGTGAAGCAACTCATGTAGTAAGTGTTGGAGACAGGATTCATTAACTCATGAGCACGTTTGTCTGGCTCTAGACCAGTGAGGGCCACTTGGGTGGAAAGTGCACAGTTCTTGACCTCTAGCCTTCCCTGCTCTTACAAAGACACAGAGAAGAATATGTTTTCTTCCACCATACATTGCAACATCTGCAAGTGATAGCTGGAACCCTGGCAACCATTTTGTGATATTGAGGAAGAAGCTAACATATTGAAGATGGAAAATAAGCAAGAGAGAAAATATGGGTTCTTGATGATGACACTGAATTAACCAGTTCTGGAGCCACTGATCCTCCAAACTTCTTTTCCTGCAAGACAATACCCTTTCCTTATTGCAGAAACTGCCTTGAATTGGGTTTCTGCTACTTAAAGCCAAACTCTTCATATCTACTCTTCATAGACTAGGAAGGGAAACACCTTTCCATAATCCTCTGACATGGTAGCTTCTCAAGAAATATAACTTCTCAGTAAAAGGGGTTATCATGATGATGATGAAGAAGATGATGATGATAGTAGTGGTGGTGGCAGTGTGCTCACAGTTTTTCCCTAGCAGTTTGAGAAACCTGACTTTTAGAAAATTCAGGCTTAGTATTTCCACCTTATTTCCATTCAGGCTTGATGAAAATGATCTCAGAAGAGGCAAAGGATGACAAGGAGCGCCACTTTGGGTTGAGCTTGGGATGCCATCTTCCGCTCTCCTGCTGCCCAGAGCAGTCACCACAGACTGAACCACACACAGCACGTGCAAGCCTCTGGGCACTCACTGGTGTTAACACAGTCAGTCTTCAGATCAACCCCATGAGGCAGGTGCTATCCTCATTCTCCTTTCATAGGTGGGGAAACTGAAGCTCAGGGACGTTAAGTGACTTCACTCAGATGACACAGGAGGAAACAAAGCCAGGATTTCAATCTCAGTTTGGCAGCTTGTTTAAATCTGGAGAGTAAGGGGGAGATGGATATGTTCATCAGAGGCAATGGGTGTGCAAATCACTGTTAACTTAAAGGCAGCCACATGCCACATATACGCAGGTGGCCCAGAAGTCTCTCCTCAGAAAATCCATCCGGTGGAAGGAGGAGCTCCAGTGAGTAAGGATATGTTTATGGGGGTATCTGTTACAGCATCACATGGCATAGGAGCAAAAAGCCAGATGAATAAACCAAGCAACCTGGACACTGATACAACGTCCCTCATTGGGGGTGTGGCTTGAATCATGGCACAGCCCAGCTCTGGGGCATCAGCCATCCTTAAAGAAGGAATTGGAGAAGCATCAGGGAGGATGGCCTCGAGAGACGAAAAATAAACTGATGTGCAGAGAAATGCTTAGGGTTTAATCTCATCTGGGTAAAAAATATATAGAGAGAAAAATCTCCATTTGGGGCATACAGGGTTACATTTGATCATGTAAGCATCAGATCTGGAAGGGTGCATGCCACTCGGAGGTGGGGAGAGCACTGCAAAAACTTTTGACAAGTACATGATCAGTTTTCAAACACACAGAAAAATAGAGAGAGAACACCAAACACGACCATGACCCATTTCCTCACATAACTCACTAGCATTCCTTAGCTAAACATGATTACAGGTGTGTAGTAGGCAGAATTAAGATGGCTCTCCGATCTGTCCTTCCCTCCCACATCCACAACTTTGTAAACCCCTCCTCTTGAGCACAAACCTGTAGTCTGCTTCCAGCCAATGGAATACAGCACAAGTGAAGGGACTTTGCAGATGTAAGATTTCAAGGTCATCAAAAGGACGATCATCTTGGGTGGGCCTGACCTAATCAGGCGAGAGCCTATAAAAGACAGACTGAGGTTCTCCTCGATGTTGAAGATTCTCTCTCCTGTTGGCCTTGAAGATGCAAGCCATCATGAATTCCACAGCTTTAAGAGAAAGAATTCTGCCAAAAACCTCAGGGAGTGTGCAGAGTCAATATTTCCCCATTCGAGTCTCTGTGATGAGAATGCAGCCTGGCCAACACGTGGATTGCAGCCTCGTGAGATCCGGTGCAGAGACCAGAGAAGCTCAGACTCCTGACCCACAGAACTGGGAGAGACTTAGTGTGTGTTGTCTCAAGTCACTAAGTTTGTGGTAAATTGTTACACAGTAATAGAAAAATAATACTACATCCATAGCTAGAAAATTGAAACAGGACAGAAGGGAATAATGTACAAAATCCGGGTCTAGCCCCTTTCATCCACCACACCCACCAGCCTCCCACATCACTCTGCGGTGTCCAGCGTACCCTTTAAGAACAACTTTCATGCACACAGGGGCCTCAGTAGTAAGAAGAGGGGATGGTTTTCAGGTATATCCAAATGATTCCCCCCATTCATCACAATAGACTACACAACACACTCTGCCTTAAACAAATTTTTTGTATTTAATTTAACAATGCATTTTACAACCTTTTTATCCATTCCCTCAGCCCCCCCCCCCGAATTCTCTTTCTTTAATGAAGTGGGTTTGACCAAATCCTTCCCTCCCTTCTCTCTGGAGATACGGACCACAGGGAAGGCATCTTCCCCATTCCAATTTCCAGTGGGTGGAGGTTTGGTAGAACCATGGATCACTCTGACTTTCAGGTCTCTGAACTAGGTCAGAGACCTAGGTCAGGTCTCTGGCTAGGTCAGCCAATGGAGACTTAGAGCCCACAAAATCTGTGAGGCTATCAAGTCAATTCCCAGACATGGGAGAGGCAAGCTATGGGAGAGCTGTCCGCTGTGAGGTTGCCTAAGCAGATGGAAAGGAAGACAAAGCTTGAGTGGCCCCACTTTGCTATTGGGGTACTTTGGCAATTTGAATATATTTTATTGGATTTTTCACTATACAAAGATTATATGATTCTTTCATAAGCCCAGTGATTAGAGGTGCGTAAAAAGACAATCTAGGGATCCATGAAAGCGCACCCGGGTGTACTCGGGCCTGTAACTATCACATTGCTTATGGTGGGACAAACAGAAACCCCCTGATTCATTCAAAGAGGGCTGGGTAGATAAGGCACCGTGCAGCCACCTGATAGAGTCCTGGGCAGCTGTTAGAAGCAAAGATGCAGTGCTATGTCTATGCAATGAAATGTTAGTCAGTGACAAGAATGGAAGACACCAATAATCAACAACATGACAAATCTTACCTACATGATGCTGAGCAAAAGCGACCAGAAACAAAAGAACACACACTGGAGGATTCCATTTGTATGAAAGCATGAAACTGGGCAGAGCAAATCCATGCTGCTGGGAGTCAGGAGAGTGACTGCCCCTTGAGCGAGAGTTAGAGAGAAGGAGAGTTTCACGGGTCAGTGAGGTCTGTTTTTCCATTTGGGTGCTGGTTACCTGGGTGTGTTCAGTTGGTAAAAATTCATGCTGCTGATCACTACATTTTGTGCAGTTTTGTGTAGATGTGAGACTTCCTTAGAAGTTTAAATGGGGTACTTTTGTCATGACAAAATGTGACCTGATTTATAATTCAAACACAGCTCATTGTTACATATGATACATTTTAGAAACCCAGAAGAAAATGGTTTATGAATGATTCCAAGTAAAAAAATGAATTAATTTCATTTTAAGAAAATGAAACAATTTCAGGAGCTTATAAAGGAGGGTTTAGGATGCACTGTTGAGTGATAAAAGTATAGCTGCAGCCTTCACATCTGCCTGTGAAGCAGAAAGAGGCAGGAAGAAGGATCCAGGAAGCACTGGTTTCCTAGCAACAACCCTCTTCTCACACTTCATTAGCCAGAACAGTGTCACATGACTACTTCTAGCTGCAAGAGATCTTAGGCATTGTAATCTTTCAATGACTTCTGGTGGTAGGGGAGAAGCACAGAAAAGACCTTAAGGATACAGTGAGATATCACCTCTACACCCATACAGAATGGAAGTAACCTAGTAAGCCTATTTTCAGGGGTTCACCAGCAGACAAGGAAGGAAGATGCCTTCTGGTTTGAAAACAGGGATCTTTGAGGGCTGAGCAGGCCTCGGCTGACTGCCCGAGTATCTATCAGTTCTACAAGCACTTTCCAGGACTGCTTGACTACTCAGGGTCATTAAGAATTAAGGCAATTATGGACAATTAAGAAGAGGAGGAAAAGGAAACTGCCATTTCTCGAGTACTTCCCATATGTGAGGTGTGTGCCTCTCATGAAGTTGCACAGCATCCTGAAAAGTGGGGACTTATCACCCCATTTTACAGATGAGGCAATGGCAGTGAACACCAGATGGTGGTTATTTTATGCAGGGCACTGTGCATGCTGCGTGCTTTGCCTGCATCTCTGTAACTGCAGTCTGGGAAGCACTACTGTTTTAGTTTTAACAACTCGAGCACAAATGAGCTCAGTGTCAAAGGAATTGACCCCGATTCTGTACCTCTGAATCCCAGCTTTGACTCTCCCCTCACTGCCTCCTGCCAGAGGCAATTTGGCAGGTCCACGTCAAGGCAGTGACCAGTGCACTGGAAGACTCTGGAAGGAAGCTGGGGCTCTAAGAGGCTGAAAAAGTCAGCCAAAGCCCCACGGTTAGAGGGATGTAGGGCCAGCTTGGAAACCCAGGCCTTCTTGACATCAGAGAGTTGACTTTTCACACTGCAGTCCCCAGCTGGATTGAATCAGCTTTCCCTACCCGTCCATCCACCCCATCAGAAGCCCATCCAAGCAACTCCTCAGCCCTGTGGGCCATGGAGTCCTGGGCTCTGTGCAGATGAGGAACTCCAAATTTTCTAACACAACTGCTCCTTAGGAGGTCATGAGCAGCATCCCCTACTCTTGTCGCCCCTTTTGGTCACTCATTCATTCATTAATTCATCCATCCAACACAACTAGTGCAAAGGGCTCCCCTCAAGTGACCTGGAACTCTGGATTCACAGCAGAGACATTAGGCATCTGTCAGGCCTCCCAAGGCCCAGGTTGTCACAGTGGCACCTTGGTCATAGTTGTCTACATGTGTGGCTCCTGCTGCCCATCATGGCCCTCCTTGCTGAAAGAAGCACTGAAGCCCATGGGGAGGGCGCCTGTAGGCCAGTCCGTGGCATCCGCCTGTTGGCCCCTGTTCTGGACGTTGTTAATGAGAAAGCCCAGAAAAGCCTGGTCCTCTGGCTTCATTATCTTTGCTCCTTTTCTAAAGAATCTGCTTTCCCATTGGTGACCTGCCCTGGCCCCTCCCAAGCTGGTGTGGAAAATACAAAGAAGACAGCTCTTTCTGGGATGATATATAGGCCCTTTGATGGGGTCCCATCAGCCTCCTGAAGACCTGGGTCCTCGGACCAGGTATTGCTGAGGTCATGGCCCTGGGAAGGTCACCAGAGGTCAGATAAGATGATGTTCAGTCTGTCAGTGACTCTCCTGCTGGACAGGCCCTGCATGATGGGGCTCTGCCTGAAGAATCTGTGAGATTTGTCAAGGAGTTGACAAGAGAGGAGAGCGGACATTGCTGGCTGAGTCACGGGGACATTTTGCCTCAGCAACTGAGTGCCTTATGGGTAATGAGTCTACCCCAGAGCCCTTGCCAACCTGCACAGAGTCCAGCATACTCTAGAGAACTCAACTCCAAGGTGGTACGGAGAAACTACAGAGGCAGACATTTGAGTTCAAGTCCTAGTACAGTGTGTAGTCCATAGTAGATGATCAATAAATAAGAGTTAAATAAATGCAGAGCATGAGTGAATTTGCTACACAACCTTGAGGAGGCGTGCATCCACGCCTGGGAGGGCTACCCAGCACCACTCCACCTTCCTTTGATCAGAGCACTCTGGCTTGGCCTGTGTTCTGGACATTCCTCATTACTAAGAAAGCCCAGAAAAGACTGGTCCTCTGGCTCATTTTCTTCATTCCTTTGGAAGGAATTATTTCTTCTGATAAAGTCCTGTGTGATCACGGTGTCCTGCCCTCCCCACGTCATGAGGTGCACTGTGACTCATACTTATGCAGCATATCTTTCCCTGCCTTGAAACTGGTCTATACACAGAAGGCAGAAAGGATCACCAATAACTGGAGTCATTCATTCATTCCAGGCCAGTGTTTCTTGGTGGAAGAATCACAGAAAGAAGTCATCAGACTGTCTTTGGGGAGAGGATGTCTCCTACTCTCTTTGGTCATTCATTCACTCATTCATTCTTTCAACGAACACCAGTTATGCCTCATGTGCATGCCACACTCCACAGGCACTGGCAGAAACAGAGTCAAACCCACAGTCCTTTGAGTGACGGAAGGGCCACGGAGAGTTAGATGGCAATAGGGCCAACTAGATGGTTGCCCAGGCTCAGGGAGCCAGGTGAGGGCTGGGGTCAGGGAGAGCTGCACTGACAGTGGAGTGAAGAGAGAGGGGAAGCATCCCCACCCCAAAGAGATGGAGGTCATGGGGCTGCCCTTGGGTGCACGGTGGGCAGGGGCGGCTGTGGAGATAGGATGCAGCTGGAGAATCTGGGTCTTCCCCTCTTCAGCAGTTTGCTGCTTCTGTATCGATTAACCTTCCCATGGAGACTTACAAATAAGCATCAAGAGGCCCATGGGTGCCAGGCCTAAGTCCAGACCCCCACCTCACCCCATCCTCATTTCTGGAAACAGCAGCAAAGGAAGTGAGCATTTTCACACATCCAGTCCTGTGGGAACCGTGTGAGTGCCCATGGGAAGGAATTCTCTTTAACTTTTTGTTTTCTTCTAGCATAAGCAACTCTTTCAAAGGGGGGTTTTCCTAGCCAGTTTTGTTATGTGCTGTTTCGTTTTCCTGGGGTGGGGATGGGGGCCGAGGGGGAAGGCTAGGTGCTGAGTAGCAGGGTCTTTGAACCCTGGTCTGAGATCATTGTAAATCAGCCCTGCTTCTCCCAGAGGACCGAGGCACACAATTCTTGGAACAGTCCAGGTTGCTCCATTATGTTAAAGAAAGAGCAATGTCATAGGCCTTTTCTGAAAAACCAGGATCTGAAACTAACATTATCTTACCCTCTTATTGTTGGCATGGCAAGAAGTTCCGGCCCTTGCCAAGTGAAACATGTCAGCCTTCCATCAAGTTCCTGAAGGTTGGAACCTTCCAGACTGGTGAATTTTTATTTCATCTTAGGAAAAGACTCAGAATGAAATACCAGGACACAGTGAATATTTTAAGTAACCTTACACATTAAGTAGAAAACAAAAAAATAATAAAAATAAAAGGAGATCACTGGTTGAAACCCCCCACAGGGTGGAGGGAGCAGAAGAATGAAAAACAAAATATAAAAAGATCCTTCAAAGTGCCCCACTCTTACCCCTGTTCTCTCAGTCTTCGCTGTTCTTTCTGTTCAAAGCAGCACCCCCACTTGCCAATATCTTATTTAATCTCATTAAAAGCAGGCTAGATGCCTCAGCTCTGTGACACTTTCCCTAAAGCCTGCAGTCCAATCCAGAGATTCCCTTCTCTTCAGACTCACACTGAGTGCTCTATCCTTCACAGAGTTTATTGTTATTATTTTGGCCCAATATTATGAGCATTCATGAGCACACCTGTCTCTGCTCTCAGATCACAAGCTCCTGGATGGCAAAACAGCCTCAGGTCTGCATGTCTTCCTGGGGGCTTGGCACACGGCCAGGGCCTTGGCAAGAGACTAATACTGGTCACCTTAAATGATTAATTAATTAATTAGGGAATCTTTTAAAATATATTTAATTGATTATGCTATTACAGTTGTCCCATTTTTTTTTGTCCCTTTATTCCCCTCCTCCCTGTACGCCCCTCCCACCATCATTCCCCGACCTTAGTTCATGTCCACGAATCATACATATAAATTCTTTGGCTTCTCCATTTCCCATACTATTCTTAACCTCCCCCGTCCATTTTGTACCTACCATTTATGCTTCTTATTCCCTCTACCTCTTCCCCACTTCTCCCACCTCCCATTCCCCGCTGATAAACCCTCCATGTGATCTAATTTTTTTAAAAATGATCTCCTTATTGACATGATTTCATATATGACCAGTGTGCCACAGCTGTGAAGGTATGCTTGCACACATGGATGTGGGTATACCTTTATTATTTACCAGCCACCACATGTAAAAAGGGATTGATGTTCATGTACAACATTAAAACACACAGGAACCATGAAAATACACGGTTAAAGACTAATCCAAAATCATTTAGAAGCAGAAAGACCAGGGATCTGGAATGCCTTAGGGGTTCTAATTAAACATAAAATTTTACTCTGAACTTCCTGGCAGCTAAGACAAAATGGAAATGATTCAGAATCATCAGCATCTTCCTGTTATTCAATTTGAGGAGAATGTTAAGGAGTAGGTTCCTATTTAAGGTTGGTGGAAAATGGTTTTGACTTCTATTTTATTAAAGATACAAAACAGTCACATATGCAAATCTGAGGTTGCCCAGAGGTATACGAGGAGGACAGAAACACAGAAGGCTCAAGTCTTCAGACCAATGGCTCCTACCTAGGACTGTGTATGAGTCACAATGCTTGCTAGCTGCTGTGACAACTATCCCCCTACATTTCTGGGCAGTGAAAGGTCAGTTCTCGCTTGAGCGGGAGCCATGAGCAGGTGGCATCATGCAGGGACCCAGATCCCTGCCACCCTCTGGCTTCCATGGTTCTCCTCTTCTAGCCTGTGGTTGGGGAAAGGAGAAAGAAAAAGGTACACCCCCTTCTGAGCCACTTTGTCTGCACAGTGACATCCACACACATGTCACTATAAGAACTTGTCCCAGAGCCACCTTAGATGCAAAGGACTGAGAAATGTAGTTCCTGGCTTGGCTGCTGCCACCAGTGACAACTCCTTCCTAAGGAAGGAGGCTCACAGTTACTATATGTTATCAAATTTTCCAAGGAAACACTGTGAAACCCCACGGGCTGAGCCCAGAGATTCTGACTTAGTGGGTGTGGGCCGGCATGAGCCCTTGAACTTGTGAGAGCTCTTTGGCTGATGCTGATGGGTGTCTGCAATGGAGGATCCTCCCCCTGTGTCCTTTTCCACTCTCAGACTTCCCTCTGACCACATGCATGGAGCTGGGTAGTGTCCCCCGCATCATCCAGAGTTCATGTCCTTCTCAAAACCTGAGAATGTGAACTTATTTGGATAAAGGGTCTTTGCAGATGTAATTAGTCAAGTTAAGATGAGGTCATACTGGAGTAGGGTGGGCCCTTAGTCCAGTAAGACTGAGGTCCTTATAAGAAGAGGAGAAGACACAGAGACAGAACACAGAAAAGAAGGCCAGGAGGCCCCCAGCA
The DNA here is from genome assembly GCA_004027475.1 of Anoura caudifer. Classification (NCBI taxonomy): domain Eukaryota; kingdom Metazoa; phylum Chordata; class Mammalia; order Chiroptera; family Phyllostomidae; genus Anoura; species Anoura caudifer. The sequence goes on from PVKU01000020.1 coordinate 650,382, forward strand.
AGAAGGCCTGTGGCAATGAAGGCAGATACAGCTTCAAGCTGAGGATCGCCAGCAGCAGCCAGGAGCTGGAAGAGGCATGGAGAAAATCTTCCCTGGAGCCTCCAGAGAGAGCGTGGCCCTGCTGAGTTCGGACTTCTGGCCTCCAAAACTATGGGAGAATACATTTCTATTGTTGTAAGCCCCCCAGTTTGTGGTAATGAGCTACAGCAGCCACAGGAAACTCATACACCAGCTGAAACTTAGTGATTCTGACTGGACAAGAAGGAGGAGTCTGGGGAACCTGAGAAGCTGTGTAGCAATGTTGGGCAGGAGATCCACCCAGGCATTGGTCCTCGCACTAACAGGGGTCTAGGAGAGCTGTGCTTGAAATCAGACTCCAGGCCACCAGTCTGGGGGGTAGAATCTGTAAGTGCTTTCCCACTTTCAGCTTTCTTTTGCTCAGCTGTGAAATAAAGGGTTTGTCATAGGAAGGGGTTTCCCAAAATATAGAGCAGGAACCACCAACGACAGAAGCACCTGGGGATAGTGCTGAAGATGCAGCTTCCTGGCCCCACCCAGGCCCTTTGAATCGGCATCACCAGGGGCTGGTCAGGGAGTCAGGGTGTCGAGGATCCTGGTGTGAGAGGGTCTGGCACCACCGTACAAGGAGTGTCCTGCAAACGCCATCCCTGGTCTACAATTATAGGAAAGCAGTTTAAATATTTCGGCAGCTAAGTACTCCTTTTCTTGATCTGCCTCTGGGACTGAGCTCCGATTTCCTCCATGCGGATATGCTTAAAAAGATGCCGATTATGGGATGGAAGGGGAAAAGAAACTTCTTATTGTATTAAAATAACAACTTCAGCTGTGTGTCAAGCAAATCTGGGAAAGTATTTTTTAAACATAGTCTCATTATCCAGGCAAAGAAGAGCAGCAGAGAGTAAAACACACCGAGCCGACGAACTCTAATGCCAAGTCAAACTGTCTTTTTCTAGAACAGAAGTTTACAATGTCATTGTGTTCATTTCTCTCATTCCTGGGTTAAGGAGGTTTTACCCAATTTAATATTTACTAATTGTTTCCATACCAGTTGGGAAAAGTTACATTTCTTATCTTTCAAAGTTTATAGGTAGAGAAAGAAATCTTAAGGAACAAGATGAATGCTTTTGACCATGTTACATCTTTTTATTAATCCATTACAAAATTAAAAAGTCAACAGCGAATTAGAAAAAATATTGGCAACATCTGTGAAAGGTGGCCCTACTTTCTGATTGGCCTCTAGAAGACTAAGAAGAAATTAGTTCTAATAAAGGGCTAAGACAAATTAAAATGTTTAATATGCAAATAACACAAATCAATAAGATTAAGGCAATTATTTCAACAGAAAAAGGTAACAAATATTTTCAGGCAACTGATAAAAGAAAAAATTTGAACAGGCTACTAGCTTAGAAAAATGTCCACCCATAGAACAATCCAGGAAAAGAGACAGAAACACGGATGGCCTTTCCCTTCGGCCAGCCACACTGGTTAAGGGCTTTTTAAAGATTATAATACTCAGTATGAGATTTTTGAGAAAAGCCCTCTTATCATATGTTGCTGGTGAGACCATAAATGCATAAAACCTTTCTGGAGGGCAATCTGACAGAAGCTATCGAATCTGACAAAAGCACACCTTCTCAGGCGGTCACACTTGTAGCAACCGATTCAAAGAAAGTACTCAGAGATGCTGCTGCAAATACAGGGGTGGGCAAGGGGAGGTTTACCATTGTAATCCAAATAAATAATACAACAATTAATAAATAATAACACAAGAACAAGCTCCGTGTTTCATACACATACAACTGTAAACCTACTTTTGCCAATCTCTGTATATATATATAAATAAATAATATTCATATAATATATGTTGTGTTTAATATGTAATATAATGTGTAATACACATTATATATTATATCATAACATTATAATTCAATATATTATAAATAACATTATGACATTTAATATATGATAGATATTATATAACATGATTTATTGTATAACATGTAATATATCATATGATGTATATTACATAGATTTTATTATATATATTCATCACAGCATTATTTATATATTCTGGGAAAAATAGCAGTTACCATACAAAATAACTGGTAACTGGGAATTAGTAAATGAAAGATGGGCCATGCCCACAAAGAAATGTTTTAAATCATGTTCTTAAAAAATATTTAAAGATATAAGAAATGTTCGCAGACAATAGTTACAGAACAAATATATACCAGAAAAAATAGGCCACAAGTAGTCCATGTGTTATTGATTTTAAAATTAAATATTTTATATATTAGCCTAGGAAAAAGTCCACATGAATCCCAATATTAGCCACGACACTCTCTGACTTTATTTGGGTGCTCAGGTTATTAGAAATGAATGGGTCAAGACCACAAAAAGATCATTGCTATGTGAAATTTTTAATTTTGGTCTAGAGGTTTATGTATCTTTCCCAGATTTTCTACAATAAAGATGTATTAGTTCTATTTTTTTTTTTTTAAAGATGTGTGAAATTCTGTTGTCTTTGTCTAGTTCCTTCTTTGTTTTGCTTTGCTCAGTGGTTATGAGCTCAGGTAGGCCTGAGTTGTACAGAGACTTGAATATTTGAGGTAAGACGGGGCAAGGAAACTAAGCCGACTGCTGTTTGGTGGCAGAACAAGAGCTGGTGAGGCCTCTTCCTGGTCCACCTTGCCTCTGCTGGCCAGGACCCAAGGCACTTACAGCCACTTCCTGGAGGAGAGCCTTCCCCGCTGCCCTCGCCTCCACCACCAGCTTCGATCAGCTTGACATGCCGGGTTTCTGGAAATACGTTTGAATGAAGGGCTCTGTGGATTTCAGTATCAGGATTCCATGATTTGTAATAAGAAATAAATTATTTGGCCTCCGTCCCCATTCCTGGAGCAGAGTTCCTCAAACCTTTGGAGTTTTTGTTTTTTAATTTTTAGAGAGAGGGAAAAGGAGGGAGAAAGAGGTGGAGAGAAACACTGGTGTGAGAGACAAACATGGATTGGTTGCCTCTAGCACACGTCCTTAGTCCAACCAAGGCCGGAACCCGGAACCCACAACCCAGGCATGTGCCCCAACCCCGGCCACCCTTCACTTTGCAGAACAACACCCGACCAAGTGAGACACACTGGCCAGGGCTGAAATTTTCTAATGGAAGAGCACTGAGGTGGCTCCCTGGGGCCTCTGGAGGCAGCATGGCCCTGCTGACAGTTTGACTTCAGACTGCAGCCTCAGGAATTGTGAGAGAAGGAACGTCCTTGCTTTCAGCCCCGTCTATGGTCCTCTGTTGTGGCAGTCTCGGAACAGGCAAAGCTGTGCCTCCTGGCCTTGCCTGCCAGGACCTAGAAATAGCTCTGGCCAGAGGGCCCTATTTTGGTTAATGGATTGGGCTTTCGGTGCCTGCCACTTAAACAGCTTCACCAGCCGGGAGGCCATGGGGAGCCTGACTCCTTCCCTCCCCGCCCCTCCTTATCATGATGGATTGCCCCTAGGGAGTGAGATAGAAACTTAAAAATGCCCTTGATGCGCGCAGCTCTGGGAGGTGCCTTGCTGGTTTTACTCGAAAATCCAGGGTCGTAAACTTAAAAATAGGTGCGAGGCTGCCAGTGTCATTAAAGGAGACTCTGATTTATTGAGATGCACTGTCATCTTCTGTAGATGGTTCTGGAACTTGCTAGAAAGACCCCCACTGGTTTGGACAGTGATAAGTTTCACCCTCAATTCTTTTATTCCTCCCAGGCAGTGGGTTTTCTTCCTAGAAAAGACATGGTGATGTCCTTGAGGACTTTCTGGGTACTACACATCATGGAAGGCAAAACCTCTGGTGCTCTATAAATGCTTGCCTGACGGTTTGAGCTGAAGAGGTAATCGCCACCCCTTTGAGGTGGCTGAGAGGAGTCCGTCAGATGGAGGAGAAAGCAACTGTCTAGAATCATGTTTTTACTGAGTGTGTCAGAACGAAAGTCTCTGTAAAAGGGGATTTTTTTAAGAAAGGAGGGGGGTGGAACATGTGCCACCCTGAGAATGCTGTCGTTAAAAGTATATTTAGCCAATTTTATTTGGATAATAGCAGAAAATAAAATTTTGCCAGGAACTCAGCTGACCCCTTTACAACTGAAATCAGATCCACTCAGCTGAGTGCAAATGCAGACGCACGTCCACACCATCCCTGTGTTTTTCTTTTATGAAGGCAAGAAAACATGGAGACAGCCCATGAAGAGAAGGCATCACTTATAATCCCACTTAAGGGAAATCCTTTTACACTCTGCATATAACTCCCTTTTAGGGTTTTTAATTTTTGTCATACATAGTACATATGCTTAAAATAAAATCTGCATTCTACATGGCTGTTTAAACCATTTTTTACCCACTTATGTACAGGGGTGGGCAAAAGTAGGTTTACAATTGTGAGCACCAAAAAACACAGACTTTATTCTTGTAGTATTGTTATAGTCATAACCTGCATGTCTTTTTCCACATGCACAACTGTAAACCCACTCTTGCTGCCCCTCACACGCTGAGCGTTTCTATCAGCATCACGTATTTTACAGCATCGCTTTATGTGCATAGTGTTCTGCCCTACGGGTACACTGCTGTCTGCTTGACCAGCCCTCTGTTGTTGCATATTTGGCACAATAATCTGATTCAGGGCTAATTTTTCATTCTGGGGGTTGAGCAAGAGGCAGATTGTTTTCCAAATAAATTCTCTTTCCTCTCTACACAGAGCACACAGGCCACGCTCGATGCCAGTTTTTGTCCTGCCACTGAGATTAAATGTGGTCGACAGAGAATGTTCCCTCACCAAGTGGTAAGTTGAAGGCTGTCATTTCAGAGCTTTCCAGACAGGGTTTGGAGCATGCTGATGACAGAGGGGGACATGAATTGGTCCAACAGCCTGTGGGCCCCTAGGAAACTGGGACATTCTTTATCTGATTAGAGAAGGAACAGCATTGCTGAAAGTGAGTTTCTGTGGGTATAGCAAAAGCCCCAAGCAGGGTCTGTTGTGAACAGTAGGACATCGGGACCTGCCTCTGATGGAGTATTTCATTCAGTGATCGTATTTGCATGCTACTCACAGAAATTCCCAAGTGGTGACTCATATACACTTGATATATTATTGTTATCAAGTATTGAGAAGTCCCAAGATGGCAGCAGATAGCATTGGTTCAATTAAGAGCTTGTGAATTGTCTTGGACTTTCATTTATTATTGACTCATGGCATCGAAATGACTGCCCCACCTCCACCATTGCATCTAGTTTCCAGGCAGAAAGAAGGGGAAAATGAAGGTCAAATAGATAGAATCTATCTGAAGCTACTGGGACTCTACTTGTAACTCACTGGCCCAAATTGTGTCTCTTGATCACACCCATCTGCAAAGGAGGTATCTCTAAATGTACATGTCTTCAGAAAACCCCACAGTATGCCCTGTGCATGCTTATGACATCCTTTGTGTGGGCAGAAAATAGATGGTGTCTAAACAAACCAATGAAGCCAGAATAAGAAGAGTAGCTTTTTCAGAGTGCTCCCTTCATGAAAACAGGGTCCTGTTTGATATCCGTTGTAAAGGGGTCAGCTGAATGTAAGGGGCTCTCAGTGCAGTGATGTCAGGAAATGCACCTGGTAGGCAGCACAGGGGGGTGCGGAGAGGCCAGCTCTCAGACCTGAGTCAACCTCTCCATCCACATCTCACTCTAGGGCCGGTTACTTTGACTCTGTCATCAGGCATTCCAGTCCAGAAAGTGCGCGCTAGAGCCCCTGGAGCTGCCTCCCAGGCCAGGGCTTTCCCGCTGTACCCATACTATTAGAGCTCCAGCCCTCTGCAGACCATGCTCCTGATTCTTGTTCTTGTAGCTCTACCAATATTTTTGTTTAAGCCCTTTCAACTTTTATGAAAACAGATTTATTTTTAAAAGAAGTTTGAAATAAATTTGCATGCAGCACCCCAGGAGCACCTGCTACAGGTAGACAGGTGACTCTCAAAAAGTGGATGTGCCAGGACATCCCGCTGCTTGAGCTGGATGCAAGCACCAGCTGGGGCTTCAGGTCTGCTCTGTCCTTGGCACAAAGGGAGACTGGCGAGTTTTAGGTGCTAAAGACATATTGGCACCCGCCCAAGGCTTTCTCCATTCGGGAGGAGAGGCCGTGGGAGGAAAAGAGGCAGGTGCTTTGTTAGCCAATGTGATTTAACACCACTTTACCTGGGGCCCATGGCACCCACTCTCAAGGCCCTGTGTCCCTGGGGCTGTCCCTGTGAAGGCATCCCTGCAGAAAAACTGTCTTTCCTTGAGCAAATTATTTATGCAAACAATTGCACTCACTCAACTCTGGGCTTTCCCTGGAGCCATGGGCTGTTCTCCGCTGGTCCCCACAGAAAGCTGCTGGCCCCAGCACATCGGACCTGAGAGCCTGTTCTAGGTGATAAATCTCTTCAAAAAGGCTGTTTGTGCAAATCCATACAGTGTCATTCTCATGATTCCTCCCCCAATTTAAAACATGTTTCCAAAAGAGCAAATATCCTGACCCGACTAAGCTACCTGCCTGGCCCGTGTAGAGATCTGAGTTTGAGACTCCTGCTTTCCATAATGAACAGTCTTTGAAAAACACTCCATACATCACATATTCACGCTGCACCACAGTGTGATGCCTGGGCCCATGGTTGTTTCTTCAGAGAACATGTCTGGCTTCCCTCCCATATCCTGATTCCACGCTTGTCTGGTTTTGTTTTCCATCCAGCCTCCTCAGTCACTTTCTCCAGTTCCCACTTGAGAACTGGAGCCGGTGACCATCCACTGAGAGAGGCCTCTTAAACTGTCATTGGGGAGCAGGAGGAGGGATGGCAAGGACAATCCCCGTGCTGGTTTGCTAGCAGCTTTAACAGGGTCCTGCACTCTGGGTGACTTAAACAACAGAACTCGATTCTCATAGTCCTGGAGGCCAGACGTCTGAGACCAAGGAGCTAGCAGGGCTGGCTTCTCCTGGCACTGTGAGGAGAACCTGTCCAGGCCTCTTCCAGTCCTGCTGGTCTGCTGGCAGCCTTTGATGTTCCTCGCTAGTAGAAGCATCACCCCTCGCTGCCTCCATCTTCACAGGGTGTCCTTCCTGTGGGCGTCTCTGGGTCCAGATTTCCCCTTTTTGCAATGACACTGGTCATTGTGGATGAGAGACCCACTTACTCTAGTATGACCACATCTTAAACTAATCACATCCCCGACAACCCTATATCCAAATAAGGTCACATTCTGAGGTACTAGGGTTAAGGCTTAAATATAGGAATTTGGGGGGACACAATTCAGCTCATACCAGCACCCCTCCCAGACTGAGGGGTCATAGAAGGCAGCATCCAGCCTGCACAATGGTCAGCAGTTAGCTTAGTCAAAGAAGGCGTGAGGGGACAGCAGAAGGGGCAGCATGTGCAAAGGTCTTGAGGATGCAGAGAAAACAAGAGGTGCTTCCTGGAATGAGTGGGGACAGAAATGCCTGGAGCAGGGAACAGAGACTGAAGAGCTTACCAGGGTACAGGAGATGGGCACACAGTGTGGTCTCATTTGTAAATTCACAGACATGTTCATTTACCCCCAGGGCCAAAAAAAAAAGCAGGAGAAAAGATCCCTCCATGTTCTCAGAATCGTGCCTGGGTGGCGTGAGCCAGTACTCGAGGCGCAGGGGGTGCTGAGAAGCAGGCAGGGGAGACTCTGGTTCCCTAACCTCATCACTCCCGTGAGGATGCGTTTCCCGGTGCAGAATGGAATGGTCTGGGTTGAGCAATTATGAAAACTTTTAAAGGCTTAGGCAGCAACTCCTTTCAGAACGCTTCATTTCAGCCCTCCTCATAAACAGATTGTAAAGACGCAATCAGCCCAGAGCCCACTCCGCTGCGATAATCTGATGTAAGCCAGGCACTGATTTATATGCGCCAGTCCAAACAAACATACCTGTAGACCATCAAACTGGAATTTCTTCCATACTTTCTTCTTATGCATTAAGGAACTGCTTTTATTTCTCTTTTTGCCGGAGGGAAGTGATATATTTATTTTGCGGAAGAAGAGCAGTGTGCAAGATGCTAGGTGCAGAGCTGGGAGCTGGATGGGGGTGACAGTTCCTTTACACACAGGGTCCATGCAGAATCGAGGGACTAAGCAGGCATGATGTCCAGTGCATTTCACAGCCATGTTTAAAAACTACTTATAGAGCTCTTACTACACACCAGGCCCCATTCTGAGAGCTCTATAAATATTAACTTAGGAATGCTTCCCTCTGCTTTTCAGACATGGGTAAATTGAGGCACCAGGGGCATCCACTTCTCCCTAATAGAGAGCTGGGTTTTGGTTTTCGCTTGGCCTTCTCCTCCCATCAACAATGAGCTCTCAATGTTTGGGACTGGATTTGCCCTCTTTGTCCTGGCTGGTGACAATGTTGCAGTGAACACACTGTCTCTCACCCATTCACCGTTGTCCTCCCCACCTCCCCCTTCCTTTCATGCTCCTCCTCATCCTTCTCCTTCTCCCTGTTCTTCAAATAACATTCCCGCCATGGCTCTAGTCCTCACTGTCCTGTATATTCATGACTTTCATCACATGACATTGGAGTTCCCCCTGCATCAAAGGGGCAGAATATATTTCCCCTCCTAACTTTGAGTTCACCCAGGTGACTTGTTTGGTCCTCAGAGTGAGGTAGAAATGACAGCATGTCAGTTCTAAGCCAAAGCCTTAAGGGACCCTGCATGCCCTCTTGTTCCCCTGCCATTGCTGTGAGCTCAACACGCCTGGGCCAGCCCACTGATTCCAGAAAGAATGAGAGACATTTGGAGCTGAGCCATCCTGGCTGAGCTCAACCTGGGTCAGCCAGCTCTCAACCAGCCCTGAACTTGTGAGCTAAATATTGATAAATGCTTCTTATTTCACACTACTGAGGCGTGTGGTTGGTTGGTAGGCAGCATTTTTTGTGAACCATAGATAACTGCTACACTGTTCATTGTAGAAAATTTGACAAATACAGAGAAGTATGCACAAGACAAAGTCAGCAGAGCTTCACCTCCCAAAGGTTAGTCTCTGTGAACATTTTGGTGCTTGTAGAGATGTGTCTTCAAGTTCTGGGTACACAGGGATGTGTCTTTGAGTTCACAAATGAGATGGTACTGCGTGCATATCTTACATATGCCTGTTACCTCTTAATGCTTAGCTGCCTCTCTCCCTTAGCATTTTTGTCCCCACTCATTCCAGAAAGCACTTCTTGTCTTCTCTGGATCTTCAGGACCTTTGCACCTGCTGCCCCTCCTGCCTGAAGTACCCCTCACATCTTCTTTATCTGAGCTAACTCCTGCCCATCTATTTCTCAGGTCCTACTACACGTGGGTGTTGCCTCTCTGATCCTCCAAACTAGGTTGGTTACTACTCTTTGGGGTACACACACGCAGCTCCCTTTCCTCATACTTTTTCTTAACAGTCTGCCTAGTGTGTGCCTGGGTGCTGTCTGGCCCCAGAGGGTGAGCTCTACGAGAGCAGGATGATGCCTGTCTCATCCAGAGTCCCCAGGGCCCAGTGGATGCACAATTGACATTTGTGAAACAGAGCTACAACGTGATAATGTGACATGGTGTGACACAGCATGATATGTGAGCAGAGTTTCCCATGGCATTGAGAGCCAGCTTGCTTTTTCAATGAAAAACTGTTCCAGGCTATAGGAGATGCTTGGTGTTTTACAAGGCTTAGAGGAAGATACAGCCACCTGTTTTCCCGAGCTAGGGCTTGAGGAGTACTTAATTAAGATGATGGGACTCTTCCCCAAGTAAACAGTTCTATGGCTACACCCTGCCATCTCCTGCTCCCAACCATCCTGGTTGCCAGGTCTTGCAACACAGAGCACCACCATCATCACAACCTTTCCCCTGCTCAGTAAACTTCATTGGCTCCCCAGCTCCCCAGCCGAATGTGGAGCCAGGCTGATCACTGGGACGGAAGGTAGGGGTGCAGTCACGGTCAAGGTGGAGACTGGGAAGAGGAGAAATGAGCAGGACTTTCCTTGGCTCCCTTTGGGCACAGGCCCTGGTTCTGGTCTCCCTCAGCACTGTGTGCTTCTTCAGAAGAGAGAACAATTCTTCTCTCTTCTTTCTTTTCATCTGCTAGATGCCTCTATGCCAGTGGTCCTACTACACACGAAGGGTCCTGACCATGATGCAGCTGGAACTCTGGTTCTGTGGCAGAATACTCCTTTCTGAGCCTCTAGGTGGCCCGGCTTCTTGTGTTTGGTTTTAAGGAGGCAGGGACCTAATTTGCTGAGGTCCCACCCACTTTGGTCTTTAACTCTCAACCCCTTAAATCTCTGAGTTTGTCTTCCTGGTGGGACTGGTGTCAGTCATTCTGACTCTGCCATTTTGGGAGGTTTTCCTCATTCTACATCTCTGAGCCTTCTGGAGCTAGCCCTACTAATACCTTCATTTCACACTCTGGCCCCTGGAATGGTAAGATAGTAAGTTTCTGCTGTGCCAGTCCACCTGGCTTGTGGTCATGTGTTACCGCAGACCCAGGCAACTGATGTGGACACCGAGCTGTGTGCTGTTTGGCAAGTTACTGAGCTCTCAGAGTTGGCTTCCTCATCTGTTACTGGGTTTGGTACTGACTTCAACAGGGTTGTGGTGAGGAATGTAAAGGACAAAACACTATTTATATTTCATAGTAAGTGTAAGAAAATCACCATCCTCATCCTCATCACCACTTCTGTGTGGTCCAGAGCAGACGGACTTGATTTAGTTCATCAAATGAACTGACCCTAGAATATAAACAATTTCTGACCCTCAAATGGGCATTTTTAAAACCTGCTATAGTTGCTATGGCCTTTCTAGAAAGAAATATAATTATAGGCATCAAAAGCCTAAAAATGCAACTAGCTTTTGATTCAATAATTCTTTCTGAAACATTCATCTAAACAAAATTCTTGCAGGCACGTTCTCCCTCCCTGGAGCATGCCCACAGCATTCCCTTCCCTGTCTCGTTCCCCCACAGGAGAGCATCTCCTAAACTCTAAGGGACCCCGTGAGACTTGCAACCAGGGAGCAATGGGCAGTGGCAGCTCATCCCAGGCTACTGCCGTGAACCTGTCCCCAAGGCTCGCTTTCTCCGACTCTCCAGTGAGCTGACAGCAGCCCCGCCTTGGCTCACTTTGTTCCCACAACTTTTCTAGAGCCAAAGTAGCCCTACCTAGTCTCTCTCCTGTGCTTCTCCCATCTTAGGCCTGTCCCTGCTTCACTGTCCCCAGCTTTAATAAATGTACTCTCAAAATTTAAAAAAAGAAAGAAAATAACGTGTGCAAAGATTTAGTTACAAGGACACTGAATGCAGTGTCATACACACACACACACACACACACACACACACACACACACAGAGTCTGTCTAGAAGGTGTCCAGCCATGTAATATGAAAAATAGAGACATTTATTGAAGAAGATACAAGAAGCATTGTACATAGGACGATGATGCCTCAGTTCCCTTCAAAGTAGGCCCCTTGGGAACTCACAAACTTCTCCCAATCATCATCAGCTGCCCGCTCATATTTTCCTAAATCTTATTGACGGTCTGAAATCTCTTCCTTTTCAAAGGTGATTTTAGTTTTGGGATAAGCCAGAAGTCACAGGGCACCAAAGCTGGGCTGTAGGGGGCCTGAGTCACCTGGGTGATTTGATGTTTCGCCAAAAAACTCTGCATGAGATGTGGCTCATAAGCTGGTGCACTGTCGTGATGAAGCTGCCAACCAGCTGCCCATAGCTGAGTCCTTCTGAGTCATCTGAATAGTTTCCATGGAGGAATGTTCAAGCTTAGTGTAAAATCTGATGCAGATTCATTGCTCTACTCACTTGGTCATTTTGAATGTGATGGCCACACAGTACACACGCTCATTCAAGGGCATCTTCCACCCTCACTGACAAGTCCAGTGAAGTCGTCATTGTTCACATGTGTGCATTCCAGTCCACTCTCCCTGGCTGCCAGGTTATATCGATGTGGCACAAACCATTCTCGTATTAGCAGTAGGTGGATTTTTCTGGATATGCCTTGTAATATTGATTATGTTTTCTGCAAAGGACTAGATAGTAACTATTTTAGGCTTTTTGAATTATATAGTTTCTATCTAACTGTTTAACTCCCTTGTAGTTGTGGGAAACCAGCCATAGACTACACGTAAGTAAATGGGCTGGCTATGTGCCAATAAAACTTTATTTACAAAAACAGATGGTAGGCCAAATTTGGTCCATGGTCAATGGGATGCTGACTCCAGTTGTAGACAAAATATTAGCAAACCACTAAAAATAATGGAGTAGGAACAACCTAAAGTTCCCCATGGGAAGTGACCCACTAAGTGCTCTGATGCTCTCTGGGTCTAGGTTCCCCTAGAAGCACCCTGTGACATGGGGATTTCAGCACAAATTTAGTTGGGGCATGACCCCAGGAAACACCAGTGGGAGACAGGGCATTGGGACAGGGAGGGGAGGTGGCCAATATAAGGAGCATGATGTTATGTTATGTTATGTTATGTTATGTTATGTTATGTTATGTTATGTTATGTTATGTTTGTTATGTTATATTACCAGCATGGGCCCCATGCACCAGGACTCTGAGACAGTCCTGGCCATGACCTGGGGCTCTCCCACCACCGAGTGGGATTTCTCTTTCTCATTGTTAAGGGCTGTTTGGGGAGCGGGAGGCAAGAGGTCATTACTCTCGCACTTCTGCTTGCCCTGTGTGTGGACCAGCATCCCCAGAAAAGGCAGGCTCAGGTAGACAGGTGCAGGGCTCCCAGCTGGCAGGCCTACGGGGGGGCAGTGAATACAGACCAACACAAAAGAAGGCCAGGCAAGAGAAAAGAGACGTTGCAAGAAAACTATATATGATGTGACACCATTTCTGTTCTGACAAACAGCACATGGGTCTGTTGCTACCTGAATGGGAAAAGTATGCCGGACAGGAAACCAATGAGCCATTCAGCCAGCTGAGACAATGTCGGGTGTGGAATCCAGAGCGGCGCTCTCTCTACCTGACTCGCCCTCACATTGTCTGAGCTGTTAGAGAGAGCACACATTGTCCTGGTAATGTGCAAGTCAATACAAATGTACAAGTGATGCCATAGGAAGAAACTAATGATCAGGTTTGTGGTTATCAAATTAGTATTAAGTTGATAAAGTTAATGTATAACAGGCTTAGAGTAGTTCCAATTTTATATCATCTGTGTGCATTTGTAGGTAGGAAGGGTGACTCCAAAGTAACCCAGAATTATCTTCTGGAGGGTGGGCCCTTTGTAGTACATGCTTCCCCTGCTAGGTGAGTGTTCTAGGAACCCACATGTATCAGTGTACCAGCTGGTGTTGTTGTGAGAAGCTGTGTTTGGCTTCACTGAATTTTTTTGAAGACTCTCTCAACGTGTTTGCCCATTTCATGCTGGGTGATTTATGAGCACACCTGCCCACACCACACTGAGTGTCCAGCAGTTTTTGACTGAAAATGGCATGATCCCCATGCCCCACCCTCCCTATTCACCTGATCTTGCCCTAGGCAACTTTATTTTGTTTCCCCAGGTGAAAAAGTCCTCAAAGGGAGGTTTTGCTGATGTGAAAGAGGTGAAACAAAAAAAATGGCAGAAGCACTAAGAGGCATCAACATCGACCAGTTTAAAAACTGTTTTGAGCAATGGGAAAAAAGTCTCGATACGTGTATTGCATCATATGGAGAATACATTGAAGGTGACTGAAGTTTAAACATGTAAGAATAAATGCACAACTTTTGTAAATAAATTCTAGGTTTTTGGGGCTCCCGTTGTACACGTGTATCAATACTTGTGTGTGCACATGTGTGCACTTGTCTGCATGCATGTGTATATCTGTCTACATGCATGTGTCTGTATCTACCTACCTACCTATCTATCTGTCTATGGAAGCCAGAGAACAAATACCAAAATGTGAACTATGGTTTACTTGGATTTTTTTCAAAGGTATTAGGCCCTCCAGCTTCTGCATCTGGCTGCATGGGGTGTCTGAGAGGCACCCTGGCAGGCCGAGAGCCCTAGGAGCAAAAAGAGTGAAGTGATCTCTCTGAAGAAGGGGAAGGCCACGAGGGCCATTTGCTCCCTGGGGCGGCTCCGCAGTGCATCTCATCCAGGATGAGGGCTTGTTCCCAGCTGCTACTCAGGCTAAGAATCAGAGGTGGTTGGAGGACTTGTGAAAAGAGAAGAGGTTGGCTGTAGCTGCCATCCGGGTCTCCCCTGGTCTCCATTTTGTTCCCTCTGTCCACCACTGGGGAAGGCAAGGATCAGGGCTCTCTAGTTCACAGCTACATTCCCAGTGCTGGAATATAGTAGATGCTCAATAAACCTTAGTTCCCACCATGGGTCTCTCCTTCCCTTGGAGAACAGGATTTGGGGGGATTGTTGGGATCAAAACCATGCAAAGGAAAAAGACTTTAAAGGGGCTAGCTGGCCGCATGTTGCACTTCCTGCTCTAGTTCAAAGTCAGCCCTGCCCCTGGAACTGCCATTAGGAGTTTAGATTGTTCCAGAATCCTGCTGCTGACTGTTCAAAAGGCTCCCAGCTGCTATCAGGAAATAGCTCAGGAAGGTCTCCATTAAACAGCAAGAAACTGAGATGCAGTCAGCCAGGCTGGAATTCAGAAAAGTGCTGGCTCTGGAGTTTAAGAAAGAAGGAACACATTTCAGGGCAAGAGGAGGCAAATCTGCCAACTGAACCCTGTTTTCCTTCCACCTGTTGGGCAAGGCCAAATCCGCTTCTCCTGTCCTGCCATTAACAGCAGGAAGCACCGGGCCTGCAGCCCAGGACACTACGCACCCTCATGGCCGAGCTGGGATCCTACCGCCTGTGGACAAGAATGTCCTGTGATTGCTACCTCTCCAGTCCTCGGCGTCAGCCCGTAATCTTTCAGTTGTGGTCTCGAGGGCCAAACATGAACCAGGATTTTCCATTATGGTTGCAATTTTGGCTTGTAATTTTATCACTTGAATCTAAATCCACTTCAGAAATGCCATAAACTAATTGTCACTGAATAAACTGAAACTTTTGAGGAGTTTATAAAAGTGATTTAATGAAAAAAAAAAAAGGAAGATAGAAAACAAATGTTGCCTACAGAATTGTTGGCAAAAAGGTAGAAACTCTCTGTTTCTTTTGAACGTGTGCCCTGGTGTTGGCCAAGCCCTGCCCGCCGTGGCCTCGGAGCCCAGTGGCTGGGAAACTGTTTGTGTTGCAGCCTGTGGCATTGATTTCAAGTTTGTCCTGGGGAGGCTGATTCCAGGGATGTTGAGGACAAGGGCATGGGTCAGGTCAGCTGAAAATAAATGGGCACAGGTCAGATCATAGTCTCCACCAGTCAAATGAACCCGTTTCCTTGATTAAAAATGCTAATAATAACAAAGTGAATGTTGGTGTTAAGTAAATGTGAGTTAATTACTAAGCTGTGACCATTTTCACAGTTTCTGAAGCTAAACACTTCAATCCACATTGTCAGTTTATGTTAGGCGATAATTTGAATGACTACCGGTTAGCTGTTTCGCTTCATTCATATTAAGAAACAATATACAAAGGGTATAAAGTGATCAGCTCTGTTTATGCTGAGGAGGTGGTAACGGCAGTGCACAGGAGCGGGGCAGAGGGAGAGATTTTTTCCTGGCTTTGGATGGGCTCCTGCTGATGGTTTATGAATGAAAATCTTTAGAGAAACCGCTGACAACCTGGGAATGGTCACAGAGCCCACCAGAGCACTCCCAGCGTGAACAGGCAGATGAGAAGCACTTCCTGCAGGATGAGGCTGGCTGACAAGAGAGCGGCTGTGAAACAAAGATCATTCCTGGTGAACAGGATCAGGATTTGCAATCTGTTTCATTCCTGCAAGAAGGATCTAGCTGGAACCCATGAGAGCTGGATCCCAGCATTTTCCGTGACTGCTGATTGTAGAATTCTGAGCTTCCTGGTTGGCTGAGGAAAGCAGGATCTGGACCAGGACCTCCCTCGCAAGTTGGCCTCAGAAAAACCCGGGGACCTCTTGCCCTCGAACCCCAGAGATCTTGGGTCTCCTGCGAAAACAAGACACACAGGTGTGAGAAATAAGCCTGGAATTTCAGGAGCTATGGCTTCTCCCACATTTGTGGTCAAATGACAACAACAACAACAAAAACCCTGCAAAAACCAACAATGTTTTCTTTAGTTTACCCTCGCAGAACAGGAAGTAAGGAGAAGCATCCCAAGTGCCCATTAATAGATGACGAGGTAAACAAAATGCAGCATATGCATACAATAGAATATTATTCGGCCTTAAAAAGGAAGGAAACTCTGACACACGCTACAACATGGATGAATCTTGAGGACATTACGCCGAGCAAAATAAGTCAGTCATATAAGAGTAAATACCGTAAGGTCCTACTCATGAGAAGTCCCCAGAGTAGACAAATTCATAGAGACAGAGTGTGCCAGGGGCTGGGGGAGGGGCGGGGAGAGTTAATGCTTCTGGGGACAGAGTTTCAGTTTGGGAAGAAGAGAAAGTTCTGGAGGTGGATGGGGGTGATGTTTGCACAACTGTGTGGATGTGCACTCAATGCCACTGCACAGCACACTTAAAAATGGCTAAAATAACAAATTTTATGTTATGTATACTTTACAACAATAAAAGAAAAACAGTATAAAATAAGTATAAAGTTGAGATGAAATGATGCATCCAAACAATTTAACTTTGGTTGGAAAATACTAGGTGCTCATATATGTAAATATTCATTATCATCATTATTACCAGTACCCCATAAATGTTTGTGAAATGCTTTATGAGGAAGAGAGGGGAAAGGACAGGGAGGGAAGGGGAGAGAGGGGCAGAATCCACTTCTATTCATCTATAGCAGGGTGCATCTAGAGTCATTTTAAGTAAAAAGATAGTTTGTGATCCTATTTACAGTATTAAATTGATGAACCAGGTCTTCAAAATGAGAGACTATCAAGTGACCTCAGCTCAATCCCTACTCACAGGTGGCAAACACAAGGCCCCCAGGCTGAATCCGGCCCTCCACCTTCTTTTATCGGGCCAGGCATCTTGTTTCTACCCCGTGGCATCACTGACCTCTTGCTTAATTGTTAAGAAGTAGTTACATTTATACAGTCCTAAAATTACATTTGGCCCTTTGAAGGCAACCACGAGGCTGATATGGCCCCCGGTGAGAATGAGTTTGACACCCCTGCCCTACCCAGTAGGCACAACTCCTTAAGCATTTGTGGGGCACCTGGTACATTTTCTACAGCACAAAGTTGTGACCCACCCAGCCATATGCTGCCCATTAAAATCCAGGACATAGGACCTCCTTATGCGCCACCTCTTACATTTCAAACCAACAGTCTTGAACTCTGCTTCATGTTCCACCCTTTCCACGATGCAGTGTGAAACAAGGAACCACTTATGGACCAGGAGACGGGGCAGCCAGGTCCTTGCCTTGCCAGAGCTGTCCCCATCTGGGATGCCCTGGCCCAAAAGCAGAAACCACCTACCATCCAGGTTTCTATCTCATGTGGGGCACAGGCTCTTAATGGCCTGGTGTTTTTAATAAAGGGCTGCCAATTCTGGCTGGTATTGCACAAACACAGGGAAGGAGTGAGAAAGGATGACTTTGCCCATTAGATGTCCATTGCTCTAATGACAGGGCCGGTTGGTTTCGAGGCTGATGAGCAAAATTCCTACAGAAATCTCCTCTTAGGGGATCCGTTTCCCCCTGGAACTAGGCATGCTTCTCCAGGGATACAGCTACTCCTTACACAATCCTTCTTTCTCCCCCTCCCTTCCCCCCCTTCCCCCTCCCCCACCCCTTCCCTCTCCCTCTCTCTCTCTCAGTTTTGGTTGGCTGCCAAGAGAGAGACCCAAGGCTGGGCACCAAGTCCAACTTCTGTGTTTACTAAGGAGCCAAGACTCCTCTCTTGGAGGAGAAAGGTTTTTCTTTTTCTTTCTTTCTTTCTTTCTTTCTTTCTTTCTTTCTTTCTTTCTTTCTTTCTTTCTTTCTTTTATGTGCAAACCATCACTGTTGTGGCTGGGCCATCAGGAATGTACCCACTTTACCTAACACCCCCAAGACTCTGCAGAGGCCAACTTGATTCTCCAAGGTTTAAGGAGGTTCAGGAGATGCAGGACTTGGGGGGCTGAAACTGCCATGAGCTGGTTATCCTCATTCACAGGCCAGTCTTCAGGCATCTGGAGCTTTCCCTCTGGCTTGAAACGAATCCCTGCAGCCCATCCCAGTCTCGACTGTCATCAGAGCCCTGGGCTGCTGGACCCCTAAGAGGCTCTCTGGCAGTTAAAGACCACATCTGATCTTATCACCTTCTTCTCTGGCAAGGCTGGCTCCACCAAAATAACTTTTATCTGGAAATAAAATAACGCAATTAATGTCTTGACTCTCTAATGCCCTCTCGGGTGATCTCAGCGCTAATGATTTAATGGGTGTCCTCCGTCTGCTAATTACCTGGAGTATTTATTAAGTCAAGGCATTTGCCTCCAAAGTGAAGGCACGGATGTACAAGGACCGTGTGCAATGAAAAGAGTCCACAGGCACGAGGATTTGTTCCTCTGCTCTTTCTCTATTTGGCTCTAAGATGACTCCATTCCCCACACCCCACCACTTCCTGGGGCAGGAAAAGTGCATGCCACTCGCAAGTGTCTTGACTGCATTTACGTCACCTAAGAATTTTCTTTTTCTGGCTCACTCTCTGGCATCACCCGGCTGAGAGGCTCCAGGAAAATCGTAAACCCTATTGAATGGCACCACAGTAATGGTCTGTCCCATTGGAACACGTTTGTGCTTTTTGTCTCGTAATGTCAAAGCGAACTTGGCTGGGAACCTGAAGCCACCAGCTGTGTGCAGGTTTGGCTCTCTGAGTTTCTGGGGGGATGGTGGGCAGCAGAGTAGGGGGTGAGTTCCAGCAGGCACCCTCCAAGTCCTACCTCACCTCCTTCCTCATCTGTAAAGTAAGCCTGCGACCTTTTTTGAATTGCCCCAACAGCTCCATGAGCGCTTCCAGAACCTTCTTTTCCACATGTAGGACTGAGCATATGACACAGGAGAGGAACCAAGCCTGGCTCTGCCACTGAACAGCTGTGTGACCTTGGGGGAGGCACAGCACCACTCTGAGCTTCAGTTTCCATGTCTCTGAAATAAGAGGAGATTAGTCAGGAATTTTCAACTTCGTCTCATCCTGGGATCTTACTGTCTCTGAAAAAACCTCCCAGGAGGTGACATTTGCACAATGACTAAACACTGAGATCTGTGTGAGGAAGATAGTCCGTGGCTTGGTCTCCTCTGCTGAGGGACCCTGCCACCCTCCTCAGGATGGCTCAAGATGCTGTCTCACTGCTTTGTTAGCACACTGCGAGATGCTCTCTGAAGGAAGGTTCAAGTATGTGCTTCTGCATCCCAGGATTTCCTCAAACCAGCATCAGCTTGCCTGTCTAATGTTTTCTCCATCTCACTCTCTCTGTACCTATTATCCATCTGTCTTTCTTTCTCTCGGATTTATCTCCATTTGTTCCCAAACTTTAACCTATCTGAGAATTCCCTAGAGATCTTGTTCAAACACAGATTTCCTCACCCAAAGTCTCTGATCCTCAGGTGAGGGGCATTTTTTTTTGGTGGGGGGGGTGCAGGGGAGGGGTGAGGAGCAGCACTGAGCTGTGCATTTCTAACCTGCTCCAGGTAATGCTGACACTGCAGGTCCTGGATCATACTTTGAGTGTTCCCAAATCTTCTGCATTGGCTAATCAGAGGGTCTCCTCCTGTTTGATTTCAGAAGCTTTCAGAAAAAGCTAAAAGTGCAAAGAACAAACATAGCGCTATTTTTTACATGCACTTGGAGCAACAATCAACAATGTACTTGTGTCCAAGTTACATTTCTGCAATTTGGGGCCTAATGACATTTGCATCATGGTATACTTGCAGTTATTAAATTAGGGATTTTCCACCTTTATGGCTGAGGCATAAAACTCAGACTAGTTGGAGGTCATGTTAAATGTCCACATACCCTAGGACCCAGCTGCATCCCCTCTGGGGTAAGTTCTCCTGCAGAATTCCCACACGGGTCCACACAAGCCGTGCACAAAGATGTCCACTGAAGTGCTGTTCATGATGGTGAGACCTTAGGTGTCAGTCACTGGGACAGTGGACAGTACAGTACTGTGGGACAGTGGGGTGTGCCTGCTACAGAGTGCAGGACACCAGTCAGGGGCAGTGTGTTGGGTCCACCCCACACCACAGATGCATCTTCACACTGTGCTGAGGGGGAAAGAAAAGGAGAATGAGATATTTCACATCAGACCACTTCTGCAAGTGGTCTGGCCACAAAACCTTGCATAGGAACACAGAGGAACACGGGGGTGGGATCCAAAGTGGAAACTCGGAGAGAGGGAATTGGAGAAATAAAACAAGAGAGAGACTCACCGAGACCTGGGAGAAAAACGGTGCCTTCTGCACCTGAGTCCAACTAAAGACTACATAGTAAATAAATATATAAAAAGCGAAGAAAAAAAAAAAAACAAACAGAAAATGTTAGCCTGGGCCTCCGCAGACAAGAAAAATGACTCCTTTCTCCAGCAGTCTCTGCACCTTCTCTATTTTCCTGGGAGCCTCTTCTCATCAGCACAGGATACCTGCCCCTTGAGCCCCTGCCCCATCCCCCAGGGTGTCCACAGAGCAGGGACTGGGCATGGTCCAAAGACAGGGAGAGAGAAGTGAAATGAATCATCAGTGCTGCCCTCTCCTTTGTTCGCCTCATCCCCTTCATGATCGATAATGGGTGGGACTAACGTTCTTTGTGGAGCATAAGTGCTAAGTTCATCTGTGGGTGGCACAGACCAGTGGTCCATGGACCTGGCAACACCATAGTCAGCCAAGGCACTCGATTAAAAAAATAAACAAAAAACTAAACTAGATTTCCAGGGCCCACTGCACACCAAGTTTCACTGGGGTTAAAGAATCCATGAATTCTTTAAAAAAAAAAAAACTTTTCTAATATAAGTATTTCAGGTGTTTGGGATGAAACCCAAGTTTGAGAACAAGGAGTGTAACCCCAACCTCAGTCTCCAGAGGCCGAGACAGGACTCTCCTTCGCCCCCTGGTGGCAAGGATGAAACGCATGCGGTGCTCCCTGGGTTTGAGCGCTCAGGGTCAGATGGATGCTAACAGAAGCCAAGTCCCCGGATGGAGTCTGCTGGATGCAGGTGAAACCACCCCCTGCACCATGCAGGAACATCGCATCCCTTGCTTTTCACCCTGTCCCACAATTTATCACCATAAGCATTATCTAATCTGATCTCATTCGGGTTTTCAGATGCGCCCTTCCTAAGTCCAAAGGAATGGCTTTTATGGTGGAATTTTAGCTGCTGGGACCGGACATCAGGGAGATGATTTGCTGGAGACCTTTTCTTCCTTTCACTCTCATCTGTTCAAGTCTATGCTTAGGTCAAGTTCCCTGGCTCCCTGTCACTGCTCAGAGGCCTCTCTCATGATACCTGATCAACAGGACATTACTTTTACTTACATTTTAGTGAATGGGAAAAGCACTGGTGCTGAGCAGCAGGGCGTGACAGAGAGAAACTGCTGCATGCTTTGTCTGGAGGGGTGAGCTGCTCTCGCTTTGTTAGGTCCAGCAGCTGGAGAAAGCATTAGCCGGCCTGTGCCCAGGGCCGGTGTATGTCTGCGTGTGAACACACATGACCCCTGCCCTCTGGGAACCTAGAATCTTTCGGGGAAGAGAAGATAGTACAATAGCCCTGAAAACAGATAATTAGATTTAGAAGCTCTGATTAAGTCTACAGCGACAGCTGGGAAAAGAGCTCTCAGAAGGAGGGAATAGCACGTGCAACAGCCCTTGGGAGGACAGGCCCTCTGTGTTGTGGCTGCAGCAGAAGCCAGAAGAGGGAGGCAGGGCCAGACCAGCACGGTTCAGAGTCCCTGGGAAGAGCTGGGGTCCTGTTCTGTGAGTCCCAGGTGTCAGGGGAGGGGTTTCAGCAGGGGGTCGACTTTAACCGATTTGTACTGTTTTCCCTGATGTGATAGCACAGGTGATCCAGAAAGATCAGATAATCCCGAGAGCCTTTAAACGAAAACACTGGCATCCTGCTTTCCTCCAGCCCATCCCCCTGTTCTGTTCCCCAAAGTGACCGTTTGGGGCTTTTGGGTTTTGTTTGTTTGTCATAAGCTCTGTATTTTCATCCTGCTCACAGTAGTGGAGAACATCAACCATCAATCAATTGATAAATAAAAACATTAATTCATTAATTCCCATCCCAAGCCCAGCATGGCAAACTCAGGAAGAAACCACAGAACAACCAGCCAGTCAAACTCACACCTGTGGCTCTTCCCTGCCTCCTGGACAGGCCCATGCTATGATCCTGCTGGGCCCGGGCTCCACAGTAAGGCAGGTGCTATGAACCCCATGGAGACTGAGATGTCAGGAGCAGTCACTAGCCTGGGTGTAGGAAGCTGACTGTTGGAAGTGACTGCAAGCAGGTGCAGGAACCTTTTGTATCTGAACCTCAGCATTTGGAAATCTGACAGGAACATACATTTCCCAGGAAAGCATCTATTCAAGTCCATCAGAAATGGCAGTGATAGACCCAAAGTAGAGGGAGAGAAAGGTTGGGAGAGGATGATTGATTGATTGATTGATTGATTCACTGATTGATTGATTGATTCATTCATTCATTCATTCATGCAACAAGTATTTCTGAGCACCTCCAGTGTCCCAGGCCCTGCTCTCCATGCTGGAGATGCTGACAGTGACTGTCCTCAGGAAGCTTATTCTCTAGCTCAGTCAGATAATAAAGAAACAAATGAGAAAATGAGTAGTGTGATTGCAGGTATCAAGTTCTAGGAAGAAAAATCAAGTGGCACAAACAGGACAGAAAGTGATGGTGCTGTTTAAGTAGGACTGTCCGGCAGCCTCTCTGAACAGGTAACATTTGTGTGGGGCCAGGAGGAGGGAGGGGTGCCCCTGACTTGAATTCCTGGGTCTCTGCACTGCTAGCAGAGATGGCTTATGGCTGGTGTGGGTGAGGGGCAGAGAGGCAGTGAGGAGGGGGGAGGGAGAAGCCGGGGCCAGTTCAGGGGGTCCTGGGCCATTTTAAGGATCTTGGATTGCAAGGCAAGGAGAGAGAATGAGAGAGAGCCTAGGGCTTGAGCCTCCTGGGTCCCCACACCTGGTTTCCTGACACCTGGGCCACCTACTCTCAGCTCAGCACAGCAGCCAAAGGACTTTGCATTTCTTCCTGTAACATTACGTGAAGGTGCCTAGCCCCCCAAATGCATGTCCTGTGGCTTCAGACAGATAGACATGAACTGGAGGTCCAGAGGGACACTGAAATATATATATTATCTTTAAATACACTCCTATAAAAATACACTTATTTTATATGGTACATAGAAACATTCTATATTATATCATATATAACTTGTAAATTATATTACATAATGTTTAGTATAATAGAACTATATTTATAAATTATATCTATATATAAATGTAAATTTATATAAACAAAATTACATATTTTTGTTTATAAATTATAATTATAGTATAAATATTAAATTTACACAATTTATAATTTATATAATTATATAGCATATTAAATATATAATATACAAACCATACATGAATTATAAGTAATAGTTTGTAGAATATAATTCTTTCCTATTATACATTGTATAAAAATAAATATGCATGCATAAAATACACAGATAAATATATGTAACTTTCAAAGGATTTCCTTCTGCATCAACAGTCAAGGGCACCCACAAGGGCAGGGATGTGTCCTGGGTCCTTGGTTGGCCCTGAGACTTGAGTCAGGAATGTCCTCTCACCCAGCCCATCTAATCACAGTTCAAGGGTCTTTCTCAGGGTCCCTGTAAGAGCTGGTGGGAAAAGCACATAAAATGCCCCTCAGGAGGTTTACGAGGCAGTTAGTTCCTCCTCCAGGCAGTGCCCTCAGATAAGAGACTATTAATATGTCAAGGGGGACTCCCTGGAATCTCCTCTGGAGATGCAGCTCCTGGAGAAAAGGGAACCTCCCCCATCCCTCCTCCCAGACCATCCCTGATCCTGTTCCCAGCTGCCCTGAGCCCATTACTAGCAGAGTGGACCTTCACTGGGCCAGCCAGGCCATGGAAACTCACAGAGAAGAAAAGGCTCTCCCTGCCCATTCTTCTGACCCAGGAGCCTGGCAGACCTGCTTTGGGAACTTGATAACCACTGTGGTAGAAAATAACCATGGTAGCAAAATTTAAAAACACCCTTGAAAAAGCTGCATATTGAAATATCCAGAAAGGTGTGCAAATCATAGGCATGAAGCTTGATGGACTTTTTCAAAATAAACACAGCTCTGGAACCAACCCCTGCAGCCCCAGCGCCCCCGTGCCCCTACCAGCTGTACCTTCCACTCTTTAGTTCCTGATAAGGCTTATCAGGGCAGGTTTCAGCCAGGGAGGCAGAACTGCCTAAGTGACCTGGGATAACAGATTTATTTCGGGGATTAGACCCTACATGACTGTGGGAGGAGCTGGGGAGGGTCAGAGACAAGGCCTGCCCCAGCCTTCCAGAAGCACTGCGCAGCGGATGAGCGTGGCTTGCAGGAAAATCTGAAACGCAGGCTCACACGTGGTTTGCCAGATTGGAACCCAGCGAGGAAGCTGATGGAAGCCTATGCACAGCTGCCTCTGCAACTGGTGGCCTAGGGGTCATTACTGGTCAGTAAGGCTGGCAAGAGGAAAGGAGAGGGAGACAGCAAGAATGAGCTCTGTGCTGTCTCTTACTAGGGCAGCTGCCAGGACCTTGGAGGGAGATGGCTGCTGTCCACTTTCATCCTTCAGGTCGAGGGCGCATCTGTCTTCCCGCCAACTCCAGCCTGGAACTGCACAGTGAAAAGTGGCTCCAGTTCAGGCAGGCTGACACAGCCTGACACCCACACAGGCGCAGGTCGAGGCACCTGTTTGAACAGGTGTCTGCGCCAGCTTCTTTTACTCAGCAGTATTTTAGTGGCATTCAGCCATGTTATTGTATGTAGCAAGAGTTGTTCATTGTCATTTTTGCACAATTATTCCATTGCATCACTATCCCTACTTTATTTACTCATTCAACTGTTAAAGGGCATTTAAGTTGTTTCTAGTCATTAGCTATTACAAATAGTGCTGCCCGAATATTCCGGTTCTTGTCTTATGGTATACATACCTGTGCATTTTCTTGGGTATACACCTAAGTGCGGAGCCTCTGGGTCATAGGCTAGGCTTGTGTTCAGCTTCAGCAGATACAATCAATTTCCCAGAGTGGTTGCACCACTTTCTTATTTCTAGTGTTTCTTTTCCTTATTTGGTTTGTGTCTTGAATCCAGGTTTGTGCCAGTTGCCCCTGGGTTGAAGGGAGGGGCTGAGCACATACAGAAGGAGGAATAAGAGACCCTGAGTTATATGCCAACTCATTTATTTTTTGTTTGCTTGTTTATTGCCTGTCCCCCTCTCTCTCAGCCCCACCTCCCACCCCAGACTGTGAGCTCCATGGGGTCAGAGACTATGTTAGCAGAGTGATGTACCCCACAAGATGTCCAGGTTCCTGGTTCCCAGAACCTGTGGATGTTACCTTACAAGGCAACAGGAAATCAAGGGTACACATGGAATCAAAGTTGACAATCAGCAGACCATTAGATGGGAAATCATCCTGGGTTGTCTAGGTGGGCCCAATGTAATCACAGGGCTCTTGACAGCAGAAGAGAGAGAAAGAGAGAGAACAGCAGAGCATGAGAAGGATTGAAGCTGTCACCACTGGCTTAGAAGATGGAGTCAGGGGCCCTGAGCCGCAGAATGCAGGAAACTCTAAAATCTGGACAGAGTAAGGAACTGGGTTCTCTTTTAGAGTTTCCAGAAGGAACCAGCCCTTCACGTCACATTGACATCAGGCCAGGGAGACCCATGTTGAACTGCTGACCTCCAGAACTGCAAGAGAACACAGGTGTGTCATTTAAGTCACCAAATACATGGTATTTGTTACAGCAGCCACAAGAAACAGATACTGTCTTGTTCCCTGCTATGTCCCCAGAGACGGTTCAAAGTAAATTCACAATAAACACTTACTGAATGAATATATAGTGAAGGCAACTCTTTGCTGAGAGCCTTTGGTGAGATAGCTGCCTGACACCCAGGTAGGGTTGCAGATATGGCCAATAAAAATACAGGATGCCCAGGTAAATGTGAATTTCAGATAAACATCAAACCACTTTTATAAAAGTACTAAAAAAAGGCGTTCATTGTTTAGTTGGAATTCAAGTTTATCTGGGTGTCTTGTGTTTAATTAAGCAACCCTATATGTAGTAGTCATTGCCCAGACAGCAAAGAGTGCCCCAATTTCACAGCTAGTTGGGGGCAGACCCGATGCTTGAAGGCAGATCCATAGGATTCCCAAAGCCCCTACTCCTTCAACCCCAGTGCCTGCTACCGCTCCACAGAGTGTTGGGAGTGAGCCAAAGGCACCATCTCCCAGCAGGTCCCCCTGTGCTCCAAGGAAGCAGATTTAAGATGCATCTCTGTGGAGTACCACCAGGGACCACACAATCTCTGGTGGTTGTATGGTGCCTCCAGGAGGAATGAAAGACTTGAAGTGGGACCCTCGGCCAGCAGTGAAGGCTCCATAAGACCTTGGCTGTGTGTGTCTTCCTGCCGAGCCAGCATTCCCCTGAGCAGGGGACTGAGGAAACCTGCTAAGGAAACAGGAGGCAAGGGAAGTCCTTCCTTCAGAGGGAGCGCTCCAGGAGGTAAAGCCACCGGGATGCAAACTGGACAGAATCATGCAGTTCTATTTCGGGGAAAACAGTACAAAAATAGGGTCCACATGGAATTCTCTTTCCCCCTGCACACCGCTGGAGGAGGGAGAGCCAGCTCCAAAGGCCGAGCAACCCCTGGCTTGGGCAGACTCTCACAAACACCTCCAGGAAACGCCTTATCAAATATGCTCACATCCATGCACTGACACACAAAAATAACCTCCGAAAAAAGCACCAAGAATGGATATTGAGCTTGCTTTGGCAAAGGACTCTCCATTTATGTTCATTAATGAGGACTCCAAACCACCTTATATTTTTCAAAGGAAATTAAAATGCAAAAGATCAAGGGACTTGCCCGAGGTCACGCAGTACAATAGACGCTTCTCCAGTCTTCCAGTTTCCAGGTGATTGCTTGCCCTGAGAAGCTGGATGGCCTCTCCTTTAAAACTTGAAGACAGTAAACATTTAAAGCCCCCACCATGCCCAGTACTCCACCCAGGTTGCCTGACCCAGGGCAGGAGTATTCTGAAATGACACAACTTCAAATAGATTTCAGTATGTGTCAGCTCTACTGCAAATCTGATGATGTTCTTGGAGTTAGAGAAGCGGTTTTTGAGCCATTCCCCAATTAACAAAGGAGGGGCGGGTATTGCCAGGCTTCTGCAAGCGAACAGGCTAGTGGCAGAGTCAAACTGGGCAATTTAAGGAGAGTTGGACAAAAAGGGCTGTTTACAAAGGTGAGGGCAAGGTGTGGAAACTTTAATGAATGGTGTGGTGCCTGGCAGTGGCACTGGGGGTGGGAGGAGCTATTACTATGTCAGGATGCGAAAGAATGAGGGGAGAGGAAGTGACTGGAGCTTGGAAAGAGGGGCAGCCCAGCTGGAGCTGGGAACTTGATTGGGTTAGAATAGAGAGGGGCCTGGTCACTGGAAGAGCGTGCCAGCCCCTCAACTGAACAAAGTTGAGGGTCTATTAGCAAACGCTGTGCATGAGGGAGGCACAGGGAGGCAAGTCTCAGGGCGGGTTAAGCGGGGTAGGTTAACCAAGAGAGCTCTCCCCACAATGGCTGACTTACAATCTAATTGACTGACAGTCAAACCTCATAAATCTAATCCTTATCTCCTAGGGAAAATCACAAGAAACAAAGATTCTATGTTACAGTTTAGAACTTGATTATGAAGAGTAGATAAAATATAACTACGCACTTTATCAGGCAAGCATTCCATCTGTAAAGCCCAAACACTTCACCAAAAAGTGTTCTCCCTTTAGCTCCTTCAGGTGACTTCTCCACAGACAGTCTGGTAGGCAGTATTCCCAAGGCCTTTATGCTTACTGAGGGCAGAAGCTGTGATGCTGGGCCCAGTGTTGCAGCCCCGCCCACTGCTGCAGCCCATGTCTGCGCATAGCCAGGCTCCACAAATGTTGTGAACGACAAGGGAAGGAACGCAGGCTGCCACTTTATTTTTCTGACAAACCTCCTTGAAGTAAAGAAAGCACCACTCACTACTTCAAGGATCTTTTCTGACTTGGTTTGAAGTGAGGGTCATCTGCCTGGAAAATTTCTGTTGCTTGTTCAGTTTCCATGAAATGCTCTTGAAGGTCAGTTCAGAGGGACAAACGGTTTCCATGGCAACACAGCTTTCTCTGATGTATCCTTGCTCTGGGCTCAGCTGAGTCACTGAGATGTGGGCAGTGACTCACACAGGGGAGAGAGTTCACAGGGGATGGTCCCCCTTGTCTTGGCCCTTATTTTGAAGTTCTCCTTCATGATTATAAGGGCCCTCCAGGTGGGTGTGGGGGATGGGAAGGGTGCAGGTTGAACCTCACTAAGATGGAGGTTTCCCCAAAAGTAGGGGGACTGCAGACTGGCTTCAGAGAGACCTGGGATTAGATCCTGTGATCCTCATGGGCTGTGGAGCCCTGACAAGGTAATTAATTTAAACAGTGTCCAGTGTCTACACTCTTACCTGTAGGCTGGTGGGGACATTCCAAGAGCTGGTATTCCTAAAGTGCCAGGCACATGGTCAGCATTCAATAAGTGCTGGGACTGGAAATACTTGTAGCTTTTTGTCCTAGGACATGGTTGTCATATCAACTGAAGATATGTGAAAATCCCTCATCTGTTATATGTGAAAATCCCTCATCTCTTTGTCTCGGCAGCATGTGGTCCAACAAAGATACTTCATGTATTCATTTCCATCTTCCCAACTTAGCCAAAAAGAAAACAGATGCTAGGAAGGGAGCCAAATGCCGTATGAACTGTTCTTTTCCCCTCAAAACATTACAGCATCTTCTTTGCAGGGTGATGTAGGGATGAGGTCTATGCCATTGATATCTCCTAGCCACCCTGCTACCCCAGGAATCTGATCCCTATGGAAAACTCTGGGGCTCTGTCCTCAAAGCCAAGGCTAGCCAGTGGTCCTCCAAATCCAATTACCGGAGGTCATCAGCGGCTTTGGATGCATCCCCTGTTGACTGCTCGAATCATTTGCTGCTGAAAGCAGTCCATTAGCTCACAGTGCAGACTGTAGCTCCTGGGCCTCCGTAACTGCATGAGTAAGTTAATTAGCCCCAAGTTTGGGATTTTTCAAGTCCTTACTTTGTCCATGACTATTAAGAGAATTACAGTAATAAAACCATCTAGCATGGCCCTATGGCCATTACCTCGACAATTTTTGGGCTATGAATCACTGGAACAACTTGCTTGGCTTCTGTTTTCAGTGCCCCTGGCTGGTTGTTCTGAGAAAAGAATTGGTTTAAACATTGTGAAGATAGTTGGGGAAAGCTGGTCAAGCTGGGCACGTTTCTGTGGACTTCTTATCCCTTTCACCCACCACCCTCTTGTAATTTGATTTCAAGGGGGACTTTTTGCTTTTTGTTTCCCTTCAGTTGTACTAACAATAACCACAAGAGCTGCAGTGCCTCGCCATAAACATTGGGTGAAGCACTTTTCATCAAGTATCGTGTGTAGTCCTCACAACAACCTTGTGAATGGGCATAAGTAATGCCAGACACACAAAGATCTGGGGAAACTTTGTGTTCATGAACTTGCTCACGCCAAAAAAGCTGGCAAAGGGCTAGGATCCCAAGGATGCTGGTTCTTAAGGTCCCTCCTAACTAACTTAATTCACATGTTTCTCATTTCTGCATTGCTCTCACTGCAGACACACACTTGCTAGTTAAGATAACTGGCCCGCCACGCTGATGGTGGGGGCCTTTGTAGTGGAATGAATGTTTATAGATAGCCCTGAATATTCATCTGTGAGGAGACCACCAAAATGTGTAAGTTCTGGATGCCCCCTCGAACTGTCACAGTCTAGTGAGGTGGGGGACTAGACACCCAGACACGGAAAAGTTCTCTAATGGTGTCAGGCTGAGTGAGAGCGTCACAGAGCTGCCCCGGGAAAGTGCATCTCAGAGACCTGAGGGAATGAACCAGGCTGGCTGGGGGGCACTTCTGGGGGGGGGGTGCATGTGTGGGTCATGCAAAATCATTTATTTTTTTTTAATTTTAAGACATTTTATTTTGAAATAACTTCAGACCTTCAGACCTTTATACAAAGGAGTGCAAAGAAGTCTGGTATACCTTTCACCAAGATTTCCCAAACACTAACACCTTACTGTAGTTGCTTTGTCACATCTGGAAAACATGATGTCCCCTTTCCTCTGGAAATTGCAGTGTAGATTTCCTAGAAACAGGGATGTTTTTAACATAACCACAGTACTAACACAATGAGGAACTTATGCCTGATATAATGCTTGCATCTACTTTAGAGGGCTTGTTCAAATGTCTCCAATTGTCCCATGAATGTCCTTTATAGCCAAAGGGGGAGAATACACACACACACACACACACACACACACACACACACACACACACACACTTCTTCTGGTTCAAGATCCAATCCAGGATCACGCCACACTCACTTGTCCTATGTATTTGTTCTCTTTTTTTCTGAAACATTCTTGACTGCGACTGTTTTGAAGATGGAAGTCTTATTATTTTGTTGAAAGGTTCTCCGTTTGGTTTGCCTCATGTTTCCCTGTGGTTGGATTCATTGTATGAATTTTTGGCAGGAATAAACCAGAAGTGATATGTGTCTTTGTCAGGGCTTCATATCCGGGGCCCATGATGCCACTGGTCCCATTAGTGGTGATGGTAACTGATAACTTGGGGAAAGTGGTGCCTCTCTTCTGTGAAGTGACTGTTTCCCCCTTTGTGACTGATAAAAGTCTTATAGACAGATACTTTGAGTTTGTGCAAAGTCCTTCTACCTCCCACACTTTCTCCTACTAGTTCCAGCACCCGTCGCTAGTTCTTGCCTGAAATAAGTGTCACAAGAGCGGCTTCCAAATGATCATTTATTTCTTATCCCATCCTTCCTGCTGAAGTTTTTCATCACAGTTCTACTGCAAGTGAGAACTTTTCCTTCTCCCTCATTTAGTCTATCACTATGGATTCATGAATTCTTATTTTACTCTCTGGATTACAACTCATTATCAGCAGCATTCACTGTGCGGCTCCAGTTGTCCTGAATTTGGCCGGCGGGAGCCTCTTCAAGTTGACATGCCCCTGTTATTTGTTGAACATTCCCTTATGTCTGTCACAATGAGATGTCTAGGCTCATCTTGAGCTTTTCCTGCCCCTTCTTGGAACAAGTGAGCCTCCTTCTCCCTCCCACTTCCTTTTTTCCTGGTATTTCCATTCACCATTAGTAACATTTAAATCATGTGGTTCGTACCCAGGCACTATCTATGTTTTCAGGTATCTGCTTGGGCGTAAAATGTAAGGGCTCTTCTCAGAAAACAGACCACTCAAGGACCAGTAATTGGGAAGATGGAAGAATAAGGTGGGTCCATACAGGCATCTTATATCCTTGCAGATAATCCAGTGTGAGGTTTTTAGTCTAAGGAGCATTTTTATTACCAAGGGTTCTTTTCAGCCTCACCAATTACCTGCCTCCATTTTGCCCCAAGCCCCTGCAAGCAAAGCCCAGCTGACAGACACTCTTATTGTGGTAAGATAGTCATTTAACTTGAAGAACAGAGGATTAAAACAACACTGTTCAAAATAAAGTGATTGCAGCTCTAAGTCAGGATAATGCACTAGGATAAGAATGTTTAATCTCCAGGGAGTGCCCCAAATCCCCACGTCAGGCTTTCAATACTTTGTTTTGCATTTGAAAGTCTTGATGAGGAAAAAGAGGTAGAAACTTCACAAAGACAGGGGGTTTCCAGTCAATGATCTAAGCTGCCTGCCACTAGCCCATATAGCATCTTTGTGCAAACTGAAAGAGATGCCTGAGCTGTGTGCAAGGCTGTGAGTGCAGTGTGGGCTCCTGGCCACGTGCCCCCTCAGCTAGGTACCTCACGCAGTGAACAATCTACACAACAACTCTACCCAGGGTCCAAGAGAGTTCTGGATGTTTTCTTACAGGCTTTCATAAGGAGTTCTACTGTCAGTCCACTGAGAATAAGGAAGGGCAATTGCCTGGTTAAATGTCAGCAATTTGTTGTATGTACACATGAATTCCTTGAAATCCTTGCTGTTATAATTTGTTGAGTCACTTGGGGAGCCTCAACCCTTACTAAGGAAAAACTAGGTTAAGAGGCCTCTTGTTGGCACCTTCACTTTGTTTGTACCTCTGAGGTGGTGGCAAGAGTAAAGAAAGGCTTAATTTGAAAACTGCGTAGGGAAGTTCTCTATGGAAGATAGCATTTCCAGAGCTGCCGTGATTACACAGTGTCCAGAACCTTGATCAGCTGTAACACAGAAATTGGAGTTGTTCCAATCATATGTCATGAATGTCTGAGAATGGGGGAGGATATCTCAGAAGGCAAAAACAGGCTGTGAGGAGAGCACAGAGAGGAGGAGGGGGAAGAAGCAGGACCTGGGAGTCCAGGCAAGGAGGTAGCCCCTCCATCCCATGCATGACGCATGTTAGCAGTTTTATTTTCATTTCACAGAAACAATTTCCTGTTGTGAACAAATATTTATATCCCAGTGTAATCTTGTGACAAAGCTCTTCCCGATTGCATAGGTTGTATTTTGGTCCTGCCATGGAATGTATTCTTTACATATGTAATATTACCTTGCTTAACTTTTGCAGGATTCCTACATTTTTATAGGTAAAGCATTAGGATTAGGTGTTAGGATTAGGTACAGATAAATTTAACAGAAAACAAAATAATAGTGGTTGTAACATATAAGGGCTTATTTTTCTCTGTTGTGAAACAAGTTTAGAAAAAGAGAGTCCAGGATCAATAGTGGCACCACAGTCATCTAGTACTCAGATTACTTTTGTATTTTGCTCTACCATCCTTAGCACCTCATAGTTCAAGATGGTTGCTGGAGTCCCAGCCATCATGTTTGCATTGCAGGCAGCAGGAGGATAAAAAGGAATATACTATCATCTGTTTATCCCAGATGTCCTATCCAATAATATCCACTTACATTTCATTAACCAACTCTAGCTGCAAGGGAAGCTGGAAAATTAGAGTCTCTTCATTAAGTACATTACCTCTTGGTATAAATATGAGGTTCTGTACTAAGAGTATTAGGCAGGGTAGGCCTAGTGCTGAAAAAATCAATCTCTAAATCTCAGAGATGTAATAAAATAAATGTTATTTTGTGCTCACTTCACAGTATAATACAAGTTAAGGGATAGGATGGCTGCTGTGGGTGTCTGCTCCACTGAGTAACTCAGAGACCCAAACTCCTTTTGTTTTGTGGCTTCCTGCTCTTCTAGGTGCTGGGAGATAGCAGGTGGAGAAAGACCATGAGGATGGGCCACAGGGGGGATTTATGGTCCAGATCTGGAGGGGACATGCCCTACTTTTGCTCACACGACATTGGCCAGAACTTGATCACATGGCCACCTAACCACAGGATGCTAGGAAGGAAAGAAGGGCTCACTGGCATCAGGAAGCACAGCAGCCATTGGGTAGACAATGCACAGTTGGTCAGGCTGCAGAGAGGGAAGTTGCTCACCCATGCAGAACTAGAATCAAAACCCAGGGACCCAAGAAGGAAGAGCCAGCTTCCCTCAGCAGCAGAAATCCAGAAGCCCAGAGCTTCACTGGGATGGTTCTTATGGCTTAGTGATATCCCTTCCAGTGTAATAGGAAGAGTCACTTCCTGGGAAACAGTGACCAAACCAGCCTCCCACCAAACTTCCTCTGAAGGATACAATTAGTGGAGCTCTCCAGACAGGGGCTGAAAGTGCAGCCTCCCCCCATGACCTGAATGGATCATTTGTGGCTCAAATGACAGACAAATGAAATAATTAGACCTATTTAGTAAAGAGGGGTGAAAGGTCAAACTAGGAGGCCAACCGTCTCCTGTTACTGGCCTGGTGACCAAGTCAGGTGATGTTTGCACAATAAGCTGACACTGGCCACCACTGCCCTGCTGGATCCCACTGCCTGCTGCTGCCCTGGGGCTTTCCGAGACTAGGTTTAAACACCAAGAGCTTGGTTTCCAGGAGGCAGACACCAGGCTTACAGGATTCCAGCCCCTTCTTGGAGGACTGTATCCGTGACAAGGGCTTGGGGGCTGAGACACTCACCTTGGCCGTGGATTTCAGCTGATCTGACTGTGGTGGCCCTATCAATGGTGGGGTCAGGGCACATGGACTCAGTAACCCACCAGACAATGGGTCCGCACCCCCTCCTGCCTGCACTCTGAATCCCCAGTTCATCTCTTTTCTTTTTGTACCTAAAAATCTGATTTGGTTTTATTATAACCCAAAGCAGATGATTCTTCGGTTTCTCAGCCTTTTCATATCTCCCTGACTGGGAGGATTTTCTGGGAGTCCCTCAGGCCTGAGGACTGAGAAGGGTGGGGGCTGCTGGGCATGGGCTGGGGCCTGGGGCCTCCTCTTGGGGTGGGCAGACATGGGGGCAGATGCATGGACATGGACTCCAGGAATAACAAGCCTGTCGGTGCTGACTTTGGGTCTCCTTCCCCTCTTCATCCTCTCCTCCTCTCCTTGCCATCCTCCCAGACCATCCCCTTCTCCTTCATCCTGGTGAAGACAGTGAGGACAGGCATCCTTCCAGATGACAAAGCCAGCACTATCCCTTGAGTCTTTGCCTCCTGCCACATCCCTCTGTACCTACAGCAGGTCTCAGAGAAGTATAGATCCAACAAACACCTGAAAAGGTGAGAGGGTTCCTTTGCCACCTGTACTAAGCAACTCAGTCTGGAGGAAGGAGGCTGAGAGTAGCCCTGTCCTTCATGAGCCCCCTCCTCTCCTGTGACCTCCACTTACATGAGGAGGGGAGGGGGGTTCTGGTTGGTTTCACCTCCCCAAACTGCTGATAAATAGGGCCAGAGGCTTATGATGCAGGGTCTGACAAGTATCAACGGGTGTCTGTGGGAAGTCTTTGCTCCCTGGGACCCAATTTCCCCATCTGTGAAGTGGGAAATGCATGCAGGGCTCATGCCACAGGGCTGATGTCAGGATCAAAGGTGAGTGGTGCCTAGGTTGGGGGGAGGCTCTCCATTTTTTTAAAGATTTTATTTATTTATTTTTAGAGAGAGGGGAAGGGAGGGAGAAAGAGAGGGAGAGAAACATCAATGTGTGGTTGCCTCTCATGAGGCCCCCAACTGAGGACCTGGCCCACTACCCAGGCATGTGCCCTGACTGGTAATTGAAACAGTGACCCTTTGGCTTCCAGCCCACTGAGCTACACCAACCAGGGCTCCTTTTTTTTTTTTTTTTTTTTTTAAATCCTCAGCTGATTTTTTTTTCCACTGCTTTTAGAGAGAGAGCAAGGGGGAAAGAAGGGGAGAGAGAGAAACATCAATGTAAGAAAGAAACATTGATTGGTTACTTTCTGTATGCACCCGGACCAGGGATTGAACCTGCAATCTAGGAATGTGACCTGACTGGGAACCAAACTTGTGACCTTTTAGTTATGGGACAATGCTCCAACCAACTGAGCCATACTGGCCAGAACTCTCTATCTCTCTCTTCTTTTAGTGAGGAGGCAAAGCCTTCACAGGATGAAAATTGGTCCTTTTTGCTTTAGGGAACACCTTTGCAGAACCCTCTACTATTCTTCCTTTGTTCCTACCTTGTTGTTCTTGCTTTAAAAGATGGATTCAGCTAGGGTGGGGGCAGAGGTGGAGAGTCCTGTCCTTGAGAGGGAGACTTCCTCTGGCTTGGTCACTCAGGAAAAATGACCATCCCAACATTCTGTCCCTTTTGGCCTGGCAGCAGCCAGGAGGACAAAGGCACCAGGCCAGAGCTGGTGTCTACCCAAATTTGGCAGATTCTGCATCTGAACTCGTGAAGCCTTCAGTGGAAGTTGGGGTAGGGGGAGGTGTCAGTTAAGTTGCTCTTAGACAAACACAACTTCTTGGTTCACAAGACAGAAAGATTTTAAAATATATATTTTTAAAAGCTTCAATCTTTTTCCTGCCTGTCGCATCACTTTTTGAGAAGCAACACTGGGGTGAATCAAGGTACAGGGATCAGAAACCAATGGAGCTGGGGGTGGGAGTGCCACGGGGAGGGAAAGCACACAGGACATCCTGTCTTGGCGTGTGGGGGACCCAGAGGCACTGGAAAAAGAGATGAGGGACACGTGAGACACTTGTCCCAAGCTCCTTTGGCTGCCTGCCCCCCATAGTCCAGGCAATCTCCCCACTGAGATGCAGAGACCTGTGGGGCCGAGGGGGCAGGGGACCAGGAGGCCTGGCACTGTTTATGTACCTTGTTGGAAGGAGAGCGGAAGGAGGCCTGAGCTGTTTGTTTGTTTGTGGAGCCTTCAAAAGCCCCCTGGACTCCAAGGCGCAAGGCAGTCCCTCGGGAGGGGTTATTTTTGTTTTATTGTGCAAATTAGAGCCCAAGTGGAAGCTACCAAAATATATAGTCCTTGAAATAAGAACACTCAAGATGAGCTGGGTTAAGGGGGAAAAGACAGCCTTGTCCAAAACATGATGAAATTCAACTCCAGAGGTGCCGGAGACCCTTCTCACATCCGTGTTTGGTATCTCACAGAACGTAACATTCAGCAGAGTGAATTTTTCTGTCATGCTAACTGGCAACAAAATTAACTTCTTGTTTCCAGAGACTCACCTTTAATCCTGTGTAAAACCACTTCTGAAAGTACCCAGGAATCCTCGTGTTTGGGCTTATTTGGAGCCCGAGATTGGAGGCAGCTGGGCACAAAGAGGACTCAGACCAGATACCTGGTAAGGCTACCAGAAGCTGGGAGACATTGGGCAAGTCATTTGTAGCATCCCCTCGTCTGGTGCTTGTCACAGAGCTTAAGAGAGGAATTCGCAGGTGTCACTCACTGGCCTGTGTAATGCACCTGTGCCATTACGTGTCTCAGTGACTTCAGTTACTCATCACACCCTTGCCATAATATTGGAGCTACTGTTACTGCCATTCTACAGATGAGGAAACTGAGGCACAGAAAAGCTAGTGGTTGAAGGCCACAGGTAGTTTAGGAAGGTAGGCACCAAACCTCATCATAACCTGAGTACTAACCATCATTCAGGTGAAACAGATGCTCTTCTTTCTGTGCCTGGTACTCATTCATTGGAAGCATATCATATGCCAACATCCAACTGCTTTTGACCTACAAAAATGGCAACTTTGTGCAGTCTAGCCTAATAGGAAGCACCCAGTAATGGGAGCCCCTGAGAGCTGAGCGAGGCACGTGCTAGTCGCAAATGGCCAAAACATGCTGGGCCAGCTGGTGGCCCCAAGAGCAGCGTGAGTGCGTAGGCAGTAAGAAGGAAGGAATTATGGTGGATGCCTCAGAAGGACATGCTGAACCTGGGAAAAGAGCATCACTAGAGAAAAAAAAATCTGCTTGGGCTAGGGGATGGAGTCGATTTTTAAGTTAAAGATGTAAGGGACCATCTCATCTTGGATCCTGTTTTGCTTCACCTAGCATTAGGAAGTCAGACACTCCAGGGTGAGTTAAGAAGTAGTAATGCCACTCAACCAAGCTACACATACTGATTTTGGTTCCTTGCCTGTTATGTGAGTGCTGTATTCTAACCCACGTCTTTTAGAATTTTGAGAAAATAACCTGATACTTTTGTCCATTTATTTATTTACTTATTTATTTTCATCCTTACCTGAGGATATATTTATTGCTTTTTAGAGAGAGAGAAGGGGGGAGAGAGAGAGAAACATTGGCATGAGAGAGCAATGTCCATCAGTTGTCTCCTGTATGTGTCCGACCAAGATCGAACCTGGGACATCAGTGTGTGCCCTGGCCAGGGATGGAACCCCCAACCTTTTGGTGTATAGGCCAGGGCATGTTCCTATTTTAAAGATGAGAAAATCAAGAGAGGGAAGAGATATTTGCTGAGCATTAAGCCCAGAGGCTGCATCTTAAAGTTCTTGGTCTCTTGTCCCAATGACTTATAGCCATTTTCTTCTCTACTATTATTATTTCCTCAAGAGCTTTTGTTTCCAGCACAAAGTCACTGAAATCAATTAAAACACTTAAGCTAGTACCTCACTCTTAACCTATTGCAAATTAGATTTACTAATAATCTGATTTCAGCTTTCTTGTAGTGGGTAAAAAAGAAAACTCTTTTATGTGAGATTTTGGTTTGGGTGACTAATTAGGT
Source organism: Anoura caudifer (assembly GCA_004027475.1). Classification (NCBI taxonomy): domain Eukaryota; kingdom Metazoa; phylum Chordata; class Mammalia; order Chiroptera; family Phyllostomidae; genus Anoura; species Anoura caudifer. The sequence continues at coordinate 688,822 of PVKU01000020.1, forward strand.
TGGTTCTACCATTACTGCATTTTAAAAGTAAAACATGATTTTATAACGAACAGTGAAACCACAGACGAGATGGTGTTGCAACTGGAATCGTTCAGATAAGCAAGAAAGTCATACCAGATGCTTGCATGCGTGGGGTGGAGAGGGAGGGGGCGTACCCGAACTCAGATTCAGCAGATGTTCTGACAACGGGGCTTGTCCCAAATGTTCCATTTTTAAATAACTGATCCGACCCTCAATTTTTTACTCTATTTGAAAGGAACATTAGACACGGGAGGGCAGAAGTGGTGTAAAACAGTCAGAATTTTGTCCAACATCCAGCCAAAGCTGCGTCACTCTCTCCCAACCTAAAACGTGCTGGGCAGGTTCTCGGCAGCTGTCACCCTCCCTCGTGTCTCCTTGCTTTCTGGTTTCCACCCCCGTGCAGACAGAGATTGTCCCCAAAGACCAGGTCTTTGCCAGGGGAAGTCTAGGCCAGCCGCTTTGCAAGGCATGTGTTTTGCTCAGGTCCCCAACTTGTCAATGACGGGATTCTAATGGGAGGGCATTTCCTGAGACCCAAGGGGCTGCCCCTCCCACTACTGGTAGTACTCACCTGAGGAGCTTAGTTCTCTTTGAAAACACAGAGAAAACTTGACCTGATAGCTACGATTATAACTGCAGGTGTCTGCAGCCAGGAAGTAAGCCACAGTCACTCAAAGCCTGTGGCCGGCGGCGGGGTGGGGGAAGGTGTGCAAAACAGTACTTTGGCCAGGAGGTGGATTTAAATTGGCCCTAAATAGGAATGTCAACCCAATTCCCAAGGCCTTTCCTTGATCCTGCCCTGCTTTCCTACATCTATCAGACTTATACATCCAAAAGTTTAAAACCTTTAGGAAAGAGAAAAAAGAGGACTTTAAAATGAAGATCTGTCAAATAAAGTACCTTAAATATATAAAGGAAACTTACTGTAAACCAATTTTGTAAGTATCCAGTATGTGCATTATCAAATGCAACAACATTAACTGATATTTTATTGGGCCAGCATTCATTGAGCACCTACTCTGTGCTAGATACCCTACTAGGTGCTGGGGGATAAAGGGGAAAAAAAACAACCAAAAATCCCTGCCCCCATGGACCTTTCATCGGTGGAGGGGATGGCAAAAGACAATGAAACAAAAAGGATGCCAGACGTTTTGGAGAGAGCAGTGGGGAGAGGCAGGGAATATGTACTTGCGGTTGTAAGTAGGGTGCTCAGACGCCCTGGCCAGGGTGCCTTCCATTTGCCTAGAGATGCCCATTTTATAGGCGAGGCAATTGAAGCTTAGCAGTCCATTGAATGGATACTCTCAAGGTCACCTGTGGAAGGGCAGGATTCAGATTTAAATCTGGGTTTGCCTGAAGACGGTATCCAAGTTCTTTGTGACTCATTTATTACTCAGCATGGTTCTGTTTTTTCTGAATCATTTCACTCCCATGCTCATATCGTAGCACCCTCTCAGCAGAAACCATTGTCTCTTTTATGGATGAGGAGCTGAAGGCCCAGGAAGTAATTTGCTGATGGCCCCACCATTGCTGGGTAGCCAGCCAGAGAGGCCATCCCTGAGAGTGAGGTCAGCAGATTGTCCCGCTAGCTCTGTCCAGCTGGGCCCACCAGTACATGTGACAGGGAAGGACCCTCATCTCTGGCCAGGTTTTTAAAAAGTGACAGCGTGACCTCTGACATGGTCTGGTCTGCAGAGCTCCATCCAGCAGGTGTGCACCATAAAACTGGGAATGTGCAGATTTCAAGAAAGATTGGGGCGTTTATCACAGGAAACCCTCCTTAATTGCTGTTCACTTAAACCTCTGCTACCCTGCGAGACCACAGATGGACATTTTGATTTGTACCTCAGGACTCAGGGAGAGAGAAGGGGACCAGATTCACCAAGGGCCTTAAGGGCACGGGCGGTGGACACTTGGTGTCTCTTCCACTGGTCCATCTGCTGTTATTTTTTATTTTTTTTTTAAAGTGTCAAAGTGAGACTGCTCTTTGACTCACTGAAGCCCATTTCTGGTGGGCAAGCTGGCATGGAAGAAGGTGGAGGTGGCTTTCCCCAGGCCTCTCATTTGGCAGTATTTTGCAGTGTCGTGGTGGTGGAGGAGCCTGCATTTGGCAGGTGCAATGTGCACTTGACTATGGGTAGCCAGAAGCTTTTCTCAAAATGGCTCACCAGTCAATGCCTAACCCAGCCTCCACTTTGAGAAATTTCCTGGGGGAAGTTTTCTTCCTTTTATATTCAAGTACATTCCCCTTATTCTTTTAAGAAACAAATGCTTGCTTTAACAGATTGACCAATGTAAATGAATACAAATAAAAAGTACACGCTTCCCTCTCCCAATTTCACACCCTGTTGGGAAAACCACTGGGGCCAGATGAAGGGCCATCATTCAGAATTGTCCTGTGCGGTAGCCCCCCTTCGTCTGTGGGGGTACAGTCCAGACCCCAGTGCTGCCTGAAACCACTGCATATACTGTGTTTTTTCCTATAAACACATACCTATGGTAAAATTTAATTTATAAATTAGGCACAGTAAGAGATTGCCAGCAGCTACTAATAACAATAGAACAATTATAACAATACATTGCAATGAAAGTTATGTGGATGTGGTCTCTCTCAAAATATCTTATTGTATTATCCTCACCCTTCTCCTTATGATGATGTGAAATGGCATGATTCCTGTGTGATGAGAGGCAGTGAGGCGAAGGATGTGGACATTATGACATAGCGTTAGGCTACAATTGACCTTCTGATGATGCATCAGAAAAAGGACCATCTGCTTCTGGCTGGATCACTGAGCCACGATGATGCTGATGGCTGCATGTCAGGAGCAGACAATGTACATGTTGGGGAATTAGTGTTTTCAGACCAAGGATGACCACAGGTAATTGAAACCATGGAAAGCAAAATTGCAAGTAAAGGGCGTACTACTGTATTTGTTCAAAGCTTTTTATTGTCCTTTCTTAACAAAAAGGGATTGCTGTATACATATTATTCTTCAGCTTGCTTTTTCACTTACTAATTTACCACAGATAACCCTCAAAGTCAGTATGAAACAGTTATTCTTTTCCAAAGTATTGGATCAATTCAGTGAATTCAGTGAACCAACCAGTCAATGCAGTTTCTGAAAAAAATTTTCTTTGAGCAATGAGATTCCTATAACTCGCTCATTTCTCTTTTTGACTGGCAGGAAGCTCAAGCTAAATTGCATGATGAGCTGAAGTCATTAATTCCTTCCCCTGTTCTTTCCCAGCATTATGCGACACTGCTGCTCAGCACCTCCCATGCTGTAACACCAGAGTTGTTTTGCACATGTGTCTCCTACCTGCCTGCTCTGGATTATGAACCATTTATAAGCAGGAGGTGTGTATGTTTCAACTTCATACTGTTTCCCTGCATCCAGCATCCCCAACAATGTCCAGTGGTGTCTGATGTTGCCCAGAATGAATGTCCATAGATGCACCGTGATGCTTGATGATGTATACTAACACCTGATGTTGCCTAGAAGGAATACCCAGAGACCCCCAGTGAGGTCCAGTGATGCCCAGTGGGAAGGGCCCTTTCCACAACCCCAAAACGCGCCCACTCTGAGCTAGCTCCCCCTGCTACAGAGCCAGGAAGGCTCCTGGTCTGTCCCATCTCATTTCTCTTGGATCTTCTCCTCAAGCACCACAGTCTTCCCTCCCGTGCTCCCCTGTTTGGACTCTATTCATACTGATGGACAGTTGCCATTACTCCAAGCTATCATGTTTAGCTCTAACAAAGCCTTCCTGACAAATCCATTCAGTTCCTTCCTTAATCATCCCTGTTGCAATTCCTTAAACAACCTCCAACTTGTTGGCACCTCCAAGATGTGCAGCCAAGGGCTATACACAGAATCCAGGTGTGGTTTGAATGGCCAGATAAGGAGGAGCTAATGGGGCAGCAGCCCTTCCTAGGTTAAGGGGTTCCTCAGCCAAGTCCACACTGATTAAACCAAGGGGGAGAAGGCCAACTATTGTACCAAAGTAATTTTTACCTGTGCAGATGGCAGTGTGGATGACGCTGGCCAGGAAGACATCACTTGTCCTCAATAATCAGGTACAATTGAGTCCTTATTTATTAGTCAGTTGACATATGTTCATTATAGGAAAATGAGAGATTAAGTGTATACAGAAAGAGAAAAGAGGGAAAACATCCGTAATGCCAGCCCCCAGATATAACCAGTGCTGGCCCAGCACCTCCCTTCAGCCCAGGGTGGGCGAGCACACGGGGTCCAGAGTTACCTGCCTGGGCCCAGTCACTGCATCTTCACCTATTCCCATGCTGATTGGTATGCTAATGAGAGTACCTCCTGTCATTACACAGGTATGACAAGTAACTCCAAAGTAACATAACAAGATAAACAGTGTCTTGAATGCTCCTGGATAAATAAACTTTTCTCTTTCCTGGGGGCATTTCTCATGCATGTGTCATTTTAAAAATTGCATTATACTACTTATAGTGTCTTGCTCAACCTGTTTTTTTAAACTTTACAATAGATTGTGAACTTTTTAAAAATATATTTTATTTATTTATTTATTTTTAAAGAGAGGGGAAGGGAAGGAGAAAGAGAGGGAAAGAAGCATCAATGTGTGGTTGCCTCTCATGTGCCCCCCACTGGACACCTAGCCTTCAACCCAGGCATGTGCCCTGACTGGGTATCAAACCAGCAACCCTGTGATTAGCAGCCCACACTCAGTCCACTGAGCTACTCCAGCCAGGGCTGAACTTTTTATTTCAGTAAAGACTCTTCCTCAAATTACAGTCAATGTATTTAACATTCCAGAGGATGAAAGTATCCTGTTATTTAACACTTTATTGTTGGACTTTTAGGCTGGATCCCACTTTTGTAGCCATCACAGGTTTGATGGCTATCTATGCACACCCTAATTTGGTCCCCAAGATCTGTGCCTGGAAATAAATGTGTGTGAATGAACATACTGCTGAATCTCCTTCTGGAAGGTTCTACCCACTCGTACACCCCAGGAGTGTTTCTGTCCCAGTGTCTGGACATATTTCTAAAGCTTGATTCCCCCAGATCATAGGCCCTCAGTCTTGGCTGCTCTTAGAACCATGTGAGGAGATTTTAAAAATAACTCCCCTGGTGACTATAGTGGGCAGTCAGGCCTCAAAACCCCCCCAAGGTGATTTGCTTGCTCATGCACTCCATGCCCATGAAGTCGTCAGGGATGTATTGAGCACCTGCGATGGGCTGGACTCTCCCCTAGGTCTTGGGGATACGGCAGGAAAGGCCCTGTGCTCATGGAGTATACATTTTTGACTTAGAAACTAGGCAACAAATTACTAAACATTCACTATGCTAGGGAGAGAAAACTTCTGCTGTCTGCAAAATCAATTTGGATGAGCACTGCTCTTAGAATTCTGCTTTTTTTTTTTTTTTTAATTATTCCTAGGCCAGTCTTAAACAACAACCCTGCAGGAAGGGGTGGACCATGTTCTGGAGAATTGGGCCCTTTGGAGTCATTTGGGTGTGGGCCTGCCATGGACATAGCTGAAGCCCATCAGCTGAGATAGTGGAGCCCAGGCTTCTTCGGGTGTGGTGGCCCTGCCTGGCCTGTCGTCACTCTCCTCTCCTTCCTGGCAGCCTTAGAGGTGAGATAAAAGACTAACACCTTCCAAGCACAGACACTTGTCACTTGACCACTAAGAGTATTGGTGGTGGGCCATCCTTTCTGGAGAGCAGCAAAAGGCCATCCACACCCCTCTACAGAGCAGCGAGGCCAAGATGTGCTGACCAGTCCCTTCTTTCCTGCTCCTCTCCACCTCCAGAAATGAATTCTTTCTGATACTGGTCCAGAATGGATGCCTACCAAACTGAGACATACAGGCCTGGTCTGATGGGTGCTTTTCACCACCAAGCCAACCCCACAGCATGCATTACACAGCACATGTGTTAAAGCAGCTTATTCACTGGTTCATTCATTCATTCATTCCTTTCTTCACTTCTCCACCCCCTGGGCTAGCAGGACCAGCACCTGTCTAAGCTCCCTCAGCTAATCAGCTAAAACTCTGGCCCAGCACAGTGCTGTGCACATAGTAGGTGCTTAATAAACATTTGCTGGCTGTCAAGTAATCAACTCATCTTTGGGCCCTGAACATCCATGAAATATCATCCATGTGCCAGGTACTGGGCTTAGACTGGGGATCAGAGACAAATAGAAGGTTTGGTGATTTGGCAGAGCAAGTGCAGGGAAGGGAGCGTGGATCTGTGCAGAGACCATGGACCTTGTCAGAAGATTTTGTGGACCATCAGTATTAGCAAACACTTCATTGTTCTCATGTGGAGAAACAAAGACACAGTGGTGTTGTGGGCTTCCTAGGACTCCACTTATACAGTGAAAACACCTTTGTTCAGGAATTTAGAGGAGCATAAGCCACTTTCAAATAATTTTCATTGAGTGAAATTTTCCTTGTGAAAGAAGGCAGCTCAGCTCAGGAGAAAGCCAACCATTTCTTAAAGCCAAGGTGGCTTTCTTCAACTGCAGGGGGCATTCAGAATTTCAGGGAGCATGTTAGCAAGACAGGGTCCTGGCCTCAGGCCCAGAGACTCTGTCCAGGAGCTGGCCAGTGGGCCCTGAGTGTTACAGATTCCAGTGCTGGCCCTCAAGGGGTTACACTTTAGGAGACACCCTAGTGGGGCCTAGGGAGTTACTTGTATATGAGGATTTATAAAGTGTCTTTTCTGGGAGGAGACAACTAAGAAAGACACCAGTGACACTTGCCTCTTTTTTGCAAATGGGCAAAAATTGAGCTGAAGTTTCCTGATTGTTGAGCAGTTGAATTGAAACCCAGTACCTATGGGAATCCCAAGGACGTAGTCATGGGCAGCTGCCCTGAATCGCACCCATGCTGCCACCTTTCCCCAGGAACTTCCAGCAGTTGGACACAGAATGCCAGATTAGAACAGGCACCGGATACTCTGAGAGGGCTTGGGAGGCTGATTCAGCCAGAAAATTGAGATTGGGTACAAACAGGGGACATTCAGCACAAATGGGGAGGGATGCTTGCAGGGGAGGGGGCAGAGAAGAAAGAGGAAGAAAGAAGGAAGCAGAAGAAAAAGGAAAGGAGGATGGGAGAGGGACAGTGGGAGGAAGAAGGACCATGAAGATAAAGGAGGAAGAGGAGAAGGAGGAGGAAGATAAAGGAGAGTAGAGAAGGAAGGAGCAGGAAATGGGAAGGAGGGAAGAGGGAGAGTTGAACCCAATACAGCCCTGTGGAAACATCTCTGCTCAGCGTTTCCTGGAATCTCCCCAGAAGCTGACAGCTAGGTGCTCCTATGTGTATGTACAACTCCACAGACCCTTCGTTAAATCTGTGAGATAAAAGGGTGAGACTTGGTATGCCTTCCATCCCTTCCAGCTCTGATGGTCTAGAATTCCATGAACTCATCACCACATTGGGTCATATTCAGGGGTAGCCACACCAATCGTGCAGTGCCCCGTGTGGCACTGCATTCCTAGTAAATGAATATGATTTCATTATAAGAACAAATCATTATTATTGTCAAATGGAGGGCAAATGAGGCCCCAGCATTATTAAAACCATGCTTCCGAGAGCTCTCAGCTCCTGTAGGGAGACATCAATCTCTCCTTCCCAGCAGGGCAGCCTGGAGAAATCCGCTTTAAGTTACCAGTCGGCATTCACTTAATGTGCCATAGCTGTCTTATCACATTGAAAGTACATGTCTACTTAAGATATTTAATTTAAAGTGATATCCTTAATTTCCTCATGGTTTCCAAAGTTTATGTTAATGTTAACCTGCTAGTTTGCAAATGCATTCTCTCTTTGATTACTCAAGTCAAACCCCACACTTTTGTCTCCAGTTCCTTCAGGGGCAATACCCTAGCTTAAGTTTCTCACCACTGCCACGTCCTCACATCCTCTTTGAATACAAAGGAGAGCGGTGCTTTGCGTTTGCCTGGCTCTCTTTGATTTAGATCAGGCTTTCAAACACGTGATCGTTACAATGCTGGCTGGCACTGATTGAGTGCTTACTGTGCACCAGGTACAGGAAGTGTTCTAGTTGCATCACCCCTGGCATTGACCCAACAACCTAGTGGCAGGCGCCATTTTATGCCCATTTATGGAGGAGGGTGGGGCCTGCACATACAGCTTGTGAGCAACAGAAGCAGGAGCCTACCCTGTGTCTCTCTGCCTCCTGAATCTGCCCTTTTAAACATGGTGCCCTTCTGGACAGATGTCATGTTCTAGACCCAGTGGGGAGTGGAATGACAGCAGGCATGTAGGGTGGACAGGAGAATACCATGCATTGCCAAAGCGTTACCCTCACCATGAACCTCTGGGGTGGCCAGAGCATCATTTGGTCTCCACTTGGAAGATGGGCATGCCCACGTTCAGGATGAGTGACTTGACCAAGGTCACTATCTGGGTAGGTAATGGTCCACATGGGAATCTCTGACACCAAGGCCTGAGTCCTCCCTCTGTGCCCCTCTCTCTAGATGACATGTCATTGTGCCCTGCCAATGGGTACTACTGTTCCACCTATCCTGCAGGGGAGGAAACAGACTTGGAAGCTTGCTGTAAACTCCTGGGCTTGAAGGGGCAGGATGGGGTTTGACCCCCAGAGTTTGACCACAGGATCCAAGGGCTTCAGCGGCTTGTGATGCTGCCTTGTGATGCTGAGGCAACACCTCCTGTCTGTTTCTTGAGGAGTCCTGGAGAAAAGCTACCTGTCAGCACTTACTCTGTCTCTATCCAGGGATGATTTGATTTGAATGGCATCTTTCCCCAAAGGCAGCATGAAGGGTATGAAGTTATCACAATTTATCCAGCTCTTCCTCAATATTGCCTCAACCAAATATCTTCTAGTTTATTATGTTTAAGGGAAGAGCTGCCTCTTTTGAATTTTACAAACTTTTGTTAACATATGTTTTTATTTGGGAAGAGAAAAATACATGAATATTTCTATTTAGAGGAGAATGAGGTGTGAGGACGGTGACTAAGATCAAAGACTCTGGGGCTGAACGGCTGGCTTTGCCCCCTGGGGCTGCTGCTCACAAACCGGGTTACCAGGGACGAACTTCGAACTTCGAGCCTTTCTGTGCCTGTCTCTCCACCTGCAGAGTGAAGATGATGGTACTTCTACAGGTTGATCCATGCAAATGCTTGTCACAGTCCCTGACACTAGGCGATTGTCACATAAGTGTGAGGTTCATTAATTAATTAATCAATCAGTCAACAAGCACACTGTTTATGCCAAGTATTTTATAAGAAATTGAACCAACATACATTGTGGTTAGGTTATAAAATGGAAACCTACTTGAGAAAAATTCCTTTAAGTTCCTTTACATCCCCCAATATTTAGGTTGTCTCAGATATGTGGCTATGTCATGGGGACTTTTTTTTCTGTTTCTCTGAGTAACTGATTCAATTTATACTACAAAATTGAAGCATAAATTATTCCCAAGCCTTCAGTAATGAAAATCAAGTCAAATTTATTTCATCCCTTCTTCTCGAAGCCTCCAGCCACAGGTCTTTAGTTTAGCATTGTATTCGCACCTGGGATTTTCCACAAGAACTAACAAAATACTTCAGCACAACTGTCATGTTGAAAGTGCCCTGTGTGCCCGAGTGTGCCAAGCAGTTTCCATGCTGAACTTCTTTTAATGTTCACAACAGTTCCATGAGGGAGATGCCCCATTTCATAGATGAAGAAACTGAGGCTTTCGGGAGTCTGTGAGCTTCCCAAGGATGCACTTGGCGCCTGAATGTTGAAGTGCGACATGATGCTATAAAAGGATGAAATTAAAAACCAAAGGCCATGAATAACATGTTGCACTGTTTCCTGGAGGGAAAAGGAACTATGTCATTCCTAATTCCATCGAATACCTTGTAACACTGAAATCCACGCAGAACTAACAAGAGCAGCTGTTCCACTCTCCACCGGCTACAGCAGCACTCATTTCGTAACTCTTTTAAGTGTGTGAAATATGTGTGTTTCAGATTTACACAACTGGTAGAATTATCTAAAAGATTCTCTGTTTTGGTAATTTTCTTTTGTGATGTCTTAAGTTTCAGAGAGAATTTTATATTTTTCTCATTTTCCCCCCCAAAACCAGTTTTCCCTATTAAATGTCAATGGTTGTGAGTGATCAATAAAAACAAAAGCAAAGCCAAAAAGTCGTGTGTTCTTCCCAAAATTATGGATTGAAAGGGTTCAGGAATTATTTTGGAGCTGGGTCACAGGGGGTCCCTTTAATCAAGCCCTGGGGCCCAGGATTCCTAAGGGGCTCCCCGTAAGGGCTCAGGGGCTGGGGACGCCTGAAATTTTGTGTGGGCTCTTGGAACGCCTGCTCCCAGGCACAGGCTTTCCTTCATCTTGTTCTCAGTGTAACTCATGCCTCACAGACACAGAGAGCAGACCACCCTGTCCCCCACCCCGTCCCTCACCCCATCCCCCATTCCATCCCCCTTCCTGTCCCGGGTTGGGGGGACACCACTCACCTCCACAGAGCAGGCTCATGAGAGTCAGCGGGACCCCACCTCATGTCTCACCAGGAAAGGGGCTGGCCACGCTCCTTCCTCTGGTCACTATCAGGTCAATATTTGGAATCCACCAGGAAGGAGGTACTTGGGTTAACAAAAAATGTCTAATATTTTTGACCTAATTTCAGGAAATCACAAATAACCATTCCAGAGCAGCTATTCTATTTTTTTCCACAGGGAAAGGAAGTTTGCACACTTTAAAACTTTTTTTTTTTTTACCATAGAGGAATAGTAAAATAAATTATGGCACATTCAAAAGATGGCATATTAGGCAACCATTAAAGTGATGTTTATAAGGGACTTTAATGACTTGGAAAAATGCTTATGAAATATTGACAAGTGAGCACAGCACAAGGATGTGTTGTAAGGCATGTGTGCACACTCACACTTAAAAAAAAAAACAGATTGAAAAGACATTTCCTACCATGTTAATCGTGCTTACTTCTGAGTGGTGAAATTTCATGTCAGTTTAGTTTTCCTTTTTAAACTCTCCTAAATTTTCTCCAAAGAAAGTATTGTATTTATAACAGAAACCGGAGGATTATTAATAAAACATCATCTCTCATAAAGAAAAGATTGTCGAGTCAGGGTACACAGAAATTTTGTAGCGATCATGTTATAAGTAGGAAGGTTTCGGAAAGATCTTTCAAAACTTAAATTCAAGTCCTCAAGTTTTAGTCCTACTTTTGAAAAATAGCAGCTCCCATTACATATGCTTATTTATTTCACATTTAAGCAACGAAGTGGAGGAATCAGATTCTAGTTTCCATGTCTGCTATAAAATATGTGGATGGTTTCGTTTCAGCGAGTTACGTGGAAAGCTCTGGATGCTTTCCAGTTTAATCTTTTTTCCACTTCCATCTCTATGTGCCTTGGTGTAAAAGCCCAGAGGATTGAGATACAAATCCAATTTGTGGTGTGGCACACAAAGAGAGAGGAGTATCCTCAACCAGGCTAATCGCTTCTTGTTTCATCCAAAAAGCAAGACAGGTTGATGTTGGCCTTGGGACAGAGTTTCCAGAATGTATGAAGCATGAAATGGCAAGTCAATGCAGACCTGCTTTGCAGGACTTTCCAGGACAGAGGCAGGCCCGGCGGGTGTCTCTCTGGAAGGTGACCCTGACCTACCTCTCCTGAGCAAGGGTTGTCACTCCAACCCCAAAGGAGCCCCTTGCCAGCCCCAGCTCCCTCTCATCCATGATTTTCCCAAATTGGCCAGTCTGGATGCAGGCCCCAGGGTCAGCGCCAAGGCAGGGCGCAGCTTCGCAGAGCTCACGCAAGGGCCCTCTGCCTGAGGATGGAGTAAACAGACTCTCCTTAAAGGTCACTTCTTCAGGCTCTGGCTCCAGAGGCCAGAGGAAGCTGCAATCATTTTTCAGGCCTGTAAATGCCAAAAGAAAAATGCACTGAGTCACAGCTTTCCTCCATGCCCCTGGTCAGCGAAGCGCCTTCTCACAAGGCATTTCCTTGCCAAATAAAGCTTCTTTTTTTTTCCGCCTGAACCCAGAATAGACCTCAAGTAACCTTTGCTTAGGGGTCTTGGGATGCAGGCTTTTAAATTTAGTTTGCAAGCCATGGTGGTTCCCAGTTAGCAGGCCCTAGTCCCAAAGGAAACCTTTCGCAACACTTGTCTTCTCTTTATGTGCCGGATTCAAAGTTTGGCTCCCGGGACAGAATCTCTACATTAAAACAGATCACAGTGTGTGCTTTTGTTTTGTTTTTATTTTATTTTTTTATTTTTGGTTGACTTTCATTTGGTCTGGTTGGAAACACAATGAAAGATTTTATTTCTATAGCCCAAACTTCCTCAGATTGGAAGCAACCCATAGCTTAACCTGTTACTTGTATGTGCCGAGGACAGAGAAGTACTCAGGGAAGTAAAAAGGGTGGCTGAGATAAAATTTAAGGATTAATTTCAGTGAAGCTGAAAAGTGTCCTACCCAGCTTATTGTATCTTCCCCACTACCCATACCACAGACATCCATCTTGCTGATGAACATGCCACCTTCAAAAAAAAAAAAAATGCATATGCCCCTGGTAGAGCCCAACTATTTAAGTTGTTAGACTAATTCATACTAAAGTGTGACTGATGCTAGGGCTCCCCCCCAACAGAGACCTGAGACTAGATACACAGAAATAAAGTTTTGAAGAAAAACTTGAGGCCTAGGTTGGTAGCTGGGAAATAAGTGTCAGGTAATCAGAAGAGCTGGCCCAGAGAGAGAACAAATGAGGTTATTGCAAAACATGCACGTTTTGCTTAAAAACATTTCTGTAGATAGAAAATCTAATCTCTAAAAACAGCTTCCAGTGGGAATAAAATAGGGGTGAGAGTTTTGGACTAATTTGAGGTTTATATCAATTAAATTATACTTTTGATATTTTTGCTTTATGTACACCTGTGAGCCAAAAGCCAATGGGCCAGTGACACCCTCAGTCAGCTGGGATACCTTTGAGACTGGGTGGGCCTCCTTCTTCTCAGTAGCCCAAGGAGCATCAGGGCTCTGGCCATAAAACCCTAACTCGATGAGTGTCTAACGGTGGCTCTAGTTTTCTTCCAAAGCTAAAGAGTGTCCGTAGGAGAAGTCTTTAAAGTTATGGATAGTTTGAGACAGTATTTTCTAAGTTATACCTCTAACAAGCTTAACATTTCCTTTGTGAGCCTATTAGATGGTGCAGTTTCCACGTGTTAGAAAAGCAACACAGTTGAACTACTTGTTCTGCTGCTTTATAGCTGTGTGATGTTGGTGAGTTCCTTAACCTTTTGTGTTTCAGTTACCTTGACTGACTGAACAAAGACGGACATAGTAACCTGTGCTTCCACCATGGTTGAAGACTTGAGATGGTTGGTGGAAAGCTTAGCTCTGTTTCTGGCGGAGTGTGGCTATTCCATACATACTGTCCTTTGTGACTTAGCAAGGCAGAGGTGGAAAGGCAGGGGGCCATCTCAAGCAGTAGTGAGCTCCCCATCTATGGGGGCGTTTGACACCAGAGACAGGACAATCTCTTTGGAGAGAAACAGTTGAGCTGATGAGTGTTTGATTGATGGATGGATGGAGGTGTGGGGGTAGGGTTTGGACCTGTGGAACCATAAAGGCCTTTGCAGCATCCAGATCAAATTTTAAATAACTGCACCAGTTTCCCAGTGCATAAATGACTGACACATATGTGCAAAGTAATTCTCCCAAAGAAAAGAAAGCAGCAATGAGATGCCACTTTCTACCTGTAGTATTGGGAGATTGAAAGGATTGTGTGATACCCAGTGTGATATAGGCATGGGGACTGGGACCCTACGGTCACTGGCTTGTGGAAGGACAATTGTTAATTCCTTGCTAGCTGCCAGTTTGCTCAGATACATCAACATTTTACATATGGCTGCCTCACAGTCCAGCTATCCTGCCTCTGGAACTCTATACCGAGGAAATGCTTAGGTGTAGGGGCATTAGATGCTCATTGTGGTATTGTTTATAATATATAGTAGCAAGCTTGGAAAAAGTCTAAATGATACAACTGCAGTTTGTGGGATACTATACAACTGTGTAGATGATGAGGAGTAGACCTGTCTTTGTTGATGTGAAAATGTGTCAGGTCACCAGCAGCAGGCAGGACATGATCCCATTTTTATAAAATCATTATGGGTATAATTTATACAGACATATGTTTAATGAGGTTTCACCAAAATATTATTTCTTGGTGATGGAGTTTGTGTGATTATTCCTTTTTCCTTTCTATTTTGATTTTTTTTTGTAATTTTAATAAATTTTTTATTAGAGTTTATCCCCTAAATTTGAGAGTAAATGAAGTAACTCATGAGCCCTGCAGAAAGTCTCTAAGCTAGCACATCAAGGCCTGAGCCACCTAATAAGATGACATTCCAGGACAGGGAACTTTCAATGATGACGGAAGACAGTTGACGGATGGCAGAGCCCGTGGCCTCTCTGTGCTGATGGGGTGATAACCCCTCACGCGGCCTGGCTCGTTGGGGACCGCAGACCCTGCAGTCCCCAGCCTCCCTCAGAAGTAAACAGGAAGCAGAGCCAGCGCTGAGGGCTGTTGGAGGACTGGCCTTCACAGCTGAGAGCAGAGACGGCCTGGCCCGTGCTCCACACGGACTGACATTCCCGGGAAGCAGGCAGCAGGCATGGACGCTGGATGCAGTGGGGGCGTGAGTTGTGAACTGGGCTCCTGAGCGCCCTTCTAGTCAGGGGCCCGAGGGGGCAGTGATGAGACAGTCAGACAGAGGGATAGAGGACAGAGACTCACCAGCGGGGAGACAGATGGCAGACCCACTTTATTACAGGGTCCTTTCTGAGGAAATAATGATAGGAATGGGGATATAAAATGGTGAACCCTCTGAAAACTGCTGATTAACCCCCTCCATGTGGGGACAGTGCTCTTGAGCACTCATTCCCACACCAAATAATTGACGACGCTCGCCCACCATAGATTGAGACCAGGCCCGGGCTCTCCCTCCTGGGTCCACCTGGCCAGGCTTGGGCTGGACACTGGGAAAACAGAATCTCATTTGCTTTACTTATCACACGGGTTTTTAAATTTGTTTGTTTTGGTTTTGAGGTTTTTTTTTTATCCTCATCTGAGAATAATGTTTGTATTGATTTTAGAGAGAGAGGCAGGGAGAGAGAGAGAGATGGAGAAAAGGAAGAGAGAAACATCGATGTGAGAGGGAAACATAAATCAGTTGCCTCTTGTACACACCCTGACTGGGGGTGGAGTCTGCAACCTGGGTAGGTGCCCTGACTAGGGATTGAACACACAACTTTTTGGTGTATGGGATGATGCTCCAGCCAACTGAGCCACCCAGCCAGAGTCCACGTGGGGTTTCGGAGACAACTGAAGGACAGCATGAGTGTAAAGTCATTTTAAAATTCAAAATATGCAGTATCACATTTATATTCCAGATTTGCTTTGAGTAAATTCAACTGAATCCTATATTAGTTTAAGTTTTTTTTTTAAAGAAACCTACAAAAATTTTCTGTCAAAAAATGTTCTAAAAAATCTGACAGAAAGTATTGTATTTGTGTGGCTTATTTCATTTTTCCCTACATCCATTCATTCACTTTTTCATTTATTTGCCTTAATTGTTGAGCTCTTCCTATGATCTACACTCTGCTCTACCCCAGAGGATAGTGCAGTAAACAAGGACAAAAGCGCTGCCTGCACACGCTCTGCCTTCCACAGGAAACAGCCACCAGTAATGGGGCATTTGTGAAAGATGGGGCCCCACAAGGCCACAGCAGCCAATGATTACAGGACTGATCGATACTGAGCGAATGGCTGTTACAGGCTGTCATTCTTCCAGGAGAGAAGATAGAATGAATGCTTGTGGAAACGTGAAGCCAAAAACCCAGGGCCTGGAACTAACTCTGAAATGCCCACACAACACACGCATGCACACACAGACCCCAGTCGTGGGGGCACATGGCACCACAGAGGCTCCTGCCGGAAAGGGCGCAACCCCCCACACAGCAGACTCTGTCCACCCGACTGTGTCCAGGAGCTGCTCCAGGGGCTGTTCTGTGACAAAAGACATGACACATCTACATGTTACAAAAATACCTTAAAATAGAACTTATTGCAACAGGAATTTTGTAGGGTTTGCCTTTTCATGACCTTGATTTTTGCTTTGCTATTGTTTGTACAACACATATCTTCACGTGATTTTAAATCAAAGGTTTGAGAACAGCAACTTCCCCTGGAATGACTCTCATAAAAGCCAGCAAACTGTGAGCCAGAGACCCTTCTCCATGCTTCGCATTTATTAACTCCCTTGATCTTCTCGACCTTGATTATTCCCATTTTACAATGGAAGAAACCAACCACAGCACTCAGAGAAGTTAAGTAACTTGCCCAAGGTCACACAGCTGGTAAGGGGCGAAGCCAGGATTTGAACCCGGCCTCCAGGCTCTGTCATTTGTATGTGTAACCCCTTAACCTCACGGCCTATAACTAGGGATGAGGGAGAAAATGATGACAAGAGTCACAGGTACTTGAAGCCTACTCCCTGCCAGGCTCTGCCAAGTCACCCGTGTTCTCATCTCTAATTAGCCCACACTTTTGTGGGGCAGCCCCATCCCATTTTACCAGTGAAGGGGACATGAAGCAACCCACCCCAGATCACAGACCCAGTTTGCAGGTCACTCAGGTCTGTGCAAGACAATGGCTGTGTCTTTCCGCGACCATTCATCACCTCCATTCAGTAAAACATTGAAATACAAAATAGCATCTCTGTGTTAAATAATTGTTTTGTCTGGATTCTATGAGTTCTTGAGTCCTTGGAGAGGATCCATATTTGGGGAGAAAGGAAAAACTACCTCAAAATAAACCAACCTAGCTTTTCTCCTAGGAAGAGCCAGTTTTACACAACACGCAAGAAAATACTGAGGTGTGCTGGAAGCCATTGAACATCTTTGCGCACAGAAATGTCAGCTCTCCCTGGTCTGCACAAGTCCTAGGAGAGAATTAATCAGGGGTGTTTACTGAATGTCTATTAGTCTACACTGAGAACATGTGCCTTGGCCCCAACAGACCTCAGAGCTGTGAGTGTCCCCATGCAGCACCAGGAGGCTCATCTGCTGCAGAAAGCCTCATCCTCGCCCCCGAGCCTCATCATCACCCCCAGCCCCATGTTATGGATGTCCTGCTCCAAAGGTAACTAGTGAAACTGGTTTCTTTGGGGCCAGACTCCTTTCTCCCTCTCCCTGCAATGTGCCAATGGCCTCTGGATTGCATTAAGCTGCATAAATAACAAGTCTGTTGTCAGATTTCCCCCTGGTGAGGAAAGGGCAGATGGGGAAGCCAACGGGGGCATGACCTTCGTGTTTCTCAGCAGGAGTCCAAACGCCTCCCATGCTGGGGACAGGAGAGGAGGGTCTGTGTTATGCTTGCACTGGGCCCTGACAGGCGAATGTAATTCCTGTGCACGCTGGAGAGGCGCTGGGATTTGTTTTATAGCCTGGTGCATTTTATTCTGTCTGTTCAGCAGCCAACATCTGGTGGAGATTGGAAGTCTCATGCCGAATCTCCCAGGCTTGGGCCACTCCCGGGTTTGGACAGCTCACCCTTGGGATGGGGCGGTGACGGAGGGCCATGACTCCTGTGATGAGAGGGTTCCGTGAACTGGAGCATATGAGCTTCAAGGAGCCTGGCACAGAGTAACTCAAGGGGCACTGCCCCTTGATCCCAAAGACACAGGGACTGCACTGTGGGGGAGCTGGCACTTCTTCCAGCACCAGTCCCACTGTGGGCAGCCATGCAGGAGAGAGGGACACAAAATCCTGTCCAGAGGAATGCAGTCCTCAGAGCTCGCAGCTCAGGCTTCCGGTCCTGACCCTCATCCACTTCCCCAGGCCAAGGGCACAAGTTCTGACACTCAACTTGCAGTGGTTGCTTTCAGTGTCCTCACTGATGTTTCTCCAGTTTTTGAGGGACTCTGTAATATATTTTAGTGGTTAAAAAATGGGGGGAGGACTGGGGTGGTGAGCTGGGCTGGGAGTAAAAGACAGAAAACTGTACAAGAACAATAATTAAAATAAAATTAATTTTTTTTAAAAAATGGGGGATAGTGCTGGGGGAGGGGGCAGTGAGACATAGGAGGAGGAAGGGAGGGAGAAGGGAAGGAGA
The DNA here is from genome assembly GCA_004027475.1 of Anoura caudifer. Classification (NCBI taxonomy): domain Eukaryota; kingdom Metazoa; phylum Chordata; class Mammalia; order Chiroptera; family Phyllostomidae; genus Anoura; species Anoura caudifer. The sequence goes on from PVKU01000020.1 coordinate 707,024, forward strand.
AATACAAGGCAGATTTATTCCTCACCTATGATGCATAGGGCCTGAGCTTTGCCTTTGAGAATTCAATCTTCACAGTCCTCCTGGTGATGGAGTAAGAAGGCCCATTTCATGGATGAGTACATTGAAGTTCAGGAAGATTAGGTAACTTGCTTTGATCATAGCCTTATGTGGGATAGAGACAAGATCCATCTGTGGGTAAAGGCACTGGGGTAGAAATAGTGACTGTCTCGCATTTCTTAAAGGCATCCCACTAAATTCCTTGCTCTTCTCGCTAAGTCGTCCCTCCAGCCTGTTCTTGTGGGTTAGTTCCCTCCTTCCTACTTCTCCAGCCATGATGATGCCTATGTTAGCAAAAAGAAAGTAATTTCAGGATGACTCCTCTGTGGAAAGCCTCTCCTACATTTATAATTACCCACTAAGAAGTCAACAATGTCCCAAGGGATGGGGGCAAGTGGTAGATGACACCCTGAGGGATAGGACCCTGTCTTTCTTCCCCACCCCAGCTGGCTGAGCTTCCCTGCCCTTGGTTTGTGTCTGCCCTCAAAGTACATGTAGAGATTCTCTTGCAGGGACAGTCACTGATGCCACCACTTCTCCAGTGCTCACTGGGGCTCTGCATGTATGACCTCATTCCATCCCTGAAGGAACTCTTGGAGTTGAGTGTATTTACTGCGACCAGTTTCCAGATGAGGAAACCGAGGGTGGATGTAGCAGGTGAAGGCCTCAGGGCCAGGGAGCTGGGCCCTGAAGGATGTTCAGGGTAACCGATTCTCACTTGATAGTATTTTTCAACAGTTTCTGATACCAAAATTCTGAGGAAGCCCCTGAGGAGCATTGCTCTGATGCTGGCCCAGAGGTCGCCTACCCAGGCTCCCTGTCTCCTGTCTAGCTGTCCTTGTTTTCTCCTCACCCTCTGAGAATCTGATTCACTTCTCTGCTCCTTGTCTGCTTCTCTGTCCAGATGACAAGGTGACTGCCCTGTGGTCACCATTGTGTCCTCAGAGCCTGGGCCAGTGACCCTCGTAGTTAGTGCTCATTAAAAATGTACTGGACAGCGGGAGAAAAGCGAATGTGCACCATTGAAAAGTTCAGAGGCTCAGCTTGCACCCAAACCTCCCAAGGCGCTAGTCCCCAAGCAGGGACTGAAAGTCCCCCCGACATGGGGATGGCCTGGGGCCACCATTTGCCTCACCCTGATCTGCAGAAGCGCAAACTTGAGGGGGTCTTCAAAGCACATCTGCCAATAGATCAAACCTTCTCTCAACCATGACAGCCTCCCATCGCTCACCTCCTCAAATAAACCTGCGTAATGAAGACAGATGGCCCTGGTCAGCCGCCGGCTGTGCTGGGAGCTGAGTGAAGCCTGCAGATGGGGCTATGGGCGGCCTGAGGCCACACACCCCGCCCAGAGCTGTGGTGTCACTGGGATGGAGACTTGTCTGCTCAGCTTGCATCCCCTCCACCACCCTGGGGGCAATGTCTCTATTGGATAAGCCTGGTGAGTTTGAGGAGTGGGATCCTTCCAAGGCACGTGACCTGAGCCAAAACCACCGGTCATGCCACCACAGCCTGCAGGCAGGGTCTTTAATTGGCTAGCTCCTCATTAGGGAGGTGTCCGGGAGCTGGGAGCCCTCTTGGAGACTGGGGAATGGACTGAGAGGGGGTCAAGACTTCACCATAGGGGTGTTTGGAGAGAGAATGCTGAGTAGTGAGGAGCAGCAGAGACTTGGATACCTACCCTCCTGGCTTCCCACCCACATTGTGCCAGCAGAAGGGAGGAGCGGGGAGGGCTTTAGTGGAAGGGGGATGGCTCTCTCTGCATATGCTGGTGGGGGCAGCTACAGGCAAGCATGGCTCAGAGGCCCCCTACTTGATGAGGTGGTTCAGATGCAGCTTCACCCATCCTAGGTGGTCCCTGGGTTTGAAGGTCCTGTGAACAGAGAGGTTCAAGAAGGTGGCTGCCCACTAAGATATGGCCAGCATTTGGGGTGCCATCTGAGCGTAGAGCAGCCCCTCACTGTTCACCCCAGGCTGCAGGAGGAGTGCAGGCCATTTGCTGGAGGGGAAATATGAGTAACAGGGGAGTCCAAAGGGTTGGATGAGCAATGGGCCCTGGAGGAGGCAGCTGTCTATCACCCCACACACCAGCAACTGCTGTTAGCACCCCAGCTCACAGATGGGGAAACTGAGGCCTCGAGAGTGACATGACAGCCTCTGGTGCCCACAAAGCATGTGACCCCAAGGTCCTAGCCTCTCTGCGTCTTCCAGCCCCATCTTCAGGGGAGACATGCATGACCTGGTTTGAGGGACTCTAGCTGGGCACCTGGAAGAAACAGGGCCAGCTTCGGGTCTACTACATGCTGGTGCTTCTAGACATGTCTCCAAACTGCCTCTGGCACAGAGGAAAGGCGCAGGGAGGGAGGCGAGGGCGGCCTGTGTGTGCGTGTGGCATCAGCAGGCTGGGCAGGCGGATGCCTGTGTGGTCCGAGGGGGCTTCATGTGTGTGGTCCGCCACCAGCCCAATGCTGATCATCTG